>JAFMOC010000001.1:1745000-2225000 GCA_019802505.1 Corydoras sp. C115
CACCACCACAGAGCAGGCAGTGTTTGAGTGGTGCATGATTCCTATCCTAGCAGTGTCACTTAGATGTTTAAATGAAACTAAAACCCCCTCACAGCATCAGTGTCACTGCAGAACAGACAATAGACAATACACCACCCAAATTATACCTATTCTGTGATGCTCCTGAACAATTGAGAACAAAAAAAAACAACAGGGGACTAACAAAAACAGACATCAGATGTACTACAGTCTGTAACTGTAAAACTACAAAGTACATCTATATGGTAAGTGGAGAAATTAGACAATAGAACAAGAAGGAGTTGTGTCCAAATTTTTTACTGGTATTGATCCATTTTATTTTTGTTTAGGCAGCTAATTGCTAGGACACCAATAGCACCACCACAGAGCAGGCAGTGTTTGAGTGGTGCATGATTCCTATCCTAGCAGTGTCACTGAGGTGTTTAAATGAAACTAAAACCCCCTCACAGCATCAGTGTCACTGCAGAACAGACAATAGACAATACACCACCCAAATTATACCTATTCTGTGATGCTCCTGAACAATTGAGAACAAAAAACAACAACAGGGGACTAACAAAAACAGACATCAGATGTTCTACAGTCTGTAACTGTAAAACTACAAAGTCCATCTATATGGTAAGTGGAGAAATAAAACAATGGAGCAAGAAGGAGTTGTGTCCAAATTTTTGACTGATATTGACCCATTTTATTTTTGTTTAGACAGCAAATTGGTTTCTTTTTAAAGTTTTGTTTATAATACAAGTCTATATGAGACTATACAATGTTTATCCTAAAGAGGAAAAAAAATCATAATTTGCTGCTTGATTGCATTTGTACTAAAGCTAATGTAGCTTAGAGGGAACTCATTAGTTTCATACTGGGAACTGAAACTCAACTTTCACCGTATCAAGTTATGTGCTCTGTGAATTGCAGCCGGTATTAATTATTTCATTTTCTCTGTGTCTTTAATACTCTTCTTATTCTAAACTTTTAAACAAATTGGCTCCTGCATGGTCTAATAAATCTTGAGTGATCATCAAGGGAACATTGATCTAGGAACAGTAACCCAACACATGCATTAGATTAAAGCCTGCAGCAATGCTGAAGATGATAGCAGTAGTTTTAGCAAAGTAATGGTTCATATAGAAGCTGTTTTTTAATAATTCATTCATTCATTATCGTCCGCTTTATCCTTTATTAGGGTCACGGTGGGGTTCCCCATGCCATCCAGGGGAGAACGTCTCGGGCGCTGGGCAGATAGACCCAGGACAGGGCGCCAATCCATCGCTGGGCACACACTCACTCAGACAGACACACTCTATATGAGGCAATTTTGAGAATTAAATTGACCTGATCCATGTTTTTGGACTGGAAACCGGAGAACCCGGAGGAAACCCACGCAGACACGGGGAGAACATGGAAAGTCCACCCAGATGGGGATTCGAACCGGGAATCCCTAGCGCTGAGAGGCGAACGTGCTAACCACTAAGCCACCGTGCCGCCTTTTTTTTAATAATACTTAAAAAAATATAATAAATAATAATAATTATTATTATATTGATTATTATGTTTTTTGCATCAATTAATAGACTAAAAGAAATGAATACATCATGCTGTATGATTGATGGAATGTTAAGACCTTTGCTTATGGGCAGTGACCAGCATTTGGTTAAAAATTTACTCCCTACTGAATGGATTCTGATGAATGTTACAGTTTAGCCATATATCCCGAGATTGAGTCAGTATATCAGGTCTTGTGTTGGCAGGACTTACAGTTATGCGGCTCTACGCCAGTTGTGAGTAACAGGGAAACTGTTCTGCAGAACGTTCTGCTTACTTCATCATTATGTGCCATTCAAGTTTACTTCAATTACAAATCACTAGGCACGTTTCTCACTGCATCAGCAAACAGACACTGTAAGATTCCTTGTACTTTTTTGTGTTACGATGTTTCCCCTGCTGTTCTCACATCATGTCTTCCTGCTTTTCTTCATTTTCAGGTTCGAGGTTCTGTGTTTTCTCATGCTGTGCTACAATTCTGCTGTGGTCTACATGCCTTCCTCCTCTTACCAAGCCATGTGCCGCATGAGCTCACGGTATGAAACTGTAATGTCACTTTCAAAGGGTTCAATATTCTGCTACATTTAACACATACTGTATGTACATAATAAAATAATAAATGAGTAAAGATTCCAACTAAATGATCACCAAAATGCACAATTAAAAAACTTAAACTATTTAGTGTATATAGTATTATTTGAGCTTACTGGAAAATCATATTTTTTTTAAAAAGCCTTTTTTTTGTTTTAGGTTGTGTGTGTGTGGGTTTCCGAGGCAGCAGCAGAAGTCATGGCAGGACCCCTGTAACCGTGTGGTGCTAGATCCAGAGTTCATGGTTCAAATGCTTACTGCAGTCTATCATGCTATGTAAGTGTAACGCACGTATGGCATACATATACAAATCATGGATCGAAAGAGACACATTACAATACAACCAAAAAATCATTTGGATTTTAAAGGACGTAAACTTGTTGCTTGATTGTTATTGGATGTAGGACACATGGTTGCTGTTCTATTTTTAAAAACACTGATTCCCCAGCCAATGGAGTCAATCAGTCACAGTTGTAGTCTCCCTCCCTCTGTCCTGCTTTCAAGAGGCCCCAATTACCATTGGTTTAATCCTATTTGCCAAGGCATAGGTCGATTTGGGCTGATCTGGATGTGCACAAATCTAACAACACATTAGCGATGATAATGGAATCTCTGCTCCAGTTGATTGAGTTTGATATAAGAGGGAAAGACAGAAACGTCAAAGAGAACAAGGACACATCGATGTTGCTGTAAGAAAACAGGTTGTATGTTTATACAGCGGGCAGCACGGTGGCTTAGTGGTTAGCATGTTCGCCTCTCAGCACTAGGGATTCCCAGTTCGAATCCCCATCTGGGTGGAGTTTCCATGTTCTCCCCGTGTCCGCATGGGTTTCCTCCGGGTTCTCCGGTTTCCTCCCACAGGCCAAAAATATGGATCAAGTCAATTGAGTTCTCCAAATTACCCCATGTAGAGCGTGTTTGTGTGCATGTCTGTGTGTGTGAGTGTGTGCCCAGCGATAGATTGGCGCCCTGTCCTGGGTCTATCTGCCCAGCGCCCGAAACGTTCTCCCCTGGATGGGCATGGGGAACCCCCCAGCGACCCCAATATAGGATAAAGCGGAAGATAATGAATGAATGAATGGATTTTTATACAGCAGCTAAATACGAAAGACTCTCGTGTTTGGATTACCAAGTATTGTTACATCCAGCTGCTTTAAAACTGCAGTCAACTGTAAACAGTACATTTTGTCTCCACACTACATATTTTTATAGACATGCATTTAATAGGTGGGATAATTTTTTGATAAAAGAAGTAGTAACAAGAATCCAACCATCCATTATAGTTCGCTTTATCCTCTTCTAGGGTCGCGGTGGGGTTCCCCATGGCCATCCAGGGGAGAACGTTTCGGGCGCTGGGCAGATACACCCAGGACAGGGTGCCAATCTATCCCTGGGCACACATTCACTTACACAATCACATTCTATTTGGGACAGTTTGGAGAATTTAATTGACTTGATCCATTATTTGGACTGTGGGAGGAAACCGGAGAACCCGGAGGAAACCCACGCGGACACGGGGAGAACATGGAAACTCCACCCAGATTGGGATACGAACCGGGAATCCCTAGTTCTGAGAGACGAACGTGCTTAGCACTAAACCACCGTGCCGCCTTGTAATAAGAATATAACAGAAATTACAAACACAAATGTGCATGAGATATTTAATGTTGACTAATGAAATTTTCAAAATCTTAGTAATATGATGTGACTGTGTGATTGTTTGTTGCAGTTATAACGGGGAATGGGAGCTCGGGAGAGAGGCACTAGATGATATCTTGTACAGAGCCCAGCTGGAACTTTACTCTGAGCCATTACTGGTGAGAGCTTAATAAAATTCTTTGAATTGTTCCACTGTGTTCGCTTCAATCAAATGAACAGAATGATTACATAAGAATAAGTACCGTATTTTCCGGACCTTAAGACGCACCGTATTATAAGGTGCAGTCTGAATTACGGGATCTATTTCTGTATTTGACCCACGTATAAGGCGCACCGTACTATAAGGCGCAGTCTCAATTACGGACTCTATTTCTGTACGGTACTTATTCTGTACGGCAGCGTATTATAAGGCACTAAAACATACGATCTACAAGAAAAGTAAAAGATGCAAAATGGTGATTTATAATTGAAGTTTATTCTACTACTTGACAAAACGCACATTATTTTTAATCACTCTTCTCCCACAAATCCATCAAAGTCCTCATCTTCTGTGTCTGAATTAAAAAGCTGCGCAATTTCACTATCGAGCGGCTGTTCAGCAACGATGCCGGCTTTCGTGAAAGCTCGGACACAAGTTACAGCAGAAACCTTAGCCCAGGCATCCACAATCCATTCACAGACGGTGGCGTAACTCGCTCGCCGCTACCTCCGAGTTTTAGTAAACGTGTGTTCACCGTCTATCATCCATCGCTCCCACGCCGCCCGCAACTTTACTTTAAACGCCCTGTTTACGCCAATGTCCAGCGGTTGGAGTTCTTTATTTAATCGTCCCGGAATGACGGCAAGCTCCGAATTAATTTTCTTCACTCGGCTTTTCACACTTTTTTGATGTGTGGAAAAAACCACCCGGTCGCACGACAATACTTTTATAGATTTTGGAACTCAGTACACGTATAAGGCGCACCGGATTATAAGGCGCACGTCCGATTTCTGGGAAAATTTTAGGCTTTTAGGTGCGCCTTATAGTCCTGAAAATACGGTACATAAAAAAATGACAAAGCTTTCATGTGTATGCACACATGAACAACGCAGTTCCATCAAAAAGTGCTGGTGCTGGGTCTACCTCCATGAGTCTGCATACTATTTATGAACTGCCTTTTTTCAGAGCAGGTTCCAGACCTAAGTTAGTACATAATGGCGTTCAGACTGCAGGCAGAGTTCATCCGGATGTGGAATCAGCTGCTGTTTTCTATATTGGGGCTTGTTTATTCAGTTAGTTACTTCACTTAAAAAATAAAACATTTAATGTGATCCCCATCTCATAGCACATACACGACAGATGGAACAAGGAACGCAGTCATTGTTGATGGGTATGTTGCTCAGAGCAGACTGCTGAAAGAAGTCTTTAACAGAACAGATGAATTTTTTTCTGTTTTATCAAAATATTTACAAATGACTACCGAGGTCATACATTTTCAACTCTATGTTTTGCTGAAAATATTAAGCCCATACCTGTGTTTTTACATCTCTTTTATTACTTGACTCTTTTGTTGTATCAAAATTAAGTAAATGAAATGCTTCTTCTCATGAACATTCATTGAGAAACTGAATACATTCATTCATTATCTTCCGCTTTATCCTCTATTAGGGTCGTGGGGGGGTTCCCCATGCCAATCCAGGGGAGAACGTTTCGGGCGCTGGGCAGATACACCCAGGACAGGGCGCCAATCTATCGCTGGGCACACACTCACTCACACAAACACACTCTACATGGGGCAATTTGGAGAACTCAATTGACTTGGTCCATGTTTTTGGACTGTGGGAGGAAACCGAAGAACCCGGAAGAAACCCACGCGGACAAGGGGAGAACATGGAAACTCCACCCAGATGGGGATTCGAACCGGAAATCCCTAGTGCTGAGAGGAGAACATGCTGACCACTAAGCCACCGTGCCGCCCAAACTGAATACAATGTTGCCAAAATAATGTTTTTAAAAGGGCACTCAGTGTTGATAATTTTAATGATCTCTACCAATTGTCCAGGTTCTTGGCGTAATATTCACGTATTTAATATCACTGTAACACTGATGTCATCATTAGGTCAATCCAGGGTGTGTTTGTAGATGGCGACTTATTGCAATGTTATTGTATTGTACTTAGTTTGCATCAGTGAACATATAGTCATTAGATAAATGTATATTTTTATATTTAACTCACTGTGTTGCGCACTGTGTTGAGTTTGTTGCCAGCGACAGCTGGGTCTTCATCACATTCCCAGCACTAATTCAATAGGTCAGATGGCTTTACCCCCTTGGTCTTTCAGTGCATATATACAGCTACTTGATTGACAGAATGCTGCTGGCATGTGACATTTTGTATGTTCACAAAGTCTAAAGTGTCTGTAAAATGCAGTTTTATGAAAGTTCTGTTTAATTCTTCAGTTAGGAAATGCAATGAGTAACTCCTTGCCAGACAGCGCTCCGGATGGTGGCAGAGGGAAGAAGGTCCTGCAGGTGGAGGTAACACCAACAGTAAGGAGGATCTCCCGCTCTGCAGTAACTGCAGCCTCCATCCGTAGACTCCGCTGGAAAAGAGAAGGTAACAAAGCCAACAGCATCCGCGTTTGTTCACGTACACTTTCTTCAGTGTATTAAACTAAACACACAGACTGACTTTGAAATAAATGTATAGAAATTTGAAACTCTATTTAGCATTTACTAACAGTAAGGTTATCCTGAAGTGTATTACCTTTAATGTTAGTCTGCCCACTCTGCGTGCTGTGTGTGTGTGTGTATATATATATATATATATATATATAAACTTTGGTAGTTTAAGGCGGTCTTATAATAAATGGCATTGTCTTACATTATCTGGCTGAATGTATCTTAAAATTTTCTCTAATGTTTATAAATAGTGATGTTAATTTTAGAACAACCACTTGGGAAATTTCTCTCTTGTTCCAACATGACAGTACCTGTTCCCACAAATATGTGAAGAATTTAGTAAGAGGGAAGTCCAGTAGTCTGCTTAGCTTCCCAAACCTCATCCCACTGTACACACTTGGAAGAATTTGGACAATGATTGCAAGCCACACCTTTGCCAGTGCAACAATGCATGATTCATTAAGCTCTTTTTAAAATAAGGACACTAACAGTCACACTTTAAAATCAATTTAAATAATAGGCATGTTTATTTTAAAGCTTGTGTTTATTATCATGTTTTTTTTTTTTTTTTCTTCTTTAGAATTTCATTTCCAATAATCCATACGATATTAAGCCTATAAACGGGGATGTACAAAAGTGATGTGCTGTTGTAAATAGATGGTCCAAATTAATGATGCGCACAATGTGAAGTGCATTTGCACACCATTATGTTAACCATTTTGGGTTATGGTAACATACATTCTTCATTAGGGTCTCACAGAGCTTACTTTATAACTAGTTATTTTTTTTCACTGGTTTTAACGTTTTTTTTATTGATTCATCTGCATGTTCAAGAAGCAAGCTCTATTAAGTTATTATTTGGAAAGCAACAAAAAATTCCACATAGAAAATTGCTGCATAGGGCACCAAACATATTCAGGTGCTCCTGTTAGAGCCAGACCAAAATTAATAAGTGCACCCCTATAAAATATAAAATAACATCAGTTCAATAAAATGAAAGGAAAACTTAGTTATTACATAAAAAAAAAATTATTTACAATGATAGGAAAAACGTGTTTATTATAAAGTGCAGTCCATACAATATTTGAGGCATTCTTAATCCCTGGAGTATTGTTCAGAGCATAATAATAACAGTAATGATGATAATGATAATGATAATAATAATAATAATAATAATAATAATAATAGTTTTGAAGCCTTGAACTATCAGTATTTAAGGCATTGTTTAAAGAAATATTTTGCCACCCTAAATGCACCACACCTACTGTAAAGCATGATGGAGACAATATGTTGTGGATGGCATTTTTCATCCCCCCCCGCAATATTTTAGTAATTATGATTGTCATAATTTTAAAGGTATAGAAAATTTTGCTGCTACTCTTTTCATCTTGTTTGTTCATCCCAGGCAGCATGTTGTATGTGTAGAGTTCTTTGTTGTTGATTTTTATCTAAATGTGATGTTGTAGTATCTCCTTGTGGTGTTGCCTTTCTTCTGTTCTTTTATTTTAACACACCACGACACTAGACAGGTGCTCAGCAATTCTGCTTTATTACAGAACACGAGCATCACTAAAAAGCACATTTTCACCCTGTTGTGTCGAATCACAGATTGTTTTGACTTCTCGACTGCAGCCGAGATCAACCTCACCGTCCATTCTGGTCGACACACCCCCATGGACCTGACAGCTAATCCAGAGCAAGGATCGATGGGCATACTCACGGTCACTCATGAGGGTAGGCAGCCAGAGAGAGGTCACAGATGGTGCATAAGGGAGGGGAATGTTTTTGATCCAGTAATGTTCCTTCCATTTCGGGTATCCAAGCTTTCCCAGACTCCACCAGCTTTCTTGGAATGCAGCATTAGCAGTTCCAGCCAGTTTTCCTCTTTACAGCAGTTTGTGCTTTTGTTTTATGCCAGGTTTGGGTAAGCTGTGGATAGGTGCACATGCATGATACCTCCATCTTCTACTAATCAGTCTAATCTCTCCATGCTGAAGGGTGATGCCCACTGGTCAATGAATGAGCATGCTTAATGAGATGGGATGGCTGAAAGGTCTTTGATAAGTTCTTTACTGCGGCAGGTTTGGAATCCCATGGCCAACACTACAGTTACTGTGACCTGATAATAAAATACCCTATAGCATTATAAGATAGAACATTATTTTTAACAAATTTAAGCATGATTAAAAAGCACAATATTGTTTTCTGTTGTATACAATTTATTTAACAGTAAAATATTAATAGACTACAGACATAAATCCAGAAACGGCTATAAGAAAACAAACAGAATTCAACAAAACTGAACAATATACAATAGGTTCAGTGTAAAAGAAGTCTGATATTCAAAAGCCAGAGTAAATGAATCAGTTTTTGATCTCACTTCAAAGATTTATAACATTTCCGATTCCTGAACAAAGACAGGAAAGTTCCGTAGTCGAGGAGCTTTGTAGATGAAGCTCTTTCTACAGCAGTGACCTTGTTTAGTCTATGGACTAAAAGAAACCTGCACTTTACACACTGGTTTATAAAAATCTGTTAGATTAGTAAAGTATTCTTGTACCAGAATGTATAGCACTTTATTTGTTAGAAGAACTTTGGAATCAAATAACTGGCAGGAAATCAAACCTTTTATCTCTAGTGTCTACACAAAAAACTGGAATCAATGCAGCATTTTTGTATTTCCTACACCTCAAGAATAATCTTAAGCTTATGAAAACATTGGTTGTTTTTCTCCCTCTTGAAAGGAAAGAATTTCTCTCATCTTGACAATGTTTACGCAAATCAAACACAATCCAAGCTAAATTAAAAGTAGTTGAGGTTAAAGTACTTACTATTAAAAAATGACTAGACATCCTCATTTATCTCTTTTACACAGTCATCAGATGGTTTATAGCTGGGATTAATCGGAGTGGGCATTGTGAACTTGTTAATGAATATTTCATCCGAATAGAAGCATGTTCGGAGAAAACAGTACAGTCATATGTTGTATCTCACTTTTATACAATCAGAACATTGAACATTAACACTTTAAAATTGATCCATCCATCATCGTCCGCTTTGTCCTATATTAGGGTCGCGGTGGGTTCCCCATGCCCATCCAGGGGAGAATGTTTCGGGCGCTGGGCAAATACACCCAGGACAGAGCGCCAATCCATCGCTGGGCACACACTGACTCACACAAACACACTCTATATGGGGCAATTTGGAGAACTCAATTGACTTCATCCATGTTTTTGGACTGTGGGAGGAAACCGGAGAACCCGGAGGAAACCCACGCGGACACGGGGAGAACATGGAAACTCCACCCAGATGGGGATTCGACCCGGGAATCCCTAGCGCTGAAAGGCGAACGTGCTAACCACTAAGCCGCCCTTTTAAAATTGATAAATATGTAAAATAAAATCAAACTTTTTGGGCAGTACATCATGGGTTACACAATAGATTAATAAAACAATTGTAGCAAGTCATGCTATATATAAATGATGGTATAAAACTGCAACATAAGCATTAGATTGAGGTAAAAGTTAAAAGCCAACTTTTACCATGTTTTGCTTTCTTGACCAAATCGGAATAACACAAACAGTGACTACTTGGGCAATAGTTGCTGTATTGCTGCCTACCACAATAAATTAAAGAATAATCACTTTATTTAACTTATTCCCTCAAGTTCTGTTCCCTCTCCTTCGTTCTGACTGTTCAGAGAGCCACAGATAATTAAAACAGTAAATCTCAGACAGGAGCCACTGTTTACCTGACCTGCATCCCAGGCCTGTCTTCTATTTACAGGCTCCGCCCATAATGCCCTTGCACCTCATTGTCTAAGTATGCTTTTAAACAGGTGAAAGACTTTAAAAGGCTCTTTGCTACTTTATGGTTTATGTCCTGAGGTGTTTATAAAAGTAATGAGGATAAGTTCATTTAAATGTTAAATTATATTATAGAAATGAGAACCAGATTGCATTAATGAGGTCATTTTGCAGACACTTTTTGCCAAAGCGAGTAAATACTTACAATTATGTAAACGTGATGGTTGGGATCAGAACACAGGGGTCATTATATCGCATCCCTCGAGCAGTGTGGGTTAAGGGCATTGCTTAAGAGCCCATCTTGACAGATTTGATGGTCTTGGAATTTGAACCCCCAACTTTCAGATTGGTGGTCCATCGCTCTAACCACTGAGATGAACATCCTTCATAAATAAGACATTTATTTGATCATTTCTTTGAACAAAACTTAACTTTAACTCTGTTATGTTGTTGGTTTTCTTTAAATGAACTGCTAAATTTAGGTCCTTCATAGCATTTCATTACTTTTGCCACTTACTCACACTATATTGTCAAAAGTATTTGCTCACCTGCCTTGACTCACATGAGTTTAAGTGACATCCCATTCCCAATCCATAGGGTTCAATATGATGTCAGTCCACCCTTTGTAGTTAGAACAGCTTCAACTCTTCTGGTAGGCTTTCCACAAGGTTTAGGAGTGTGTTTATGGAAAATCTTGACCATTCTGGACAAGAAGGCCTGGCTCTTGGTGACATATGGCTTGGCTGCAGCTGTTCCCACCATGGAAACCCATTCCATGAAACTTACTGTGCCCTGTTCTTGAGCTAATCTAAAGGTCACATGAAGTTTGGCGTTCTGTAGTGATTGACTGCAGAAAGTTTAACTTATTTAAAAATCTAATTACCTTTTAGACCTAATTTACACAGAAATACTAAATATTCTCGAACTTCTAAGCGCCATTGTAGTCACAGAATTTAAGTATATAAGAAGCACTTGCTGAATCCTTCATCCATGAGGTCGACTACATCTTCCAGTAAAATAAGCCCCACCAGACACCAGATTGTAGTTTTCTGTTTGACCTTGTCTATAGCCTTTACTATTTTTTTTCATGCATGTAACACAGTGACATGTTTCATGAATTCACTGTTAACAGTTTGTAAGCAGTTCATTTTGATTCTTGTGAAATGGTCTGAATTGATCCTTGATATATCGGGAACGTGTCTGCAGAGTGACCAGACAGCATGTGAGCAGTTACTCTCAGTACCTGCATGGCTACCTTTATTCTTCCTTATTTCTGTTTATTATGAAGCCTGATTAACTTCACCTTGCGCTGCCTGCATGCCACTACTTTTGTCAGATTGTATACAGTTTTGTGTCTCTAGTTGCTATTTCAAGCATTTTAAACTTGTATTTCTGATTTGAATGTGTTTTTGTATGTGCTTGACCAAAAAGTTAATTATATGCATTATAACCTGATTACAGTGTGAAATATCTCCTGAATTATTATTATTATTATTATTATTATTATTATTATTATTATTATAACATATTGATATACTAATTGAGTATTAAGTAATAAATTCTGAACACAGAATAAATTGTGCATCTTCTATAAACAACTAAGATTTATTCTAATGTAACTTGTGCTTTTATTTATTATTTTACTGTACTGGGACCTTCTACTGCATTATTTTTTTTATATTATAATTTAATATATTTATTTTTTCGTCTTATTTTTTGTTGTTTTGACAAAAGGTCAATGTCAATGACATAAGTCACTATGAGATTGACTGATTGTTGATGGAAGCCTGTAATTACATCCTGTTTGTTTTCTTTTTAAAATGGGAATGTTTCCCTTCATAGACCTGATTTAATATCATATATTGGAGCTGTGTGATATATATATAATTTTTTTTCAGTGTTATGAATGTCATAATGCTCACCCATTGTTTTAACTGCTGGAGCAAGGTTGCCTTACTGCTTTATATAGTTCATCTTACAAACTTCACAAAGCCCATGAGCGAAATATCCATTTCCAAGTAACTATTAACATTGCTCCCTTTTTTCTATTATTTTCATGACTTTAGCCATTACTCACTTCTGCTCTTAGCAGGTTTTTTTACAGACAGTGACATAAGAGGAGACAGGGTTTGCCAGCACCAAATACAAATCTTATTAACAACAAAGTTTAACGTATTATTCGGGCTGAGCCGGCCTGTTGCATGGAATTGCAGATTAGAGGTGATGCACAAGCGCACGACTTTTTTCCATGTCGACCTTTACTTTGCTGCTGAGACTTCCTCTGCAGCTCGCTCCAACTTCATTCATTCATTATCTCCCACTTTATCCTCTATTAGGGTCGCGGTGGGGTTCCCCATGACCATCCAGGGGAGAACATCTCAGGCGCTGGGCAGATAGACCCAGGACAGGGCGCCAATCTATCGCTGGGCACACACTCACTCACACAGACACACTCTATATGGGGCAATTTTGAGAATTCAATTGACTTGATCCATGTTTTTGGACTGTGGGAGGAAACCCATGCAGACACGTGGAGAACATGGAAACTCCACCCAGATGGGGATTCGCTGAGAGGCGAACGTGCGAACCACTAAGCCACCGTGCCGCCCCTCGCTCCAACTTACTTTTCTTTAAAGCTTTTACAGGACACGCAGGCAATGAGCAAACACATCCAAGGTGGAATCCTCACCTCACCTGATTCCCTGGCTCCACCTCTCATTCACAAGTCCATGCTTGATCGTAGTGCTCCGCCACATCATACGGGTGTTATGACGTTTCGGTTGTGTTTTGCAAAGCACTGCTTATGCTGGTGTTTGAGTAACAGTGAAGTTAGAAAGAATCCCAGTATTATGAAATTATTCTATATATCACCCAGCCCCACCTTTTGTTATTACATTAGACCTTTAACAGGATTTACAGTCGTGCTTTTTATTTAAAGTGATTAATCTTGCTGCGCTATAATGAACTCTTACAACAGCCATGTAATCATGCACAAAATTTTGTATCCCCCTCTTATCCTTAACATCTTAAATTTTCCAATAATTTATTTTTGTTTCATCCTTTTTTACACTACATTAATTCCTTTAATTTCCTTCCACTTCTGCATCATTTTCTGTATAACTTGTAATTAATTAATTTTTATTTTTAGTGCCATCCTTCCTTCTATGCCTACTATTCCTTTGTCTTCAACTGCATTATTATTATTTTTTTTTATTGATCTCTCTCCTTTTTTTTTTTTTTTCATTCAGTTTTTACATACTAACCTGTTTGTGGTTCTTTTTTTCTCTATTTTTTTCTTTCTTTTATGCAGATGCCGATGGAATGAGTGGAGGTGAGGAGTCTTTCAATCTGAATGATCCAGATGAGGGATTTTCCTCTGGCGCATCTAATAGTAGCCAGCCCAGCACAGGCAGGCCGACCAGCGGCGGAGGCGGGCGCACCGCCACCCAGAAGAGCTCCAAAAAGAGTAGCTCTTCTCATACACACCGGGAGAAGGAGCAGAAGGTTTCTTCTGAAAAATATAAAGAGCCTCAGCCATCACAAAGGGTGCAGTCTCCTCCACCTACAATCACAATGGAGTCCATTGAATTGAGCCCTATGAAGAAAACACAGAGTCTAAGCCGGACCTGCAGCATGAATATAGGAGTGAGCGGAGAGCAAGAGGGAGGTGATCAAGATGGAGGACTTGGTTTTGGTCCAGGAGGAGTATCTGGAGCACATCGTCTCTCCAGCCTCAGTCTGAAAGAGGAACACCTGCTGCGACCTGATGCGAATAAAGATCTGCTCTCACCTGGAGCTCCACTTACCAAACAGTCTCGCTCCCCCAGTTTCAACATGCAGATAATATCACAGGTGTAGGTCCGGAGCCTAAATCCAAAACATCTCCTTGACTTTATCCCTCAATCCTCCGTCCGTATAACCCCTGATCAGCGGGTGCGTTCCTGTCTTCCTCTTTCTCTCTCACTCTCTCTCTGACTCTCACTCTCACTCTTTCTCCTTGCATTCCATCCACTCTTTTATACTTCTTTAATTGGTGCAAAGAGAGAAATCTGAATAGTTTTACAAAAATGTTTACAAAAAATGCAAACCATGCAGGTGCATAAACAAAAGTAGTTCACATAAACAACTGAGAGAAGTTTTCAAATAATTGTAAGTTTCCCACTCATGCTCACAATCTAAAAGCTTCTCTTCAACCAATGCAATGGTGTTTCTTAGTCCACCAAGAGAAAAGATGTGTAAAACATGTTTACTCAAAATTTAGCTTTAATAAAACTTCTAGGACACTTGTTAAATTGTGTCAATATAGAAAATTAAATTAAGAATAAAAACAATTCAACTTGGTTAGGATTTATTTAGTCCTTTTTTTATTTATTTTAGGTTTATACAATTCTTGATATGGGCTGAAGGTGATGCCCATTGTGGTCCTCTCGTCTATGATAATCTCAGGTTAGCATTTTAACTTTTGAAATCCACGTCTTTTGGCCTTAGTTTGTCAGTTAGATCAAATCTTCTGTTCCTAATGTTTTCTGAGATCAATGATGTTATGATGACCACCTCAGTATGTAACTGTCCAAATAGTAACCTGTGAATGTAAACAGGTCTTACTCCTCACAAATCCATAAAACATTAACGCCAAAGTGTTTTATATAAATACATATTGACTGAATTTAGCATTTGTCCTTAGATCAGCGGGTTTTCTAAATATGGGAACAAAGTGTTGAACATATTGTCCATGGTAATTATTATAGATATATGATTGAGGTTAGAGGAGGAAGTCCAAATTCTTTAATAATCACATTAAGCATAGCTGATGATTTTCAGACTGATGTCATTAACTTTACATTTTGTAAACTATCTGGATGGAATCTTTCTCTCTGTCTCACTGTCATCTTCCACTCTTGGAAAAAGAAGTTGAGCATTCCAGTGGTAATAACCTGACATTATTCTTGACTTGGATGTAGAGCCTGTGCTTACATGGTAAGGTGTCAGACACCACTCCACTGTATTGCTAAAAACCCACCAGCTTATGGTCAAACATCAGGAATAAATGGGAGCAATTTGTGGAATTACTGCCCAAGCCAAGCACTGTATGCGAAACAGGATTATTCATGGGTGGCAAAATCATTTTAAACATGTTATTAAGCAAAGCCCATGGCTTTGTGTTAGACACAAAGTTATTGTTTTTTTCCCCGAAGTGGAGTAATTAACAGAAGTACCTGAACATTGAGTATTGTCTTGGCAATCAGCAGTAGAGATGGTGGCTGTACACCCACTCATGTAGTGTCGAGTGTGAGTCACGCTATTTATTAATATGAAAGATTAGAAATGAGTTTATTCACAATCTATATTTTTTTAAAGAGTAAGCAATAAATCAAGGGTTGTTCATTTGCCGATATTCAAAGCAGTCACTGCATTTTCTCTTTATGCATTCCTACTGAACTCTTTGGTTCTGTGCAATTTCTGTCTTTTTTACATTGTGGTTTTTGTCTCTTTTTTTGTTTTCAATTATTTATATTCATTCACAGGTTCTGTCCCAAAAACTGGGCTTAGTTTTTAATTTTAGATGCTTTTAAAAAATGAGTCAGTTTTGGGTTTAAATTGTGTTCTCCCACTTCTTTTTTTAAACTTGTTTATTGAATAGACAGCGTTCTTTGTTAGGTTGTAGTTTGTTTTCAATTTTAATATTGGAGGCCATATGTTTCATTATGGAAATGTTGCACATTAGCTGAAAACTGAGATCCAAGCTGGAAAGAAATGTTTTTGACTTGATTTTATGCACACACTGAAAAATCCTTAGAAGTCGTACACCTTAATGGGCAAACATACATGACTTCAAAGCATATGATGCTGATGAGCTTATGTTAATGACCTGTGAGATCGTGCTGTAGTATCCTGTTCTGTATTACCAACCAGCGTACAGTGTGTCTGTGTGAGTGCGTGTGCAAGCCTGCTTTACTGTACGTCTGTGTCGTGATTGTGCTGGGAGTCTGTGCACTACTGTTCCAGGGCAATCAAACAGGAATCTGTGAGTCGTTTGTCCTACCTCGTCCTCTTTCCATCAGCCATTTAAACACTGGAGTAGCTCGTGGTGTGCAGCTGCTGTTAAAGCATGCGTTACAATTTACAGAAATCCTTTAGAATAATGTTCATGACCTGCTGTCCAATAGCATTTCGTTAAAGGGTGCAGACAGTGAAGCTGTAGTGCTTTTAGATGTGCATACTAGTAATTTGCATGATCCCAAACTCTAAGACTCATGATCCAGAAGCTCCATCTAGTGGTTGTTGGAATTATGCAGGTGATGTTTTCTGATATCTGACATGCACTCTTCTGAAAATGTGTAGACACTAAACTATACTTAAACATGACATACGATGACATGGACTTTATGGTTGTGGGTAGACCGCCTGTCTCGCAGTCAGTCGGGTCAACAAATTTTAATTATTTTAATGCAAACTGTCACATCTTTATACTGCAGTGTAACAAGTTGCCTTAACGTAAAATTGGAGCTCTGACTAAAACCTGAAAATGGCCCCAGGTCACGATTTTCCTGTAATTTTACAGTTTTATACATTAAAAGCCATTTGGTTCTCCTGCTGTCAGACAAACCCAGATTTGTATGTATGGCAATTAACTGTCTTAAACTTAGTTTATTCCACTGCCACCAGTGTTTGGCATTGCACATGCTGACCTCAGGCTTTTGCATGGCTGTTTAGTCAATATGTAATACCAGTCATAACACCTTAAATACACCTCAGCAGTTGTAATGAATGCAGTTGCTTTTAAAGCCTTATATTATCTGCGACCTTATTTATCCCTGTCCGCTTTAAGCTGTCAACATTTCCTTGCATTTCAGCAGTGCCCTCATTAAAGTCAATACCATCCATGATTGTTTGAGAAGATTGCACAGTATGCACCTGTCAGAGATGGATGTTTAGTGGTGTATACATACTTGAAACTGTAGTGTATTTTGCACAATAATCATGCTGTAGGTTTAAGTACTCAAGACATGTCTGGATTTTATCGAACAGGCTTCTTATTGCAGGTGCTCGAGAGTTGTTTAGTGTGACTGTCCTTCCCTCCCCCCCCACCCGCCATGCTCTTAATTGTATTCTGACCATGTGACACCTCCTCATCTCATGTCTGCTGTGCCAATGTTCTTTAAGCGAGACTGATGTGTCTGCAAAGTGACCTAATGTCTTAAGAGGCAGTTTACTTTTTCTGTGGTCTTGCTTTATTCATATGTGGGATGGAGAAGGTCATGTCTGATCGTCAAGAAGTGAATCAAAATTATGGTTTTAATTTCCTACATGTCTTGGAGTGTAGTGGATCGTCAGATGTACCTATATGGTTGTGGGTTCCATCTTCCATCAGCATGGCCTCCATCTTCTGTGGGACCAAGTATAGTTCAGTCTTAAGAAAGTAAAGTTCAGGCTAAAATGCAATATGTGTCTTAAATCCCAAATATAGATCAGCCATATTAGTTTTTTGAAAGTTAATGAATAGTTAGATCATACCCATTCAGCTGACAGTCATATGTTCAGTGAAAAGAAGTTTTTAAATCTACATTTTGTAGTTCAAGATCAACTTTTAACTGTTACAATCTCAAGATTATTAAGAAAGGAGGCATAACCTAGCGATTAAAAAAATTATGATCAACAAAAACTACACTGTATATAAGAATGAGTTATTACACCCTCAGCTGAAAAGACTAAAAGAAATAGTATTCAGTTTATTTAATAGTATTCATTTTACTAAGTAAGGCTCAGTAAAATGTACTTTTTGGAATTAGTTTCGTTTTATAATTGGGAATTTTTGAACTCATTTAAATAAAATAAATATATACAGTATGTATGTACATTACAATAAATCACCACCATTATTTAACTTTATGGTAAACTCTTACAACTAGCTATCACCAACCAGAAAATACAAAAAAGCTGCTTTACAGGCTTAAAACCCATTAGACATTTACATTTACTAGGAGAGAAACAAAAATGGGCCTGGTTTAAATGAATGAAACATTAATACATTCAAGTTTCCATTATGTTCAGTTCAACAAAGACAGAAACGTGGAAAATGCTTTTGACCAAGTCTGAGACTCTAGATCACAACCAAAGAAACACTTGGCTCTATCTGATGATTCCATAAAGAATGGGCTTGAAAACTTTTTTTTTTTTTTTTTTTTTTTTTTTTTTTTGCGCTGGTTCACAATCTGCAGATTGCAAGCAAGAAAAGGCAGAAGGGAGTTTAGAAGTGTATAAATTAAAACCTGTAACATGCTGTATTATGTGTGGCACAGTGACCTAGTGGTTAGCATGTCCGCTTCTCATTGCTGGGAATCCAGGTTTAAATCCCAATCTGCGTGCTGGTTCCATGTTCTTCTTCTTCCCTCCCGGTTCTGCAGCTTCCTCCCACAGTCCAAAAACATGTATTTAAGGTAAATTGACCATGCTAAACTGCCCCTATATAGTGTGTGTTTATAGTGGGTGTATCTGCCCAGTGCCTGAAACACTCTCCCCTGGATGGGCATGGGAACCCCCCCCCCCCACACACACACACACTCACACACACTCACACACAACCCCCAATAGAGAACTAAGTGGAAGATAATGAATGAATGCTGTATTATTTTACTTTCCTGTGTAAACTGCTGGGCTCAGTGTTCACTACTGAACCATAGTGTGCTCTAAAGGAACATTTACATCATTTTGTCTTATGCAGTATAATGTGGAAATGTGTTTTCGTTCCCCCAGTGTCCCCTTTCCTCCCAAAGAAATTCTGCTGCTTGCTAATCATCATTGGTGAACACTAGACTCGACCACTAGTTGGACAGCTGTCTTTGATTTTACAAATCTGTGATGTATCGTTTGTGCATGTACAGAATCGGCGTCAGTACTCCTGATCCCGCTCACACAACAACTAATAGTGCGTGGTGTTTACTCTAGTCATGTTTGTCTAGTGATTAAGTCGTATGTCATAATTTAGGCCTTCAGCTTGTAGAATGCACTTTATCCAGTTTTATCATTGATAATTGACAAATGGTTGTGTGTTCTATCGGTGTGTGAAAATGTGTCTAACTGCCAGCCTCTATAACTCGCCCCATATTCATGGCTCTTCCTAATCAAATGTTAAGTGACGATACATGTAGTTTGTTCTTTAGTGTTTGATCTTTAGGCGGTTTTCCCTTATTAGTCTCCCTGGTTTTGTTTCAAACTGATTCTATGCAATGTGAGGATTTTTTTTTGTTTGTTTGTTTTCTTCTCCTTTTTATTTAACGCAGAAGTTTTGTGGTTCCTCGTCAGGTCCTTCAGTGAGGAACTGCATCAGAGTTCTGACAGAATGCTTGTGCAGTTTGAAAATCAGGTGTAGGATCAGAGGTCATTTCACTGTTAGTCTGTATGTTTTTTGTGTGTTTGAGTTCAAACAAGTAGTACATGTAGGAAATTTGGTCAAATAGTTAGTCACCTAAAGCATTCAGGATTCTGTCATCTATAATTTGTTGAGATTTTCAGCTGCGCTCAAACCGCAGCATGCTGGTATGTAAGCTTAAGGAATGAGGGGAATTATGCACAAAAGTTTAAATGGAAAGAAGAGCAAGAGCTGCGACTGATTTCCGAGGTGAAATATTGTACCATTAAAAATGTAAATGAAAATATTATTTTAAATCCTTGTAAATAAAACTGTATAATACAGAGAGAGAGAAAGAAAATAAATATCACTCTGCGATGCAGAACAATATGGACCTGTATAATGGTGAATAAATCTCGTGCTGTAACAAATGTTGTGTCTCTGACTTTGTTTTTATTTGGTATCAGTCATAAGTTTGAACACACCCCCTTCTTGCCTCCATTATCTTCTTTTTTCCATTTACCATATAGATGGAGTAGTTTATCTGTTTTTTTTCTTTTCTCTTTTTGTTCTTTTCTCCCCTTTTGGTTCTCTGTTTTGTTTTTTTTTTTTGGTCAGGACCTTCACAGGACAGGTATCATTTGGGTGGTGGATTGTTTATTGTCAGTACTGCAGGACACTGATGTGATAAGGGGGTTTTAGTGCAGCAGTGGTGCTGTAGTTTCATTTAAACACCTCAGTGACACTGCTGTATTGGGGTCCTGACCATTAGAGAACAGAGTAAAGGGGACGTACACAGTATATACTATAGTCCGCAAACAGTTGTTCCACAGTCTTGAATAGTAGAACAACAAAGACTATCTTTACAGTAAGTGAAACTGATAACATGGACAATAAGTAAATGAAAAAGGGCATTGGGCAGATAGACCCAGGACAGGGTGCCAATCTATCGCTGGGCACACACTCACTCACACAGACACACTCAATATGGGGAATTTGGAGAATTCAATTGACCCTGGTCCATGTTTCCGTGTGGGAGGAAACCCACACGGACACGGGGAGAACATGGAAACTCCACCCAGATTGGGAATCGAACTGGGAATCCCTAGCGCTGAGAGGAGAACGTGGGCCAAAAACATGGGCCAAGTTCAATTGAATTCTCCAAATTAACCCATATCGAGTGTGTGTGTGTGTGTGTGTGTGCGCCCAGCGATAGATTGGCGTCCTGGGACTATCTGCCCAGCACCCGAAACGTTCTCCCCTGGATGGCCATGGGGACCCCCGCGACCCTAATAGAGGAAAAAGCGGAAGATAATGGATAGATGGATTTATTCACACAGTACAATTGATGCCTTCGGATTAATTTCTCTGTAAAATTAAGATGTGAACTGTTTTTTGCTGGAAAACATTTTGCAATTAATCACAGTTCTTAATCTAAAAAAAACTCTTTCTATATACAAAATATATTAAATAAAAAATTACATTTTGTCTTAACAATAAATTTTGGTCATGCATAGTAATTACTGCTCTTGTTTTATTGGTAAATTAGTAATTTTTTTTTGTTTTTATTAGAAAAGGGAAAGTTCAACCATTTTTTTGTACTTAAAAGACCTCTGATTTTTCTGATTTTTAATCATTTTGCTGTTTTTTTTTCTGTATCTAGGAGGAATCTGTCACTTTGTAGAGTAATACTGTAACAGCTTGCCTGGTTCTTGGTTCTGCTGACTACTGTAAGTGAGATCATCCAGAATGCCTGCAGCACTACAGACTGTGCCAGACAGAACAGGTGATCTGTTCTGAAATTCAGAAGAGTACAAACCATCCCACAGTCAGCTTGTTTCTTAATTCTCTCAGCAACACCAGACATTGTGTTTGTCACATCCCTGTGCTTCCTGGTCAGGAGTTGCTGATCATACATGACCACTTAAGTTTTTGAAGTTAACCCAGTTGATTAGGACATTTTAGTTGAGGATGGATGAATGTTTGTATATACATGTAATGTACTGTATGTATGTATGTATGTGTGTGTGTGTGTGTGTGTGTGTATACATACATATACTGTGTGTATATATATATATATATATATATATATATATATATATATATATATATATATATATATATATATATATATATATATGGCGGCACGGTGGCTTAGTGGTTAGCACGTTCGCCTCTCAGCACTAGGGATTCCCGGTTCGAATCCCCATCTGTGTGGAATTTCCATGTTCTCCCCGTGTCTGCGTGGGTTTCCTCCGGGTTCTCCGGTTTCCTCCCACAGTCCAGAAACATGGATTAAGTCAATTGAATTCTCAAAAATTGCCCCATATAGAGTGTGTGTGTGTGTGTGAGTGAGTGTGTGCCCAGCGATGGATTGGCGCCCTGTCCTGGGTCTATCTGCCCAGCGCCCGAGACGTTCTCCCCTGGATGGGCATGGGGAACCCCACCGCGACCCTAATAGAGGATAAAGCGGGAGATCATGAATATGTATGTGTGTGTGTGTGTGTGTATATATATATATATATATATATATATATATATATATATATATATATATATATATATATATATATATATATAGTATACGTACATACATGCATCAACCAGCAACTCTAGTAGAACATTAAGCAGATGTTTGAAGCTTACTTGTGCTTCAGCATATAATTCACACAATTATAGACCATGTCTCTTTGGCAGCATTTTATCTTTCTCTTCACTTCAGGAGAGATAATGAAACATTGGGCAGGTGCATCCTTTACTGAACAAATTTCCAGGGACAGTAGAGAGCTCTTGTGAGGTTCAACAATGAAAAAATATATTAACCTAACAATGAAAAAATGTCAATTAGAGCTTCTGCACTGTGAAGGCTAGATCCTGGGCCTGCACAGTCAGTCCTCCAGGGGGAAGACATTCTCCTGGTCATTTCATTGGCAGTTCTGCGTGATGTCACTGTGATATTTAGCACTAGTGGCATTCTGGCACTCAGTCCAGTAGAGGGCGACATTCTGACATGTCAACACCAACTGCAGCAACACCCTGGCAGAGAAGCTGAACCCTGAGACGTAAGTGAAACTCCTGTTTAATAGCGTTGTTCTCATCAGCCTTCTTATGGTTCCATTTTGGTTGAAATGTCTGTGATGTTTAAGCATGATTTTTTTTTTGTCGTTCTAAAAGCTGTCTTTAATCCATGGTTGTTTGCATTTCCTCCCCTCGGGTGAACTGGTGTATTGTGAAGTCTTGTAGTTTCATCTCCTCTCCTCCCACTCTCTCTGTCAGGCCTCAGCATCATCCTCACATCTCATTTCTTGGCCTGAGAGTGGTGCTGTTTCTATGACAACAGGCACTGCTGGGTAAACTGCAGCCCAGAATGGTTACGCGGAAAAAGAGGGGGTGACATTTGGATTTCATTTAAACTGTATGCATTTCTGAATTCTGCTGTTTGTGGTGTGTTTTTTAATGTTTTAAATGAAACAAGCTGGTAGTCTACAGAATGTATCACTTACTGATTTTATAATGATTTGACAATATAGTGATCTATGAATATACACCCTAAGCAGTTTGACAGATTTTATTTTAATTATTATTCATTCATTCATTATCTCCCGCTTTATCCTCTAGTAGGGTCGTGGTGGGGTTCTCCATGCCAATCCAGGGGAGAGCATTTTGGGCGCTGGGCAGATAGACCCAGTACAGGGCGCCAGTCCTGGGCACACACTCACACACACACACACACACTCTATATGGGGCAATTTGGAGAATTCAATTGACTTGATCCATGTTTTTGGACTGTGGGAGGAAACCGGAGAACCCGGAGGAAACCCACGCAGACACGGGGAGAACATGGAAACTCCACCCAGATGGGGATTCGAACCGGGAATCCCTAGTGCTGAGAGGCGAACGTGCTAACCACTAAGCCACCGTGCCGCCTAAATTATTATTATTATTATTATTATTATTATTAATAATGCATGAATATTAATATATATTCTCTCTTCTGGACAATCTTCTATGTTTTGCATATTATATAAAGTATGTAGAGTTGCTGGCGCTAAAGGCCAAATTAAGAATAATTCAGCCGCTTGGCTGCATGTTTGTAATTCAGACCGATAAAAAACAGCTCCACTGTGTGAATGCATTTTCTCGGACAATTATTTTACTAACCCTTCAGGAGCTTTTAGGACATCATATTTTACATTGAATCCCCACTCACTGCAGTCGCATGTGCAAATCCTTTCTACTGAATTTTAAAGTGTGATTTCTTTTTTCTCGGTTAGTCAGACCATTTGTGAGGTTAGACACTGATGTTGGAGGGAAAGACCTGACTTACGATCCTCTTTAATTTCATCTGAATAAAAAAACAGAAAACATAAAGGGGAAATTGAGAGCAACCAATTCACCTTTCCATGTTTTTGGACTATGGGGGAGAAATGGAGATCCCGGGAAAAACACACATATACAAACACACAAAGACATGGGGAGAACATGTAGGCACCACACAGATTAGGTTCCGAACCAGGATCCCTAGCAATGGGGGGGGTTCCCCATGCCCATCCAGTTGAGAATGTTTCCGGTGCTGGGCAGATTCACCAAGGACAGTGATACAGTCTATTGCTGGGTGCACACACACACACACACACACACACACACAAACACAATATATATGGGGTGCATAGAGCATCCAATTTACCTTGAATTCAAAGTTTTGGACTGTGGGAAGAAACTGGAGAACCCCACATGGACACGGGAAGAACATGAGCTTAACATTATGTCACCGTGCCACCCCTCTTCCTCAAAAGTTAAAAACAAATGCCCAAAATATGAGCTTGACTTTATAAATCTTTAGCAATGGATTTAAATAAAATATTTGATTAATGGATTTACAGGTGTGTCCTGATGCATACTACAAAACACATTATATAACAGGCGTAATCAGTACCATATAATATGACTTCATACTGTATATTAACCCTAGAATTAAAACTTAATAATGATGTGGTATATGATGAACGTGGATGCTGTCCATGTCATGGTGCAATTGTTTTGCAGAGTTATTCAAAGCTCTGTATTTGTTTCCTTCTTTTTATTTCCACAATTGCATTGGAATGATCACTCCAGCAGATGGCGTTGTGTTACTCAAGCAAAGACTTATCGACTATATCAGAATGTATTTATAAACGAGGACAAACCTTCATGTGTCACTACAGTACATTCCAAAAGCACACTATATGAACAAAAATATTTGGACACACCAGTTTATTACTGAATTTATATTAGACATTTTGAACAACTCCAACTACATTTCCAACTACACGGCAAAAATTGAACGGAGACCATGTCTTGGTGCACAAAATAAGCTCCCTGAATGCATGTTTGGCTGTGTTTAGTGTGAAGGAACTTGACTGGCCCATAAAGAGTCCTTCTCTCAAACACACCTTTTGGAATAAACTGAGCCTGGCCCTCTTGCTGGATGAATAAGAAACAAATTCTAGAGATTCGCTTAAAAAATCTTGAGGAAAGCCTGTTAGTAGTAAAAGCTGTTATGGTGGCCAAACAGATCCTTGAATTTATATTCTAAAACCTGTAGGTGCAAAGTGTAGATGTTTTAACACTTTCTTCTGTATAGTTTATTTATATTTCCTAAGAAAATGTCTTTAGTAATGGATCTCATTTAAACAAATACAATCTTCAATATCTGTTCACTTTTCATCCATATTGATAAATTAAAATCTTTTGATCTTTTTGAATCTGTTGATAAACTGAGTTTACAAAAAAAAAAACCCTAAGCAGAATTAAACAGATGATGAGATTTAAGGCTACTGTTATTTACGTTATGTTGTAAAAGTTCAGTAATCCATTATATCTTGTTTTGTTGAATATATTAGATTAGATTATTCTTGTAGTCATTTTTGTTCATTCACTTGTTGCTTAAAAATGGGCCTATCAATAGTAAGTAATAATACCAAAGTTTAAATAATCTGGAACTTTCTTGCTTGGAAAAAGCCATATACAATAAAGATGGTGGTTAAAGAGGCAAAACAATGTTAATGCATCTCTGTTGGAGTGTTACAGAAACACACTGATATGTACAAAAAGAAAAAAGGATGGCATATTGGGTCAGTTGTTAAGAGTTTCTTTAATTAAAGTAACAGCGCTGCTAAGGTTTGAGTCTTAAATCAATCAGAAGTTTGTGGGTTTAAATCCCAGGTCCACTGAAGTTACCACTGTGAGTCCTTGAGCAAAACCCTTAACCCTCATTGCTTCAGGGATGCTGTGGCCAAAACTCTGCTCGGTTTCTAAGTCACTTTGGATAAAAGCGTCTGCTTAATGACTAAATGTAAATGAGTCTTTATAAGTTTTGGAAAAAAATTGGAAGCACTAAATTGCTCTTCAGTGTAAAAGCATTATGCACTTATCTTTTTCACTGCTTTGTGATGGACTGGCGACCATTTGTTCTACAGGACTGATATGCATTTGGTCATTTCACAAATGCTTTTTTTTTTTTCAAAGCGATAAGTATTCCATCTGGATGGTTGGTGTCAGAACACAGTCTTGGAGCAATGAGGGTTACGGCTCAAGGACCCACGTTGGTAATTTCACTGTATCTGGTTTGAACCCACAACCTTCAGATTGATAGCCCAACACCCACAACTGAGCTACCACACCAAGGTCCATATAAATGGACTATAAAACATATTTAGTACTAGTCAGAAGTTTGAACACACCTCCTTCTTGCTCCATGTCTATTTTTCCAGTTATATATACACAATAGATAGGATTTGTTAGAATGATCCGTCACAAAACTGTGAAACCAACAGATTCTGTTCAGTACCAACAGAACCTGCTGTATATACTGCACTTCAAGCCAAGCAACTATCTTTGATGTTCCAATCACTGCTCTTCTCTGGAGATCATCTTTTTTAGCCCCTTTGTCATTTGACATTTTGGAGCACGTAATTGGTCTCTACTACTAAGAGACAGCCCATGGGTGCAAAGGGGCTGGGCTGAAGTGCCTGCACTGTCCAAAATTGTGACCTATCAGGGTGCAGCTGTCACTAGGAGGCTTAGTGCCCTTTAATCTTCATGGGGCCTGACGGCTGAGAGGGTGAGCTTGAAGAGAAAGCACTTAAAAGGGGTAAAAAGGGGACAGAGTGAAGATCTGTGGGCACAGTGGAACTAGGCCGCAATAGATTGGACATCCAACAAAACCTCACTAGAAAGTCAAACTGAAGAACCTCGCAGTTGGCTACCATCAACAGGATCTATCGCCCACAGGGGGTAAAAAAGCAGTGTCCAAACTCGCAGGCCATACTGGAAGCTCGGAGTGCAAGACGATCCTGTGGAGCATGCTCTAAAAATATCAGCAGTCAGGAATACAAGTACTTGTCTAAGAATTGAACGTTTTTTAACTTCTGTAGGGCGACATGGTTATGGATGTAAGAAACCAATTTCAGGACTCTTGGTCACTGGAGGTAATTTCTCAAGTTATTGGTTGACCTTCAGTTGCTGGAAAAGCTTTCAAGAAAATGTTTTCTAAATGAAAAGTATGTTACATGCTAGTTAAAGCTTTTCAAATTTAAGAAGCTCATATTCAATTTCCGAATTAATTTCAACAAGCTGAAGGGATCAAAGAAAGCTCTTCTTGCATGACTGTGACTTAAAACTTAAAGTTATGAAACGTTTATGGGAAACTTTTAAATCAGGCCTGAAAGTTTAGCTAGTACATACCTCTGAGTGTTCACCAAGTTAGCTGAGTGTAGTTTTTAAAAAATCTTCGGAGTCATGCGAAAGGCAGAGGTTCAGATGACCCTGAAGAAGGGTGCTGAAGATGGATCTGGGGGTATAGCACCTCCAAGCCCACGGATACCCTCAAAACGGGCTAAAGTCAACCCCGACCAGATGGTACCTGACTCAAGCTCCATCTACCCGACACAAACGCCTCCGGTCTTTATCCGGAAAATGAGGAACGCTGCCGTCGGTACCGGCTGTGACATCCGTCTAAAGGTAGCTGTGGCTGGAGATCCTCAGCCGTTACTCTACTGGTATCACAATGAGGATCTCCTCAGCATGGATAACCAGGAGTATGGAGGTCTTTGGATCCGAGATTGTAAACCCACAGATGCAGGACTTTACACCTGCATTGCTACCAACTACCTGGGGGAAGCGAAGAGCAGTGCAGTCCTTGCTGTTTTGGACCTGGGAGAAGGTAACCATGAATAACTTTTGGATCTTTTTGTACAAAAAATATCTAATCTGCATTTGCTTCCCAGGTTTGTTTTGACTATAGAATTTTACTTGCCTTGCACATGCACAGAGTACAAAGAGCTATAATGACACTGGTGTTTAATTTTCACATACTAAGCTGGGCTAGAAGGGGTAAGGGTTAGTATGCTCACATCTTGGCGGAGAGCAATAGTGATTTGGTGCAAATGAGATAATGGGTGTAATTGGCAAGCGGTCCCCTTATATGTAACCCTTACAAAATGGTGGGTCAAACAACTGAAGTAAGATGGAGTTGTCAGTAAGCTCTGCTTCTATTCGACACAAGTCTATGAGCAGCAAACCCCCCCATTGGAGCTCGTTTGATAAGAGTGTGGAGCAAGCAGAGTGATAGAGGCAGCTGAGGGGCTCTAACTGTTCCCTGTCCTAAAGTAGAGCTGTGGAATTATTAGGGGACATACAGTGTAATATAGATTTTCCCCTTTTGATGTATGGAGAGATGAAACATCATAATATCTAAAAAGGTTATGAGGGTGCTTGTTTTCTTAGAACTCCTCTGATACTGCAGCTTAAACTTTAACCTCCAATTGATGTATAAATGTATACATTTCTTCCCAACTCCATATAGATTATAACTCCATATAGAATATAGATTCCTAGCTTTTTCTAGTATGGTTAATTTTAAAATTAGATGTTCTGTGTAAAGTTGGTGTGGCCTTGATTTTTGACAGGATGTAGCCTTAACAGTTTTGCTTTGGAACGAAATACTGTATGACGGTCATCTTTATGGCCACGATCAATCTGTCAACAGAACAGACATGTTTTACAAGGGGCCCAAAAAGTAAGCATGTCTTAAAATGCTGGCTAACCTTGGTCACGCGTTTGATTTGGATGGGAATTTCACTCTACAACACAAGTTTTTGTTTAAAAGTCTTCATATGCCTTTTTTTTTTTTTTTTTTTTTTGCAGTTCTGGGATTTAAACTAAAAGGCTTTATAGAATAGAGCACACATCAGAGACTTACTCAAAAAAGAAAAAAAACACTTGCCATTCAAAGTTCACCTTAGAGGAAGTTTCTTCTCAAACTGCTTTGCATAACTCTTACTGTAGAACTAAAGACAACATTAACTCAATAAGGGTCACATTGACGTTGGTTCAGAAAATACCTCGTGTAAAAATAAAATCCCTGCTGTTTCTGGCTATCATCGCAATATTATGTGGATTCATGGATAAAAACATTATCATCGTTGGATTGGCGCCCTGTCCTGGGTGTATTTGCCCACCACCCAAAACATTCTCCTCTGGAGGGGTATGGATAACCATCCACGAACCTTGTCTCTAGTATAGGATTAAGTAGAAGACGAGAGGTTACATTATTTAACCATCTTGTCTTCTTTAAGTAATTATCTAAACCATTTTAATAATTAAATTTAATTTAATAATTCTGCTAATAATATGTCTTAAGTAATTGGAATGTAATAATGTTTGGAAATTATCTCTATGAACAGGGTCTGCTTTAATATATTTCTTTGTTTTTGCCATAGAGAATATACCAGTACAGTGCTTGCGTAAACTGCTACCCTTATATACCCTTATATATTCATTCATTCATTATCTCCCGCTTTATCCTCCAGTAGGGTCGCGGTGGGGTTCCCCATGCCCATCCAGGGGAGAACGTCTCGGGTGCTGGGCAGATAGACCCAGGACAGGGCGCCAATCCTTCGTTGGGCACACACTCAATTTTTAGAATTCAATTTACTTGATCCATGTTTTTGGACTGTGGGAGGAAACCAGAGAACCCGGAGGAAACCCACGCAGACACGGGGAGAACATGGAAACTCCACCCAGATGGGGATTCGAACCGGGAATCCCTAGCGCTGAGAGGCGAACGTGCTAACCACTAAGCCACCGTGCCGCAATAAATAAATAAATAAAAATAAAAAAACTTACATGGCCAACAAATTCCAAAACATATTTGGTTTATATCTGGTAAAATGTCGGCAGTGCTACCAACATGCGAGTCACATTTGGCTGATATGTGGCCCTTATCTGGTGGGTCTGTGTCCAGCCCAAGTGACGTAAATTCATGCAGCATGTGGGCCAAATAAAAATGTGGATGTGGGCCAGATCTAGGCTAAAATAATTTAGCATTCTGGGTGAGGTGCTCCAGCAGCCCTCATTAGATTAGATGCTTAAAAGTGAATTTTAGATTGCTTTGTAATGTGGGTGAACCAGTACATTTCAATATAGTAGTACAATTGTAGATTTTTACTGCAATGTACACTGCCAAACTTACTTTATACATGTGTTTTTGCACGACTGGACATGGCTGTTTACACAATACACGGGGACAGTTGATTTAACTTATAGATATTCTTATAAGTTAACTATATTATAACTATATTCTTTTGGGTTTTTAGTCTAAAGAATTATAATACATATTGATCTACACATTACATCCAAAGGACATTTTATGGCATTCTATTCTGAGTTTGGCAGCTCTATGCAGCTGCAACCTTTCTTTGGAGTGTGTCTGTAGGAAGTTTTGCTGATTCACCCAGCAGAACATTTGGGAGTTTAGACACTCAAGCTGAAAGTGAGAACCCAGGTTGCAATCTCTGTTCTAATACAACCCACAGTATGGGCCAGTCAGGTTCTTTCACACCAAACTCACCCAGATATGCCACCCAGATAAGATAAAAGGTGTGTTCCAATATGTTAATTCATATAGTACATATTTAGTATTTGCAAAGGATTTTTTCACCTCTGAAAATGATAGGTTTGAAACTGAAGTAATCAGTTGTTTGTTGAAAAGGTAAGATAAAATAAAAGGAAGCTTTAATGTTTTGCTTGAAAGCTATAACGCCTGTGTCAGAGATATTTAACATCTATATTAAACACCTGATTATTTTATGTGAAACCCAGATCTCTGTCTGTATTTTTGTCTCTTTTATGATAGTGCCTTACTTTAATTGCCTTTTCCTTGCTACAGTCTCTCTTCTTTAAACTCCCTTTGATTGCCCTTATCTTCTACCAGATATTAGACATGTCATTCTTTAACACTTTCTTTATCTAGACTCTATGCTTCGCTTAAACTAGGTTATTTCTGTCTGTGGAATGTGCCAGGTCTCGGATTCCTATGATGTTTATAGACTCCTGACTCTCAAATTGCACAAGAAGACATCACACTTAAATATAGCATCAGTGTGGGGGCTCTAAAGACCTTATCTATACACCCCCCTATTTAAACCAGTAAATAGTGAAGGGATTAAGTTGTGCGTCACTATTAAACGCTTCTGTCAGTACAAGCATACTTAAATTGTTTGGAATAGTTCCATTAAAGTGACTTGCTAATAGAAACTGTGTTCTGTAAAAAGGGTAATAACAAGATCTGGTCGTTTAATGTAAATTTTTAAGCGAATCGATAGTTATTGAAACATTGTAACTGGGTTATTTAGTAGTTTATCAAATGTTGATTTGGTAAAGATGTTTGGCATGTGCCAGGTTCAAACTATAGATTTAACTTCTTAAAGTTAGAAGCAAACTGAATTGCTGTAGAGAATTTAAGTTGGGTTTTTTGGCTTGACGATGGCAAAAATGGTATAATGTTTTTACTTTGTATAATAAATAAGTTTATGTATAAAAAATCTCCATAATGCATGGGGCGATCATTGGAACATTGTGCTGAAATGTACAAATGTCCTGGGAAGATACACCCAGGACAGGGCGCCAATTTATCACTGGGCACACACTCACACAGACACGCACACATACACACACTATATGGGGCAATTTGGAGAACTCAATTGACTTGATCCATGTTTTTTTGGACTGTGGGAGGAAACCGGAGAAGCTGGAGGAAACCCACGCGGACACGGGGAGAACATGGAAACTCCACCCAGATGGGGATTCGAACCGGGAATCCCTAGTGCTAAGAGGAGAATGTGCTAACCACTAAGCCACCGTGCCGCTGGAAATTAAATTAAATTAATTTATACCTAAATTAATTTAATATTCTGATAATAATACATGTAAAGACGGTCATTATAGATAATCTGCTATTTTTCATTTTACTGTTTATTTCATCAACTAACTTTAGACTTGACTCAAATTTTACGTCATAGGCAATTACCTATGAATTTAAGAGATTTCATTAGTGTTTTAGGCGGCACGGTGGCTTAATGGTTAGCACATTCGCCTCTCAGTGCTGGGGATCCAGCTTCGAATCCCAGAGTAGAGTGGAGTTTGCATGTTCTCCTTATGTTTTCTCCAGGGTTTTCTGGTTTCCTCCCACAGTCTAAAAACATGGAATCAAGGTGCTGTATATTGCCCCATATAGAGTGTGTGTGTGTGTCTGTGTGAGTGAGTGTGTGCCAGCGATATATTGGCACCATGGGGAAGTTCAAGTTATTTATTTATTTATATAGCGCTTTTTACAACAGTACATTGTCACAAAGCAGCTTTACAGAATGAAAAGCCTTTAAACCCCCAAAGAGCAAGCCGAAGCGATAGTGGCAAGAAAAAACTCCATTTTATGTTGTTTTTTAAGGAAGAAACCTTGGGAGGACCAAGACTCAGTGGGGGACTCATATGACCCCTAGTAGTGGACCCTAGGTCCCCATGGCAACCCTAGTAAAAGATTAAGAGGAAGATTATGAATAAATGAATAATAATTAGTGTTTTTTTTTTCCAGATGTTATTTTAAATCTTGTTAATTTTGGCTTATATCATTTTCCTGGTTAAGTGCTCATATATCAGATTCACTACTCAATGCCCATATATCTTCAATATTCATATATCAGATTCTAATCTCCATAATAATATTCCATCAGATATCATTTATAGAGTAACTATACATTTAAGCAATACATTCTACACATGTATACTAAGACAGAAAATCCATGTAAAAAATAAACTTGCTACACTGTAATTATGCAACATGCAGTTTATCTTCAGGTCATTATTCTGTCAATACACAAGAGTTCTGGGAAGAGTTATTGCTTTGCAACGAACATAAAGAATTGGAAAAAATCAAGTGAGATGCTAGCGCAGTAAATTTAATGACATAAAGTTGTGACATCACACACTCCCATTTCAGTAGGCTGTGATTCACTATTCTCTGTGGTTTCTTTCACTTTAGCTTTTTCTCGAATCTCTGTAAAATAGATTTCCCATGGACCCGCTTATATTACACCTTTTAATTGTAATTCTTCAAAGTTTAATTTTCTTAAAAGCATGCTGTTTACTATGTTGAGCTATGGTCCATTGACATTTTACATAAAACCTAAACAAGCTATTTGTGTGCACTTAACCGAACTAAGAAAAAAGAGCCCAGGGACCATTTTTGGTTTATTGAAACTCTGTATGTAGTTTTCTTAGACCGTGCTTAAAATCTCAATTTAGATGCCCATCCATCCATCCGTTATCCTCCGTTTAATCCTCTACTTGGGTCGTGGAGGGGTTCCGCATGCCCATCCAGCGGAGAACGTTTCAGGCGCTGGGCAGATACACCCAGAAAAGGGTGACAATCTAGCGCTGGGCGCAGTCAGTCACTGCCACTCATTATATAGAAACAATTTTGCACCAGCACTGAGAGGCTGACGTGCTAAACACTAAGCTAATATGCCGCCCAAATTTAACCTAGTGCTGCTGGGATTTTTTTATTTGATGGTGAAAATGTGCACGATACTAAAATAGATAGGCCTGCCATAGGTTCTAGGCATATAGGGAACATAAATGATGATGATAATGAAGTCAAATAATGAACACATCTCGTATAGAAACCAAGCATCTTCACATTTTAATGTAGTTTTACTATCGATGAACTTAATTAACACATCATCTGTAAAAATGTGGTCATTATGTAAATTGCAGGTAAAGTTTTAAGTTAACATACACCAGTCAGTTTCAGTGATCTTATTACATTATTATATGGGTAGAATCACATATATGTACCATGATACATATATCCGTCTCAGTTTTAGCAGTATATGCAGTTGCATGGATAACAACAAACTCTGAGCATAATAAAAAAATTAAAAAAAAACATGATTTGTAAGAAGCAGAGATGTAGTGTTATCCACTTTATGCCATGACATCATATCGGTTAGTGGCTAATTCAATCTAATTCAATCTAATAGTGTGATCTCACTTTCCAATTTTAATCACAATTTTTAGATTCTAATTGGAACAAATCTTAATATCTGAATATTAATTGGACTGGCGGTCCTGCAGGACGCCCCCTAATAGACTCACATATAGTTTTCCAGTTGTTAGTTTTTCCATTTGTTTAATATCTGTACATAGCTGTCCTACATTGTTGTTGCTGCCTGGCCGCTCAAGGAGGATGAGTCCCCCACTGAGTCTTGGTCCTCCCAAGGTTTCTTGCCACTGTTGCTTCGGCTTGCTCTTTGGGGATTTAAAGGCTTTTCATTCTGTAAAGCTGCTTTGTGTTGTAAAAAGCGCTATATACTGTACATAAATTACTTGAACTTGAACTTAATGTTAAATGATACTTTGTGAAATATTCACACTGACTTAACTCTTTAAGATTCAAAGTTGTTACAATACTTACCCAACATGAGTTTTTAAAAATCAGGGCATACTGTATGTATAAAGACTTGTGAAAACACTCGAGGCTGCATTTGTAACCATTTGGATAGATTTATTAAAACATCTTGTCGAAAATGCATTAGAGTAATTAAATATTAGTTGTATAAGGAGTGATAAAAAAGTGGAGGAATGATAAAAGAACAAGATCCAATTAATATTGAAGGGGAGATCAATCAATAATTTGTGAATGATTTACTGAATGATCCAAAATAGATAATGTTCTTTTTAAGCGTGTCCTTTGATGCACATCATGATCAGTCAGAAAAATAGAATAAACTATAATATAAAGCAATCAAGTAATTGAGTCAAGTAAACCTCCTAAAACGGACAATTATAAGTGTTTACCCACAAATAGATCTTATAAATAAGGGTAAAAGTGTGTCTGAGTGTTAGAGGTTTATATACCATCAAGAAGCAGCTCAAGATGTTTTCCTACCTCTATGTCATTGGTCAAGAGTAGTTAGTCCTTTTTTTGTCTCATAATTTGCATGTCATGCAGTAATAGTTCTAAGTACTACATCTACATTTAGTTATTTAGTTACCCTTTTATCTAAACGATTTACAAATGAGAGAACAAACCAAGTCAGCAGTTAAGCCACACTGTAGTATAATCAAACTTGATCCAATCTAGATTCTTTTTTTTCTCATAGCAAGTGTTTGTTGCAGAGATATGTTTTGAGTTGTTTCTTAAAGATGCAAAGTGACTCAGTCTTACAGACAGAGTTGGATATATTGTTCCATCATTTAGCAGTGGTGAACGATATGGAGAATTTGTACCATAGTGAGGTTAAATCACTAAGCGACATTCATCACTACAGCCAAGTGAATGAGTTGCAGTGTATTTTGGAAATATAGAGTGAAGGTATGAGGGGACAGATCCAAAGATTGTCCTGTAGGTCCGAGTCAGTGTCTTATACTGAATGCGAGCAGCTACAAAGAGCCAATGGAGAGAGAGGAGTAATGAAGTGACATGAGTTCACTTGGGCTGGTTGAACACAAGTCAGGCTGCAGAGTTTTGAATCAGTTGTAGAAGCCTGATTGTGCAAGCTGGGAGACCGGCAAGCAATTACAATATTCGAGCCGGGACAGGATTCGGGCTTAGACTAACACCTGAATAGAATGTTCTTTCAAAGAAAGGAACAGCAGATCTGGTTAGATAATTTAAGATGTGGGGCAATAAACCAAGGTTATGGACGAGTCGGTTGGAGAGATTGTGGAGCCACTTGGAAGGTCAGGTCATGATGAATTGAGGGTATAGCTGGAATTATGTGAAGCTCTGTTTTTGACAAATTTAATTTGATATGACAGGTCTTCAACCAAACAGATATGTTGGTGAAGATTTGAGATAGTGGTGCCTTCAGGGGCAAAAGACAAATGAAGCTGAGTGTCATCAGCATAGCAATGGTAAGAGAAACCATGTGCCTAAATGACGGCGCTCAGTCCTGGAATAAAAAATCTGCCACCTAAAAAGTATTACACTGCAGAGGTCACCTTGTATAAGAAAGGCTCTTTTTTAATCTTTACATTTTCCTTTTTGCTTTTTAAATCTTTTCCTCTGGCGATTTGTAACCCTTTAAACAGCTTTTTGAGGACATTGAAATGTTGAACTAAAGCACAGAAGTCAGTAGGCTTTTCTTTTTATTAACTACAGATGCAGCTCACAAATGTAGAGAAAGTGCTCCATTACCCCAACCAGAGTCACCAAAGCTAAATTGCTCAGATTATACAAATTCTGATAAAAGCATTTAACCCACTTCTCTCCATAATGTGTATTTTCAGCTCCCGCCAATCAAGCATTTCGCAACTGTCACAACAATTGAGGGTTTTATTATATTTACTTTTACTTCAGTAAGTTGAGCAACTGCTGCATCTTTTACAGGCTGCTGCTTAGAACTATTGCTGAAACCTATTTTTAAAAAGTAGAGACAGAGACATATTTACCAGTTAATCACATTATCTTAGCTATAATTATACTTTTTATTAATGTTGACATAAAATAAAATAAAAATCTAGACAGTTTGCAAGTGGATGTTTTGCAATCCAAAAGTACAAAATAAAAGGCTATGTGGTTCATATTATTCACCTGTGCTAATCAAACTAAATAAAATACCTATTTTTAATAATGGGAAAAATTTAGTAATATTAAGATGACACAATCCATGTGCACTCATGTATCCTCATGTGAAAAGGCTGGTCTGCACTTTTTGTAAGTACTGACAACAGTCTGCATAGTCTTTTTTTTTCTTTGGAAGAAGAAAGCTAGAAACAATGATAAAACTGTAAAAAGAATTTCCATGAAGTAAGCTGAAGCATTAACTATAGCTCATAAGACATCTGAATGCCCTACAATCATGCACTAGCAACAATTGTAGAACCTTCCAGAAGAGTGTTATTTATAGTCCTACCTTTTTGAGTATGCTGCAAGTTTTCAAACTTGTTTATATTTAACCAATAAAAATTAGTTGTTAATTATAACCAATTTTGTTTTTCTAAACATATTACAAATTTCAGTTTTTATTTCAAAATTGTCCCTACATTTCTAAAATTATTGTTGATACATTTAAAAAACTGATATGATTTCTAAAGCGAGAGAGACAAAACACAATACAATGAAAAATGTATTTGTCAGTGACAAATGCACTGAAAAGATGAAGATGGATATCAAACTGTCTTTGATCTAATTTCATACTGTTTGTTATAAAATTGCTTTACGGTATGTTATGATCTTCGTGCAATGGCATCACATCCGCCGGTGTTGAAATCTTTTGATACAGTCAGAGTTTCCATGTTCCATGTGAACAGTAACATAATCTCACCTAAAAGACTTGTGTGCTATTCTTTCATTCGTACAATGTTGAGCATTTAAAGGGCCGCAGGAAGAGTGGGACTTCCCCTAATGAAGCTGCAGTTGTTGCTGCCGTTCATGAAGAAGTAAACAGGCTGTGCTTTAACTGCAAGCCCATAGTGAGACAGTTTCATCCTCCAACTTCATGATAAAGAGGATTTCTAATTATGCTTAGAACTAACACTGCATGAGGTCAACTTCAGGCTGTAGATGAGGGAGCATAACCTCCATGCTGCTTTATGCTTTTCTTTTTGTGTCAATTCTCCAGATTCTTCAGTATTCTTCCAACGTCTCTGTTACATTGTTTCTATAGACGGGTGACTGTGTGTGTGCATCTGCGTGCATACCGAGAGCTTTGTGAAGGACTGGTGTTCATGTGCTTTTACCATTTAATATCGCTCATGCATAATGTCCCATTCATTAATTAAAACTAACAGCAGTAATTCACATTTCCTACATATATGGTGATATTATTGTTGGTCTGCAGTAAAGGTAATCACTGAAAAATGACATGGTAAAGTCAATAGTCTGTTAGTAGAATTCCATTTAAGTCTTAAATGAATAATGAAACTAGGGGTGAGCTGCAATATTCGCTGATTCGACAATTCGATTCGGAGAACCGTAGTCGACTATGAACCTCATAGTCGAATGTACCATTTTGACCACATGGGGGTGCCCATGGCTGCTGCTAAGCATTAGTTTTTACATAAAATGTCTTTGTTTTCGTTATATATATAGCCTTTTGTCAAATAAAATCATCCTAATTTCTGGTTTTTTTTTAAATGATGTGTGCGCTTTAACAATAGGCTACACATTAATAAAGCTCCCCCTGCAGTTAGTTAGTTGCACATTCCAAAAGCTCTAGAGATACAAGTAAAATATAAAAAAAAATCTTAATATAAAAATATCTTAATATAAAAAATATTTTAAAAAAAAACCAAGATGGCGCTTATGGTGAAATTTTAACTGATTCGACTATCAGTCGACTATAGGGAAAATCTGACAAATCAGATTCGACTATGAAAATCCTTAGTTGAAGACACCCCTAAATGAAACGTTTCCTAGCTTCCTGACGGCCCGGCCTGACATTTCCAACAAATGGTGAAGAAAAGTTATTTAGGATGTGATTCTAGGTATTATTACTTTTACTTATGTGGATTATTCATTCATTCATTATCTCCCGCTTTATCCTCTATTAGGGTCGCGGTGGGGTTCCCCATGCCCATCCAGGGGAGAACGTCTCGGGCGCTGGGCAGATAGACCCAGGACAGGGCGCCAATCCATCGCTGGGTACACACTCGCACACTCCAACACACTCTATATGGGGCAATTTAGAGAACTCAATTAACCATGTTTTTAGACTGTGGGAGGAAACCGGAGAACCCGGAGGAAACCCACGCGGACACGGGGAGAACATGGAAACTCCACCCAGATGGGGATTCGAACCGGGAATCCCTAGCGCTGAGAGGCGAACGTGCTAACCACTAAGCCACCGTGCCGCCTTATGTGGATTAATGGATAAATAACAATTAAATGCTTATGCGAGTCCTTATTCCCACTTACGGTAAATTACTCATTGACACAGTTTCTTTTCTATACAAAGCCTTAGAAATCAGATACTTTGATGCTCTCTAATGATACTACTGATGAACTACAATATAATTTTAGAATTTACCTAGCTCGATGATGTGGCTAAATAGTGTGTTGGTGAACTGGAATGCATCAAGGTCTGTATCCTTGTGTTGCATTAAAGGAATTTCATTTTCATTGCCCTTTTATTTAGTTTCGACCCTGACGCTGACATCTAAATTGATTTTGGATGTCAGTGTCTATAAAAATGGTAATTAAACTAGTGTGTCTCTTAGACTGGCTTTTAAGTATGTATGCATGGTTTGTTTTTAAATAGAACTATTATGTATGGCAGTATGGCAGTTTTTTCTACTTTTTGTTCAAAAGTATTACAATGCCCACATATTACACCATAGCATTTATTATATCCCATTCTGGGTAGACTTTTTACCCAGTTTAGCTCAGACTTCATCCTTGTTCAATAGAGTTGAGGTCTCGTCCATGCATTTATATACTTCAAATCTGGGCCGCAGTCAGACAATTGTACTAAATCCAAGGAACTTGATTTAGTGTACTGTACATGTGGTAATGGGATTAAACTAAATCCTTAAATTTAGTAATTAGGTGGTGTATTACAACAAAATCTCCATAGTGTATATGTGACAACTAAATGGTTGCTATATAAATAAAGAATATTTTCATATTTTCAGACAGTGCTGCAGCAAAACATGCAAAAAGACTGTAGTTGTCATGTTAAGTGATTCTATAAAAATAACCAGTATGATAATAAGAACAGTGACACAGTGGCAATTAGAGTTAACATATAAAAGGTAATGAGATTAAAAGTATTCATTCATTCATTATCTTTCGCTTTATCCTCTATTAGGGTCGTGGTGGGGTTCCTCATGCCCATCCAGGGGAGAAAATCTCGGGCGCCGGGCAGACACACCCAGGACAGGGCGCCAACATATCGCTGGGCACACACTCATTCACACAGACACACTCTATATGGGGCAATTTGGAGAACTCAATTGACTTGATCCATGTTTTTAGACTGTGGGAGAAAACTGGAGAACCCGGAGGGAACCCACATGTACACGGAGAGAACATGGAAACTCCACCCAGATGGGGATTCGAACCGGGAATCCCTAGCGCTGAGAGGCGAACCTGCTAAACACTAAGCCACCGTGCCGCCAGATTAAAATTATATAAATGAAAAATATGATAACTGATAAAACGATCTCTTTTTCCTACTGTATTTTAAGTGCCTTGCCCAAGGGCACTTCAGCCATGGTACTGGGTGGGACCAGGAATCGAACCAGGGACCTTCAGGCCACAAGCCTAGACTGACCTAATTATATGTATGCTTTAACAATACTTTGTATGTTTTGAATGTGTGTATTTTGACCTAGTACTTTTGGTAAACTCTATTGCCGCAATGCTGATATATTCTTATGTTGCCAAGGTAACACAAATCTAAAGGTTATTTTGATTAGAACTATACACACACACACAAACAATGTTGATCAGCTGTAATTATTTTTGACATGTTGTACAAGTGTATATTTTTGAAATATAAAAGAATCTCTGATGTGAGGTGGCCTAATTAGTTGCATATTTATGTGTTCACGTAGACAACATTATTTGTCAAAGTCTTTACTGCATATAATCAAAAAATGTCATGCTGTCTATGTCTCTTGAAGACTTTATGTAGAGCATGAATGTATTGTGTGAGTTCGGAATGCATTAGTGCTAATAACTGTATTGTAAAAAGAATATATGGTCTTTAAAAATATATATAATATATACATTTTAGGCAGCACGGTGACTTAGTGGTTAGCACGTTCGCCTCTCAGCGCTAGGGATTCCCGGTTCGAATCCCCATCTGGGTGGAGTTTCCATGTTCTCCCCGTGTCTGCATGGGTTTCCTCCGGGTTCTCCGGTTTCCTCCCACAGTCCAAAAACATGGATCAAGTCAATTGAATTCTCAAAATTGCCCCATATATAGTGTGTCTGTGTGAGTGAGTGTGTGCCCAGCGATAGATTGGTGCCCGGTCCTGGGTCTATCTGCCCAACGCCTGAGATGTTCTCCCCTGGATGGGCATGGGGAACCCCACCGCGACCCTAATAGAGGATAAAGCGGGAGATAATGAATGAATATACATTTTATAATGAAAAAAAGTGAAGGCTAAAAAGGAACATGCAACCCTAATCTGTTTCAACTAAAAACCTGGAATCGAGTTTAATTTAACCATGGTCTAAAAAGTGGGGAAAAAAATAAGCTTTTCTTTGTGCTGAAAAGAAACAAAGCTCTTGCTTGCTGCTGCTTATTCCAGTGGCAAAAAAAGTTTTTGACAAATGGTATAATTTGTCCATGCATATGCTGCAGTAGTCTGTATATAAGCACAATTTATTTCGTTATGAAGAACCAACATTTTAAAAAAAAACTGGAATTGGGGCTCAATAGAAAATAATACTTTTGACCTAACATACAGTATATACAGTAAATATATAAGCATTTAATATTTCATGTTCCATTGATATACAAGGTGCATTTTAGGTTTAGGTGTATTTCATGGTGTGATGCTGGAGCAGTGGTTAGCATGTTTGCCTGACAGCTCTATAGATACTATTTTAAATTATCAGGTTCTGTCTATGGAGAGTTTACAGGTTCTTCTGATTTCTGTGAGGGATTTCCCTCTTGGAATTCTATCTTCCATTCACAATCCAAAGAGATACTTATACAGGTCCTGCATTTTAAATGTTATGTATTTTGTGGCTATTGTTTTACTCCCTGTGGTCTTTCCAAATTTAAAACCACAATGTTAAGTTTAATGATGACAAATGCTATAATCCACTTAAGTGAGCATGACTAAGCATGAAGTATCCTTCCATCATTTTCATTATTACCATGTTGTTATGATCCATCACTGTTAAATGTCACTGCGTTAAGGTGGCTGGGCCTGATTATTATTATTATTATCTTTTTTATTATTATTATTATTATTATTATTATTATTATCTTAATTGGCATTATGTACAATTGTACACTTAAAAGACATGAAACACAAAAACGATTTTTGTTTGCATCGAAAGCTTTTAGTTTACCAAAATCAGTTGTAAGTCAGCCAACAATGTTTATTTCTTCTTAACTAATTTTTTTTTTACAAAATGGTATGACCAGATGTTTCAGTTATGCTTGTAATAACTCTTTAGGGTTAGAGTTGTTGTGCATTAACTACATTTATCCATCTGATCCTCTAAATATGTATACATGTACATATTTAAGGATGTTGGATAAATCTTATACCCCAGTTCCTATTGTGAGGATGATTCTCTTTGTTTTAACTCAGGGTCACCTAGCGTCTGTTAGGACATAGACACATGTTTGGGTATGTGTTTGTGTATGATAAAATGACAGCCAGAGATTAAAGGAAAAAGAGATTGCTTTTAAGTAGCGATGAAATGCCAAAGACTAGAGTGTGAAAGAGAAATAAGGTGCAAGAGAGAGGGAGCAACAAAAAGGCACCAGACACTAGCTGAAGGAAAGGAGACAGGGTAGAATATAAAGTGTCCATGCCAGGGGGCAGTAGTTTCACTGGAGGTGTTCTTAAGAGAAATTTTATAGAGAAATGCGTCATGAATTCAACCATGCATACACACTTAAAAAGCTCTTACTGTTTGGGTTTATTTGAGCATGTCCATTAAAGCCACCAGGGTTGAATAAGCAACGTAATCACTGACCTTCTATTGTTCATTCACTCATTCCCACAAGTTAACAATGTTTTTTTTTGTTGTTGTTGTTTTTTTTTACTCCTCATAATGCAGCCAGGTACAATGTGTTAGTTTGATAATAGTTTGGTTTCAAGTACGTTAAGAAGTTACAAGTCACTGATAACTATACATAAGTTTGCCTTGAAAGAGAGAACGAAAGATGTACAATATGCTATTTGTCATTCTTTTGGACACAGGTTCACTTTTTAAATTAGCATATCTCATCTCATATCTTGTGCTTAGTCCTTTAATGGTGGGGGAGGGGGTCCCCCATGCCCATCCAGAGGAGGTTCCCCATTTCCATCCATTGGGAAAGCGTTTTAAGCATTGGGAAGATACACCCAGGACAGGATGCCAAACCATCACTGTGCACACACTCACTCAACTAGACACACACACTGTATAGGGGTGATTTAGATAGGGACAATTTTGAATGCCAATTTACCTTGAATCCAAATTTTTGGGCCGCGGGGAGGAGAAACTGTAGAACCAGGAGGAAACTCATACGGATATGGGGAAAACATGAAAACTCCCAGATTTGTATTCGAACCTGGATCTCTAGCGTTGAAAGGTGAACATGCTTACCACCAAGCCATCGTGCTACCCACAAATGCATATAATTAATATTTATCTGTATTCTTTTACATTTATTTACATATTGTATTTGATATGCCATCTGAGCTGGAAAATGCAAATTAGGTAACTAAATAACAACCATGGAATGTAATATCAGCTTGAAAATAAATAAAAGAAAATATATTTTAACAGCAAGTTTAAAAAATATTGCCAATCAAGTGATGCTAACTGCAGAACACTAAGCTGGTTGTTGAAGATGGCTTTGCTTGCCAGTCACATCATCTCTCCCTGATGTCTTTGCTCTTACCCCATTAGCTACCCAGCCACTCTTCCTGTAAGGAATGATTAAGCAGCGATCATTTTTCACTTTTTTTAGTCGGCGCACATCAAGAGCTAAGAAGATTAGTGTAGCATATGGCAGAGGGGGAGTTACGTGCTAAAGGGCATGCTGTTGTGAAGCCTATGGATAAAGCTTTCCTGTCCTGAGCTTTCAGTATATGTTGTCTCTGGTGTTTTATTATGTTGTTAAACTGGATGCCAGGCTTGTTGTAATCCATCACTATTAATGTCTTCTTGCTCTCTTGATTTTCCTTTTGTGCCATGGTTTCCGTTTCGAAGATTAGACAGAAGTTGTAAAGAACCTCCTAGATAGCTCATTTATTTTGGTCAAGATCTGGCCCACTTACCCCATTTTCATCAGGCCTGCTTTTCACATGGATTGATGGCATTTGGGTGGACCTCTCCAAGGTGTGAGCCACATATTCTTCAGATTAGGGTCATGCATCAGCCGAAAGTGGTTCACATGGTTGTAGCCCTGCCAAGTCTTTACCAGATGTGAACAAGACGTGTTGAATATTTTTTATAGGACCACTTATTGCTTGCAGTACTAAATGTCTGCCAATTGTAGAGCACATATGGGCAATGTTTACATTTAAGGGTCAGCCTGCCAGAAGTGTATGCCCCACTCCAATCTGTGAAACTCATTGACACATGAAATGATTGAAGCAAAAACATTTATTCTGTACTCAAATTTAATGATCGAATAAAAGTACTTGTTTAGTGTACAAAATAACTTGGTTTTTGCCTTTTATCATATGTTCATATGTAAAAAATAATGTACCAGAATACAAACTTAAAAAGCAGAATAACAGGTACATTGTTCTAATGGCTATTTGCTGCCTGATTTACATGAAACACATAGTGGTATCAGCTCACTTTCCTGTCATTTTAGCTGTACTTAGTGTATGATGGAAGGGGTTTGCTGAGAGCCTCTCGCTCAATCTTAGACACCCACAGCTGATGCAATACTTGAACACATCACTGAGTCATTCATGCCCACACATAAACACAAAGACTGCTGAACAATACTGAGTCATTTTTCCATTCGCTCATTTTCAGTCAAAATACATACTTTCAATATAAACCCTATTTTTATATAAGGTCTGGGTCTCCTATTACAGGTGGCACCAGTGATAATTTATGTTCTAGGGCAGAAATGTTTTCTGCTGTACAGTAGAGGATCACATGCTCTAAAAGTTCAGTGTTTTATGCAGCAATACAGTAAAAGATTTAATCATAAATGTTTCATTAGGTTATTTTGCAGAGGAGTTGTCCCAATAGCCTCACCATGATGGTTGCTGGTTAGAGAACAGGTGACACAGCAACCCTGAAGCAAATAGATCACTTACTTACCTTGACAAAATTTGGTCGACTCAGGGTTTGAACCCCCAACTTTAAGATTGCCAACACCTTTACCTCTAAGCTACGTCTTGTAAGAATTAGTACAAACATGTTTCTAAATGGGGCGGTGGCTTAGTGGTTAGCACGTTCGCCTCTCAGCGCTAGGGATTCCCGGTTCGAATCCCCATCTGGGTGGAGTTTCCATGTTTTCCCCGTGTCTGCGTGGGTTTCCTCCGGGTTCTCCGGTTTCCTCCCACAGTCCAAAAACATGGATCAAGTCAATTGAATTCTCAAAAATTGCCCCATATAGAGTGTGTCTGTGTGAGTGAATGGGTGCTCAGTGATGGATTGGCGCCCTGTCCTGGGTCTGTCTGCCCGGCACTCGAGACGTTCTCCACTGGATGGGCATGGGGAACCCCACCGCGACCCTAATAGAGGATAAAGCAGGAGATAATGAATGAATGAATGAATGAATGAATGAATGTTTCTAAATGGGGTAGCATGGTAGCTTATTGGTTAGCACGTTCACCTCTCAGCACTGGGGATTCAGGTTCAAATTCCAATCTGGGTGCAGTTTCCATGTTCTCCCCGTGTCCATGTGGGTTTTCTCCGGATTCTCCGGTTTCCTCCCACAGTCCAAAGACAAGGTAAATTGTTCTAAATTTGCTCTAAATTGCCCCGTGTGTGTGTGTGTGTGTGTGTGTGTGTGTGTGTATACAGTATGTATGTATATATATATATATATATATATATATATATATATATATATACAGTATGTCTTTAAAATTCTCAGACGGTTATTTAAATGGTGCTTAAACTTTTTTTTAAAAATTTAAATATTTAAAAATATTTCTTCTACAACTATATATACAAACCTTGTCCTTGTTAAATCGAGTCGTGAACCTGTGATTGCATCCCATTTTTCTGAACATCTACACTGACAGACTAAAAGAAAAATAAATAAATAAATAAATAACGGCTGACCCACTAACAGCAAATGATCAAAACCTAAATGAGGTGCACATAACCAGAGGGTATTTCTGTTTTCCATTTCTTCAGGTCTCCTTAGCTCCTCTACAAGAAAAGAATTAGTTTAGCTGGTTTCATTATAAAGTGCACACAGTACTTCAGAAATGAGTCAGCCATGAAACAGTCTGGACTCACAGCTCGTCATTTTGCAGTTGGCATCTTTGTCCCTCTCGCTCTCTAGTTTTCTCACACTATCTTTAATCTGTAGACTCCTAAAACTGGAATCACTTAAATCTCAATTTCACTTGGATTGGCCATTTCTTGTTTCTTTCGCATTATCGTGTAACACAATTTAATCTCTTACCATGGTAAAGTACTGACAATATAAGGGTGTTGGGGAAGGGGTAATGTGGGTAATGGTGATGTAAAACTGCTTTTTTCATTATGTTGCATCCATCAGCTACTGGTATATATCATAACCTGGCTGTGTGTTTCAGTAGCTTCAGTACAAATCTACGAACAGAATGTCATCTAACATGCTTAGATGCAGTGACCCAAATTAAGTGTTTAATCATTCTTTCTGTGTCCACCTGCCGAAAGTATGCACAAGGTGTAAGCAGCATAAACGGTTGTCATCCCCAGCTGTCTGGCTCTTGCTCAGTTACTGCGAAAGGCTGTTGTTGCACCTGTGCCAAATCGATATAAGTCAGGAGATAGCAGAGGGGAAAGCCACACAGCTCACAAAATTATCGATCCCTGTCTAAGATTGAGAGAGTGGGTCAGATGGATGGAAGACAGAGATGTAGGAATTGGTATGGGGTCATTTGAAAGTGCAGAAATGCAGTTTTGTGGTGAAATTGCTGTATAGCAAAGGTTTATTGTGCTCATAATATTACAGTGCCAGTGCAGATTTTTAATTAATTTTTCTTGAGCTGTGTAATATACAAAGTTGCAGCTCTTCACTTGGCACTGTTGTGAGTTGCCCGTGTAAGGCCTAAGTTTTTAGAGCATTCTAACAAGTGATTTGTCATTTAATACATTTGATTGTTCTCATGACATCTTAAAATAGTTTATAAGCAGAGACTCTCTCTCTCTCACACACACACACACTAACAATATATGGGGCAATTTAGAGCATTCAATTTATCTTGAAACTGTGTTTCTGGAGTGTAGGAGGAAACTGGAGAACCCGGAGGAAACCCTTGCAAACATTGGAAGAACATGTAAACTCTACCCAGATTAAGATTTGAACCTGGATCCCCAGCGCTGTGCTAAACACTATGACAATGTACTTCCCTTGTTAGATATTATGTCTGATTTATTTAGAAATTTGAACAATATAATGTAGGTAAAGATTGCATGCTTTTCATTTTAGCTAAGGTAATATACTACACTGATTCATATAATAGTGCCACAATCCTTTGTCCCCACCCTTTACCTGGTTTGGAATTAAAAAAAGATGAGGTTGTAAATAAAAGGGTAATAATATACAATCTTTAATTTAAGTTTGTTGCATGTTACATCAGCTATCATTGTGTTTCGGCCCAAGATTTTCAGCCTTGTGAAAAAAAAAGATAAATTAAAATTTCATGGAACTTTTCCTTTCGTGCGTCATTATTTATTTACAAATGTATAACCTGTTCTTTCAGGAAAGGCAAAGTTTCAGATTTAGTAAATTAAACATATTGTGAAAAGTGAGTGTGTGTGCGCACGTGTGTGTATGTGTGTGTGTGTGTGTGTGTTGTATGGGCATTAAAATAGTCTGTGCCTGATCAGAACAAACTTTCAAATTATGTTCAATAAAGTAGTTTATAGTGTCTCAAAACAATAAAGTTATCAAATCCTGTTGATAGTGTTTTTGTCTCATAACAAGAATGCTCAGGCTTCATATTCTGGTTAAAAAGACTTTCTGCGTCGTTTAATGGAACTCATACCTGTACTTACAGCCTGTACATTATACAAACTTTAATAGATTTTAATGTTTGCATTTGTTTTGTACTTAAGGGACATGTAAGTCAGTTGTAATGGAAGTTTCTCTGGATGTAAATGTGTTGCAGGTGTGTCTGACTGGTGATCTAGGGATGTTTCTTAGCTTAAATAAATAAAAATGTGTAACTGTTCAAATGATGGGCATGAATTGTGCATGGGATGGTGATGAAATAAATGCGAGCCAAGTCTGTTTAAAAATAGACATCTATTGATGGGTTTTCAGCCTAAACTTCATTATTGGCCAAAGGCTGCTGTGATGTCATGGGTGCTGATCCTAAACATAAAATACAGGCAGTGTGTGAAAAGGTTACCGCTTGGCACTCTAGTACACATGCACACCCATAAACACACACAATCAACCACAGAGCCCTAGTTGGATATAGTCTGTAGAAAATGAGAGGGAGGGGTATAATAAAAAAGGAAGACAGAAGATATGAAAATGGATTTGCCTTTCTACTTTGGTCAGTGACGTTTTTTGTATGGCTGACTCATTCTCTCTCTTACTCTCTCTCTCCCTCTCTCTCTCTCTCTCTCTCTCTCTCTCTCTCTCTCTCTCTCTCTCTCTCTTTCTCTCTTACTCTCTCTCTCTCTCTCTCTCTCTCTCTCTCTCTCTCTCTCTCTCTCTCTCTCTCTCTCTCTCTCTCACTCTCTCCCTATTTATCTCCCCCTCTTTTTGGCATTGGGTAGGATTGCACGTATGCACACGCTCACTCTCTCACGCCGTACTGTTGCCGGAGCTGCTATTGTTTGAGCAGGCTTCCCTTGTGTTGATTATACAGCGCATCCTTTCTGTGCTTTACTTCTCGCTTTGAAGACACTCAGTTTGAAAGGGACTCCTGAACACTGGAGCTCTCAGCTGCTTAAAGAGAGGAAGGGGAGCGCGGCAGTTTTTCAGTTCTTTACAAGCGGCAACATTTTCTTCTTTTTAGATTGACTTCCATAAACTAAACTATGGTGCAGGTTACTGTGAGATCTGTGGTGTAAGTAATGGAGCATGCATTACACACAGCCAAGGGTTAAGAAAAGAACAGCAATCCTTTTTTGAAAGATGTTTTACTTGCTCAAATTTTAAAAGCGGTTGATTTTTGCTCCTTCTAACTGAGAGCAGCATTTTTCCTTCTCCTGGCTTACCTTATCTCAACTCCACACTGGATCGAGGTAATGCTTGTACAGATGCGATCGGGTCAGCAGCAGGTCTACCCGTAAGTTCCCAGGTGGCAGAACCACCAGGCTCCCCCAAACGTAAAAGAAGACCAGGATTACTTCAGGCCATGAAGAAAATTTGGCCCAAGAAACGCTTTCAGGTTAGTCTTGCATGTCTTTGTTCTTATAATAAGAATTGATCTCAAAAATGTCTCATTGTCACAGTTTGACCCATATCTGTGTCGGCCATTTGTTGTGCATGTCCTGATTGTGCTAGTGCCCTAGTTTCAGACTCCCTGACTGGCATTTACGTTTAGTAGATTGTGCCCCACCCTTTATATGTAAACAGTGAGAGTATTTGCATAGAGATGATTGCACATTAAATTTCAATTATGCTTGTGATCCCTGTTGCATGTTGGGCATGCAGTAAACTGCCAGAAGGACAATAACCATTGATTTTTATGATAAATCAACCATTAAGTGGTCATTTACAAGCTTTACTAACTTTTTTATTGTCATATTCCAACTAAAAAGATTTAGGTTTTGGTTAGTTTAAAGGCTAAAAAAGATAAATTCAAGTTAATATATTATGTAATAAAACTAAATAACCTCTCAGGATTTGTATTTTGCATTTAAAGAATGTTTGAATTTGAATGAATAAAGTCAGTGTTTAATTATCTTTAAGCTGAAAAAGTCATTAATCATTTTAATGTTAAATGATTTGAAATATTCTTTAGTTGTATTGCTCATTATAACACCAGGACAATATGCATATTTTTATTTTTTATCTGTCTTCACTGAGAGAGGGACATATGGCAAATCAGCATGTAGGTTGCTGAAAGAAAATCAAGAGCAATGCATCTTGGACCATCAAACATTAAACAATTGATAAATTAAATAATTGAGTTTTAAACTCTATGCTGGGTACCACTATGATTTTATCATTAATTGTTTATCATTTATTTACAGAAATCTTTTTTAAAAATACAAATTGTAACGCTATATTACACTAGAACCTCAAAAAAACAAATTAATTTGAAATAAAAAGGTTCTTTTCCGTGGATAAACTGAAAGATGTTATTTTCTATTCTAACAGCTCTTTCTGAGAACATGTCACGCTGACATTTCACAGGTTGGAAAATGTGCAATCACAACTCACTGCAATTTCTCTTCATCACTCTGGGTTGATAGAAATCAGAGGTAGGAAGAAATGAGATGGAGAGAAAGGGGGATGGGGGATAAAAAGAGATAATTAGATCTTTAGTTCACAGATGGAGGCATGCAGGTGGAGAAAACAAAGATTGATAGAGAGGTGTATAGATTTTTGCCAGGTCTATGTCCAGATCAGTATCACTTAATCTGAATTTCACACTCAAAAGCAATACCTACATCTGTAAAATTGCCATTTTATTCCTTCTTTTCTTTATAATATATATGTATGTATATAATGTGTATGTATATGTTTAATAGCACTACTCACAGAGAAAATATTTTAGTTATTAAGTAAATAAAAACAGCAAAAAAAATCTAAAAGCCTGTATCAATAAACTTCAAAATAAGGTTTCTATGGCATGGGAATCTGTACACATGCCTAATAATCTGATAATTGAAATATATAACTAAACACAAGTGAAATTTGATTAATATTTTGATTTATTAAATGTTGTGGATTTATTAAAATCTAAATTTGTGTAATTATTGCATTGATATTGTAGCAATCAAAGAATATATGTAGGGGAGGTTTTTGTACTCTTGTACTAACTTGAGTAAACACCCTTGGTGACTGTTGATGATGTACTCTCCAGGGTGTGAAGTGACTCACTTGCCACATGGCAGCTGTGTGATAAAAGAGCTTTCGGAGAGAGTGAATTGGTCCATTCGGTTTAGGCTTAAAAATCAATTTATGCTGGAGATTAGGCATTAAATTTGAAGTAACTCGGACATCCTCGCTATATTATAAAATCATAAACAACAGTTGACAAGAAACCGAAGCTGATACCATCCATTTTGTTGTTTTTGCTCGTGGTGAATTATGTCTGCGTAAACACTGATCATTTTGGAACTCTCCGAGGTGCTGACTGTCTTGTTTTTTGGAAAAATGCAGCATGTCATTTTGCTTCTAGAGTATAATGAAACAAGTGACATTCATTTGATAGGTACAGATAGAAGCTGGCAAAAATAAGACAGGCAAATATATGACAGATATACTTATGAGTAAATTTACAAAAGACGTAAAAAAAAAAAAAAAATGCATAATAAGATTCAATATTGATTTTGTTTTAAGATTACTTAGCTGTACTTAATTTTAGGTGCTCATTCATTTGTTTCGATGTGTGGTGTATGGGAGGGAAGCTGCTCAATTCATTGATTTGCCAGCTTCTGTTCAAAGCTAATTACCCAAAAGGACCCTTTCTCTTCTACCTATTTACCTTTTCCACCCAGTTATTGTAGCTCAGTGGTTTTTGGATTGTGTTTGAATATAGTAGAAGATTTTTAGGCTTTGTATTAATTTTGTAATGATTTTCTTTTGCCAATCCTATTTTCAGTGAAACTAAGTGGGCATTACCTGTTTACTCATGTCTGACCCAGAAAGGCAATCGTGCCCTTTTTTCCTCTGCACAGATGGCTGGCCGAGGATTCACTTTCTGTGCATGACTCTCAGCATGATAAGCATGACTGTCTTTGGCTGTGTGAGTCTTAGCTTGGAAATTGTAAGAAGAGCTTCTGCATTTTCCATTAGCAAGAAAATTTTGAATGTTGCATAAATCAGTTACTACTGATGTCATTCAATTCTTTTCTGTCACACCTCTATATGTACCATGTTATTACATTCATATAAAATAAAACAGTCCCTATTCCTAAATGTACTATATAAAAAAATTGTTCAGTTTTAGGTTTTAACTAATCAATTTTTTGTCAGTGAAATGAGGTTAGCTGAATGGAACTTGAATGTAATGAAGGACCAAGTTATACCATTAAAGGATTGCTTCTGTTCAGATGGCACTGGAATATTTCAGGACAGTTTACAAGAGAAATTCTTCATGAAGTGTTTGACCATAAAAAAAATCTGTGAGGTTACATAAGGAAGTTGAAGCAACAGCACAGCAAATGTGGGCTATAAATAAAGCTAAAAATGATGTAAAACTTTTTGACTTGGTTGTGGATGTCATTTGCTTATTGCAGAGAACAGGACAGTGTGCCTCATTTCATCCACATCCAATATTTATGAAGTGACTATTGTAAGACATGCACTGCTTTATATGCATTAAATTTGGTGAATACAGTTCTGAAGTTTAGTAATGCAAACGTGTATTTTCATGCTGTATTTGCTGAAAATTGTTTGGTAAAATCTTGATGGAGTTATATCAGCCTTAAAGAGACCAAGCTTATGTTGAAGACTGGGTTTTTAACATATAATTAATTCAAATGACATTGTGATAATAATTGTAATCATCCAAATATGTATTTGTAATGTGGGTGCAGGTGAGGGCAACAGCAATAGCTGACCCAATGGTAAATATCGTTAAAATTGATTCTGTTGTGAGTTTGGTACTGGATCATTAACTCATCATCATGTCACCGTTTCATGTTATTCTAGCTGGTTCCATATGCTTGACCTTGACTAGCCATTCTGCACTAAGGAAATAGTGCCATAGCTTTGCCCTTTTGACCAAAAGACCAAAAGTTCCTGTGAGCGCTCTTTTATTTATGTGCAGCTGTATGGTAGAAGGATTGGCATGCCTTCTGAGATATGACTTTGATTTTGGGGTAATGCTAGAGTCTTCTAAGGTATGATTTGCTTAATGGAAGTGTCGAGGCAAGACCAGTGCTTGACTATGTTGAGCCACTATGGAACCATCCAGTTTAGCCACTCGTGAACAACCACCTGCAAGTAAAATGTCTTAGCCAGAAGGGCAGAAAGCTGAAGTGTTTTTTTTTTTTTTTTATCGCACACATATTTCTTTTAAACTGGGTGGTCAGCCACTGCCAAGCATCCCACACATATACAAGAATGAGACAATATGCACCAATCCCCCACATTCAGAACAAGAACCACACAAAACCACACATAATGGCAGCAGTTAACCTTAGGGCTGACCACTAACATGCATGATAGGAAAATGACCCATTGCTGAACTCAGAACGAAGTCAGACTAAATACACTCTGTGCTGGACCAGAGAGTTGTGTCATAACAGTGCATAACAGTATTTGGTGTTTTAAAATGAGTCAACACTATTTGTCATCTTAGTCTCCAAGACACATAATCAATGTCATTATACTTTCTTGGATCAGATTAATTAAGTCCACATGTGATTGCTCACTTTTTACTCTACATGGCAGTTGATTTTTTTCATGTTTTTTACCTTTTGACTCGGGGTAATGCTAAACATGGAGGATTGTGAAAATGGCCTATTATCATTATTATAATGCTCTGTACATTAATTATTCAAACCTTTTTAAAGGCCCATAAATGTTGGCCACAGTCAGGTTCAACATAATGGACTGAATCAGTTAATCTGCAACTGGTCTTTGACAAAAACCGATGCACTTTGACAATGCAAACAATTTAATGTCCAGCATAATGTTCCCTGAAGTCAATAAAAGGGGTTGAAGATAAACAGTTTATGTTGGAGGGAGTTTGATGTATCACTTGCTTTTTGGTGGCTGCAGGCCTGATTTCCTGACTCCCCTAATGCCCTTCAGCAATGTTGCTCCATCCACTAAGCCCTGCCACTTTGACAGATGCCTTCCATAACTAATGTTATTAGTTAACCTTATTCTCAGGAGAAGGGCAGAAATTTCAGAAGCCACAGGCATTGGGAGCATATCTTTTGCTGTGACTAATGAATTGGGACTGACAGGACGTAGGCCGATTCCAGAACTCGTATTCCCAGCCAAAGCTTCAGTATCACCTCATTTACTGCTCTAAATTGGTAATCGGCAGAATAAATTGCAATGTGGCACAGAGGCACAGATATCTATGAATATGGCTTTGACTGTAAATAGAATAAATAATTTGCTGCCAAATGAATATCTTGAATGTCGAAACAGTATGAAAAATATTATATTACAATATGTAGATGTCCTTCAGTGCATATAACTATCTCAAACCTGCCTTCATTTTCTGAAAATGCAGTATTTCTTTAAACACAAATGCATGATGGCAGTGCAATTATTGACAAGATATTTTTCAAACAACCTAATGTTTAGGTACCTCAGTCACCAAATGTCATATTCTAAATCTAGACTAGTCTAGTATTAATAGTGTAGTATCAATACATATTTTCGAGACCTCCTAGTCTTCATCTAAAAACACCTGCACCAAATGGTCATATGTGCATTTACAGTCTTGTGTTTTCCAAACTGTAATGTGTTGATTGTACTGGATATTCCTATTTTTGATAGGTCTAGTAGGTTAGTTTAACTCTACTATATGTATTTACTCTATTACATAATTTTACAAACAAAAGATTACTCCAGTATGTAATTAAAAACACAATACAACACCAGACTGCAAACTGTAATCATAAACATGGGGTTGAACTTCCAATTTGTGCCTCATTTATCTACAAGCTATTATACCGTCACATATTATGTCAGTGAAATTTATCAGAAGCATGTTATATTATATATCTGCATATTTATACTATAAGTATAAATTGTGGAGTTTTCTTTTCACCCATTTTTGCTTTTGGACTTGGTATCTAGGCATTTTGCGAAACAATGAGTAAGAGCATGATGTACATAAACTATCAAATACTGACATATAGGGCAAAGATGATTAATGTTTAATTATGATAATGACATAAGCCATGTCTGGGTCCCTTTCTTATTTTTAATTAAATTAAAACTTATTTATATGTAATTAGATTTTTTGACTTGCTTTCATTTAGTCTTAAGAATATTTACCTGTGCAGTAACATATGGTTCTTTGTTTCTATTTCAGAAAACTGGACAATCGAATCGAACATTTGGCCGGTTCACCCATGGTGTGTTTGGTTTTATAGATAACAGGTTATTACAAAAGAGATTTTATAATTAATCTTTAAGTCTGTCAATCATCCTAGTGTGTGAGCTGTGTTAAGATTAAGGATGCATTAGAATACACTGTTTTCAGATTCGCTTGTAATATATAGGGCAAGTTTTTCTTTTACTGAAAGTCAGCATTGAAATGAGTAATAAAGATACCGTTTCTCCAGCATCCTTCTTCTTAATGCTGACCATTCTGTTTTACTTGAGTAAATGTTGTTAGATATGATTGATGTTTTATGCATTTAACAATAAATTTGTTTTAATTGATCAAAATATCATTTTCACTTGTCTTATAATATATGGGGATGGTTTAAGATTATTGTGTTAGTGCCTGTTTCACAAGCATCTTCATTTTGTGTGTGTGTGTGTGTGTGTGTGTGTGTGTGTGTGTGTGTGTGTGTGTGTGTGTGTGTGTGTGTGTGTGTGTGTGTGTGTGTGTTGGTGCGTGTGCACAAGAAAGAGAGAGAGAGTAAGAGCACAAGCCTTACTATAAAGAATATTTGTCAGCTGTCATAGAAGTCTTTAATGGAAACACAGCTGACATGATCAACATTTAGTTGCTATAGGAGAGCTCAAATCTCCCTCTGAGACAACAGGAAAGAGCAGTTTTGTATTCTTTGCTTTGTAACGACTGTAACCTCACTTAATATTAGAACGGAGGGAATACTTACCTGCTAATTTTATTTCTTTTACGAGATCTGTGTTCTTCTTCTTCATATAAAATTTTATGAAGGCATCAGTAAGGACCATCATAACATTTTATGATTGCTGTATATATGAAATACAAAAAGCCATATTGTGGTAAATGACTTAATAATTCCACCAAGATCTGTTTTATTATGCGTTCCTTTAAATCTTATGTTTTATTGTTATAATATTTGTAATATCTTATATCTAAAATGATCCGCCATAAAATCTCAGTTTGATGTGGTATGCAGGAAAATGCATTCAACGTATTAAGCATAAGATACATTTGTATTTTAAAGATATTTGACATGTTTGTAAATTATTTACAGACAGCACATTACTTGTCTTTTCAGTGCCTACTCATATATAATATGCTTTTTCTGTATATATTTTTTAACTTCAGCAGAGGACTAAATATAAAAGTCTAAATATAAGCAAGCTTATGACTCAAAAGGTTTAAGGTGGCAGAAATATCTCTGTCAGTAATCCTGAAGAAAAATACCCACTCAGCAGTTTTTCCCAAACGATGGGAGTGTGTGACTGATTCACTGGGAAGGGATTGGTTTCTATAGTAACAGTGCATTCCTGTTTTCCTTTTCTCTTTGCCGCTATGGAAGCGAAGTATTCCGCTCGTGCAGGAAACAGAGTTATGGTAATGATTTTCATCTTTGACGTTTTTGTGTGGCTCACAAATAATGATTATAGAACTGCATTTCATTTTAAAACGCACCATTTTAAAACAAGAAATATTATTATTATTATTATTTATAAAAGTTTAATATTTTCTTTCAGCAAAAATAAATAGTTGTAATTTCCTCATATTGCTTAATAGATACTAACACTTAAGAATTTTCATCTCTGCAACTGTTGCATCTAGATTAATTGAGTACTAGAGAATTTTGACCACACTTTAAAAGAGGTAAGCTTGAACTGTTTAGTCACATCAGTGCTAAACTGATGTAGGTTGGTTGTTCAGTTGCAGTCATGAGTCATTAATGTGATAAAAAATAATTAATTGTCAATCACACTGTTAAAGAAATGTTAGGAAAATTGTTTTAACTGTAAAGGTATTAAGACTAGTACTAAGGCAGCACCCAAAAATGTATTTTTATGTCTAATCTCGGTAAATATATATAAACCTTTATATATCTTATATATATTGTGTAGATGTCTCTTTGTTAAAAAGCCCGGGTTATCTGTTTCACGAACATGTTACCTAAGACATACATTGCATTTACATTTAGTCATTTAGCAGATCATTTTATCGAAAGCAAACTACAATTATCCAAACTTAATTGAACTCGGGGTTGATACAGCAGCCCTGGAGCAATGAGGGTTAAGGGTCTTGCTCAAGGCCCCACATTGGACCTTTAGAATGATTGCTCAACACCCTTCCACTGATCTACCACACCCTCTATACAGTATATATACCCTATATATATATATATATATATATATATATATATATATATATATATATATATATATATATATATATATATATATATATATATATTTATTTATTCATTCATTATCTTCCGCCAATCCATCGCTGGGCACACACTCACTCACACAGACACACTCTATATGGGGAAATTTGGAGAACTCAATTGACTTGATCCATGTTTTTGGACTGTGGAGAAAATCCACCCGGAGGAAACCCACGCAGGCACGGGGAGAACATGGAAACTCCACCCAGATGGGGATTCGAACCGGGAATACCTAGTGCTGAGAGGCGAACGTGCTAACCACTAAGCCACCGTGCCGCCTTTATATATATATATATATATATATATATATATATATATATATATATATATATATATATATATTTATTTATTTATTTTATATTTATATATATATATATATATATATATATATATATATATATATATATATATATATATATATATATATATATATATATATATATATATATATAACTGAAACCAAACAAGAAATATAGGCTTTTAATAGTTTTAATAGCTTTTAATAGTTAATAACAGCAATCATATATTTTTTGCAGCAAAGTAATCCCATTTATATTAACAAATGATTCTGGCACCTGTCTTAATTTTATTAGCTATTTGCCATCTATATGTTGACCACCATTTCTTTTACTTTTCTAAACCTTTCAATATTTTCTTATAATTAATGGCCTTAAAATTAAGAACAACACTTGTGTTCTGTGCTGTTCCACTTCACAATAAATTCTTTTCAGGTACTATTTTGTAAGAATGATCCACTTTTCCAATTATCCTTTGAACCTTATATAATCTTAGAAATTATACAACCAAAAAAAAAATGCTAAACCTTAAAGTTCAGTATATTTATGAAGGCTAATTGTAGTATCATCTTAGCCTGTCAGATTAGATTTTTTACTTGGCTTGTGTGTTACCCACAGACTCTGAAACCACAGAAGACGAAGCCGGTGAGCCACAGATGGAGACCAAAGAAGGAGGCAGAGGAGAGCCAGATGAGGCCTCCCAGCGGGTCCCAGCAGGTAATTATTCTTTCTACACTAACATTACTTTTCTCACCTTCACCTGCAGCACAACACATAACACCACACTGCCTGTTTGATTTACCATGAAGACACACCTGATTATCCTTCATGTTCTTTAGTGTATCACATCTTGATCTGTGGGAATAAAAATAACTAAATTAACTTTATCTATTTTGGTTGATGTGTTGTTTCATAGCTCTATTGTTTAAATTGTTTGTTTAGACTTCCTCCTAAAATCAATTTTATCGACTTGTTAATCTGGCTCCTTGTTTTTTTATTGTATCAATAATTGTCATTTTTCTGCTTGCCTTTGTTGATTGTCTCAGCACAATTACCTGAAACCCTTAGGCAAAGCTGTTGACAATGAGCACTAAGACACATAAATCAATAACACACACACACACACACATACACACATACCTCACACATGCACAGATCTATAGATCCTATTGATATCACTATAATGCAAATGTATTTATTTTTCTGAAAGACAAAATCATTTTCATTTTTTTCAAGTCATTATGCAAATGAGGCGGCACGGTGACTTAGTGGTTAGCACGTTCGCCTCTCAGCACTAGGGATTCCCGGTTCGAATCCCCATCTGGGTGGAGTTTCCATGTTCTCCCCGTGTCTGCGTGGGTTTCCTCCGGGTTCTCCGGTTTCCTCCCACAGTCCAAAAACATGGATCAAGTCAATTGAATTCTCAAAAAATGCCCCATATAGAGTGTGTCTGTGTGAGTGAGTGTGTGCCCAGCGATGGATTGCCGCCCTGTCCTGGCTCTATCTGCCCAGCGCCTGAGACGTTCTCCCCTGGATGGGCATGGGGAACCCCACCGCGACCCTAATAGAGGATAAAGCGGGAGATAATGAATGAATGAATGAATTATGCAAATGCACATGGTAACAATTTGAATTACAAATGTAATTAACTACATTTTAACCACAATTTTATATAATTAATACAAACGAGGCAGCACGGTGGCTAAGGAGTGAGCACTTTCGCCTCTCAGGGCTGGGGCTCTGGGTTTGAATCCTAATAGGGTTTGAAACCTTATGTTGCTTCCATGTTCTCCCTGTGTCCATGTGGGTTTCCTCTGGGTTTCCTCCCACAGTCCAAAGACATTTATACGAGGTAACCTGAATGCTCTAAATTGGCCCATATAGTGTGTGTGTCTGTGTGAAGGAGTGTGCTTAGCCATAATTTGGCACCCCGTCCTGGGTGTATCTGCCCAGCGCCCAAAAGGGTTTCCTTTGGATGGGCATGAGGAACCCCACCCAGATCTAGTCAAGGATTAAGCAGAAGATAATAAATGAATAATACTAGTGATACAAAATTAGTTTTTAATGACAAAAAATGACATTTTGTGATGAAATCACTAAGGGTGTCATTGTGTGAGTTTTTTTTTTTTAATATTAGTATTTTAGTTGTCCAGTTGAACTGCACACTTATCAATACTCCTCTCAGCGTTGTTTGTCAGTGCCACTGCCGTGTGGAGTATCATCTACAAGTCAATATTACTTGATCTGATTATTGGGTTGCAGAGTAAAGGAGACTAACAAAGTATGTAGATTAATAGCTAGACTACAGTCTGTAATGATGCAACAACAAAGTATTTACATCTAAATAATAAATAGAACTGAACTTTACTCCAATTTTAAATGGTCAAGATTCCCACAAGACCACCACGGAGCAGGTATTATTTGGGTGGTGAATGGTTTACAGCACTTCGGCAGCACTGATGTTGTGGTGATGCGATAAGACACAAAAGCTGAAGTTGTTAAACGTTTTACAGATTAAGAATGATCCATAAAACAAAAATGTCTAGCCACCAGCATCCCATAGGTAGTGTTCTGTGAGCACTATTGCAAGATTAGAAGATGTGTAACATAAAATGTGCAGCAACAAATTACCTGCTGTCTCTAATTTAACATGTACACAGTACAATCTATGTGTGGAATAAGAATGATCTCTGTAATGAAGTGCACAGTGAGTGCAATAAATCCAGAAGCACTGCAGTGTCTGATTTATTCGTACCAGCACCATTAAATCAGTGGTGGTCACCACAATGCTGCCACCTAAATTATGAGTAAGTGTATTGTCTATATTTATATTACAAAAAAAAAAAGTAGACTATAAAAGGTTGTTGTTTAATAGCTATGACGTACCTTGTAATTCACATTTTTGGATAATGTGTTGGATTTTTTTGTTATTTTTTTACATGGATGCAGTTGCTCTGCAAACTTTCAAAACTCTCAAGGGTTAGAATTCTAACAGTGTAATTAATGTTTACAATGACAAGGTAACTCTGCAAGCAAGGTTTACTCTGCTATTCCACTCCGTCACTTTATCAGATCTCATCAGTGGCACTTTCTGCTTCGGGTATGCACTATGGGAAAAGCCGTCCCAGCATTCCTCCTTAGAAATGGGTGTGGGAGTGGATTTAAAGCATTTTAGGTGAAAAAAAGTTTTCTTTAGTTCTTTTTTTTTAAATAGTAAATAATGTTAAAACAGGCTTAGTGGTTAGCACGTTCGCCTCTCAGCGCTAGGGATTCCCGGTTCGAATCCCCATCTGGGTGGAGTTTCCATGTTCTCCCCGTGTCTGCGTGGGTTTCCTCCGGGTTCTCCGGTTTCCTCCCATAGTCCAAAAACATGGATCAAGTCAATCGAGTTTTCCAAATTGCCCTATATAGAGTGTGTGTGTGAGTGAGTGTGTGCCCAGCGATGGATTGGCGCCCTGTCCTGGGTGTATCATGGCGCCCTGTCCTGGGTGAGACGTTCTCCCCTGGATGGGCATGGGGAACCCCCCCGCGACCCTAATTGAGGATAAAGAGGAAGATAATGAATGAATGAATAATGTTAAAACATTACATTTACAAACACATTTATGATATCATTAAGTGATTACCAAAAAAAAGAGATGATTGGTTTAGGTTTTGACCCAAATAGGCGTGATTTTAGGTAACGGAAAGAATTGCCTACTCACTGACTTCCACCCACTACACACAAAAATAACAAGAAAGGAAAAAACATGTCAATGGGTGATGTCCTGTGGAGGGGTGCCATCAGATTGATTTAATGCATTACGATTGTGAATTGGTGGGTGTAGGCTTGGTGGTGGTGAGCCTAAAGGATTTTCTGTCTTTATATTTCCTCCTTATTCTTCCTACATCAAGCTGCATCTGCCCACTGGAATGAAACAGGCTGCAATAGAACCGTCTCCTGCTGAGAAACACTGTCTGCCTCAGAGCCTGCTGGAAATGTCATGCTCCATCTTCAAAAGCCTTCCTCAAACATGTAATCTAGGCAATCCACTCTTTGAGGCTTCAATAAAAATGACAGAATCAAATCTCCGAAAAATTCCTTCCTATTATAATCTACTTCAAACAACGTTTTCTAAATGGTCCTATATTACTGTAAGTAGAAAGAATAGGTTTATTTGAAATGAAAAATGCAGGTGGAAAAAGATCAGAGGATTATTCGGCAGGTGTGGGTCTGGCACAACGGTATGAAGTAAAATTTCATAACAGCAATTGTGATGATTAATATTCTGCAATCGCAACAGTTAGGAGGGGAGGAGAGGTGGAGCCAATGCGTTGATCACAGAGAGATTGATTAGCACACTTAATGCTGCTCCTCCTGACGACGTGTGCAACCATATAAGCTGTGATGTCACCGTGGGGAGAGACATTCTATGGATCAGGATCTGGATGTTTGGCAAGAACATCAGCCAGCACATGTATTTTAATGTGGTTAAAGCAATATGCAATAAAGCCCATTCATGTTGGGAGAAATCCTGTCTCCGGTCCTCATTCATGCCCACCCCTCATTACAGACATTTAATGCTATACATCAAGTAATTAAGTGACCAGCGTTAACTCACAAATGACTGAATTTGCTGAAATTAGGTTATGATACGAATAAAAAAAATGAAAAAATGAAACAAGCTGTGCTCACTGCATTTACAGTCTTATGCAAAGATATGGACACCTAGTAAAATTATTGCATTCTTTGTGTTATTTTAACACTAAATTCCAAAAAATCACTTCTGGCCCATAGAAAAGCAAAGTGTGTGCGTTATTCATTTATTCTGTGTGAGCGTATGTTTTATTAAAGTATATAGTTGGATAAGATGGCCCTGCTCAAAGGGACAACAGTACCAGCTGATGTTTTTGAACAGAAATAAGAAACATGTAACATACTTCTGTAATTACAAAAAGCCAATTCAACAATGGCACTGAGTTAGTTCTTATGTGTGATCGTTCCCGTTCATGAAAGTGTTTAGCTTTTTTTTAGCTTTTTTTCTTTAATGCTGTTTGAGATATAAATATTATGAATAAATATTAAGATTTGTACATCTGTCTGCAGGTGAGCGGATGATGGACGTGGCAGATGCAAGTGGTCACTGGGCATATGGTGAAAATAGAGTGGTGGAAAGAGAAGCACCATCTCTGGGATCAAGAGCAGCAGGGCCACAGGCCGCCAGGCAAGCCACCGGCCGGGAGCCAACGGCAACCCAGATCAGGCACCTAGGGGTCGAGCCGCTGATCCGGGCATCCCGCGCCAATCTGTCCCGGCCAGTGTGGGGGTCTGAGGAAAGTGTGTCTTTAGCTAGTGATTACTATGGTAGCACCTTCAGTCTGTACAGAGGAAGAACTTTTTCTATTCCCCTGCAAATGCAAGCTCTCCCAAGCACAAATTAATACCCTTAATCCAAAGAATTGAGAAAACCAATAAAAGACATAAATACATAGCCATTTCACCGTCCCAGGCCAGTCATGATGCTGCAGATGACCCTCATTGTAACATGGACATGTAGGTTTGCTGAGGTGGGCAGGTGATTGAAACCAGAGCTTGTGATCTTATCTGTCTTTCTGTCTGAGTGCCTGGTTTTTATCACTACAAAGATGATTATAGTTGTCCACCTTTGGATGAGCTTTAGTTCGACCCACAGCTGGAGAACAGTGTGAGCTGCCAAATCTGAAACAATAAGATGTGACTCACTCAGTTGCAGGATCAGTAAACTGAAACATTTGGATTTCTGGAAAACAAAAAACAGAAAATGTTTTTTGGTTAGAGTTCTTATGTAATATTTCAAATGTTGCTTTAAAAGTAACTCTTTCCACAACAAATAATGATTTCTGGGACACTGGTTTAATCATATACACATAAACCAAGTAATAGAAAAAAAAACATCTTTTGGTTATTTTAGGATTCAGTCACTCTTCCTCAGCATCTTCACCATAGCCATGTTGGATTAGGGCCATCTGGAATGCATCAGCATTCGGAACTCTGCTAATACAACTTCAAAACTCAACTTCAGAAGAAAATTATTAATTAATATTTCATCACAGTATATTCAGTCAATGCTTTACAAATACAGTCTGGCATCAACATCGTAACACCTTTTAGTTGAAGTTGCATGCTTTCCCATGCCATTTCCATTTTATTAAGTTAAACATCCGAATTAGACTTCAAATTTTCTCATGAGACAATATGAGAACATATCTGAGCATTACAGAATCATATACACTCCTGGTCAAAAGTTTAAGAACACCTAAATTTTTCCAATTATTTATCAGAAACTAGTGGGTTTATTGTCTTATTGCACTCTGAATTGCATAGCACAAATTAATCTTCTGCGTGTTAATCTTCAGACTTTTCAGTGTCAGACCTTTGGCAGATATAACAGCTGAACACACGTGTGACATTTTTTCTACAATAAAACTCAAGAGTTTTATTAGTTTTAGAGTTTTATTTAGTTTGTACAATAAAACTTCAAGAAATGTCTACCTAAATCTGTTACAGATCCCATAAATGTGTTGCACTTGTAGGTTGCTTTGCTTTGTCTCTTTTTTCCCAGTTCACCCCAAATCAGCTCCATTGGGTTTAAGTGAGGTAGGTGAGCTAGTTCTGGCATAGATGGACTTATTTTTGGGGTCATCTTGTTGTAGAACGTACCCCTGACCATGTAGACACATACCAGAGGGTATTTTATGGCTCTGCAGAATGATGTGGTAGCCGTTTTGATTTAGGGTGTTTCTCACTCTGAACCCTGAATCCAGCAAAACAGCCCCAGACCATCACGTGTCCTCCTCCATCTTTAACAGTTCATTATAACACACTGTGGAACCATCTTTTCGCCTTTTGGAAAGCAAACAAAGATCCAATTAATGAACCAAATATTTCAAATTTTGATTCATCAGCTAATGATACATTAAATCATTTCAGCTATTAATTGGAGTTAGAATGACTCAAATTGCAATAAATAACTGGAAAAAGTGGGGTGTTCTAAAACTTTTGACCAAGAGTGTCTCTGTAATCACACATTATTTGAAGGGTACCTTAATATCTCGATACATTTACAAATACTTTTAAATAAAAACACACAAAAAAGGCAACTTTTGAAACAAAAAAATCATCTTGCCTTGAAGTTATGTTTTTAATGTTTTTTATATAAATCTTTAGTTTTTTTTAATGAAATTTTTAATGTCATATTTTATTCTGTAGTTTACCAGTCTCTTTACTGGCGAAATATCTTTACATGACGATACTGCCTCCACTATGCTTCATAGTTGCATTGATGGGCTTAGCTTTTAAAAAAACATTTTCCTTCATGCATATCGCCAATTATTATCATTAAAAAACTTAATTGTTGTTCTGAGAGTTTTTTCTTTCTTTTAAACCCTGACATTTTTTAAGATAAAAATACATACCCTTTCTACATATTTTTATTACTTATTGTAAAAATATATATTTATATAAATAGGTGTTTTTTTAGTCCAGTAAAAGTACCCTTAAAATAAAGTGTCTGACACTGACTTCATCAGAATTCTCAAAACTCACCAGTTAAACTTTAGTTTTATGTTTTCATTCAGTCCATTTCTGAAATAATAATAATAATAATAATAATAATAATAATAATAATGCAATAGAAAATGTGAGCAGTGCATCAACGAAGCAGGATTAGGAAAATTTACATTTCTTTATTTGACCAACACACTCTGACCAATGACTTTGAATCCTAATTGCTGAGCTTCCTTTAGCCACAGTTCTTTTATCTCTCCATTCCTTTGATGTAAAGTTCATACAATTTTTTTGCACTGAACTGATTTGTTTACAACAGGCTGGTCCTGTGGCTCTCTGAAAATTACGTACATGAGACATTAGAGAGCGAGCAATCATTATTCATGATTTAGATACAGACATGACCTATAAACCTACCATCCAATTACCTTTTGTCAGATCATTGTTATGTAATGTGCCAGCTGGTGTCCTGTAAGAAAAATGCTATTTAGCTCATCCTGCAGCCCCACGTGGGGTTTTGTCTAAATCAAATGTAATCTGTAAAAAATAGTAAAAATAGTAAAAGGTAATTTCTAAATTTGTATGTGCAGTTGCTACCAAGCTTTTCCAAACAGTTTTGTGACCTGGTAAGCATTTGCTAAATGTTAGCAATGATCACGTTACTCAAACTTTAGACAAGATAAACAAGAGTTGTATTAGTATGCTCAACCTTCCTCACCCAGTTTTTCGTGCCTCATTTAAATTTATGTTTCTTTAGTTAATACTTTCCTTTGACCCCCATTGCTCATATGCTAAAATTTGTTTAAGTTTTCTATTTGATTTATTTTAACCCACACAACATCAGATGCAAATAGAAATGAATGGGTTGCTGTAAATATTTGCATCACATTGTTTGTGTGAGGTGCCATCGACCCCTTTGGGTTTATCCTGATTTCTCTGCATGCCATTTTAAAGAGTTTATAGCATGACACTTGCACGGAAATGTGTGCCACTTGTTACAACACATGACATTCAAATCCATTCACGTATAGTGCTATATTTTCGATTACATAATTCACATTAAATCACAAATTATTGAAATAATGCCTGGTTTGGTAGCTATATCTCAACTCATATAAAACATTCAGTTTCATTTATTAACATATAATTTTAAATAAACGTGATTTAAAAGAGGAAATTACTTATTTGCTCAAGATCATTGTATCTTTGCAAGTTTAAGTTGAAATAAAGTGTAAAATGTAGAAAAAAAACCTTGGTAATTTGACTTTTCTTTTAACTCAAATCATGGGCATGGAAATGAAATGTATATGTTGTATTTCTATAGCAAAATGTGTCCATGTTGGCATTAGAACATTGTTACAGCATCCAGCATACTAATACCCACTATTACTTAGCATTCCTGTGTTTTTTTCTCACTTTAAATATCTGCATGGTTATGTTCTTTTGCATGATTCTGACACTGCTTGGGTGCTTTTTATGCAGTTTTTTATGCTGAATATCTCTTAAGTCTTTTACCACCTACAGACTAGGAAGGAAGATTTAAAGATAATAAATTTAACTCATCAAGTGACTGCAGATTGGTTTGGTGCCATATTGTTTTCGTGCATTAGTCAAGTTTTTTTGTAAATCCTGTTATTCTTCCTTCCTATCTGTGGCTGAGTATGACTTGCGGTGGATATCCAGTGAAACATGGTGGTCTAGTCCAGTGTTTTTGGAAGGAATAGGCTAGTAGGCTCCATTAAATCTGGCTTCACCCAACTTTCATGCTTAGTTTGATTTTTTTATATAATTTACTCAATTTGGTTTTACTGTGATGAAATGATATTTTGCTTTTATTTATTTGTTTTATTTATTTACTTTGGTAGCAAAGTAAAACCTGGTCTTGACTGTCACCCCAAGATAAGTGTGAAAATCATTTGTATTTCATTTTCATTTGAACATATTTAAGTCATCTATAAGTTTTCCCAACGCAATACAATAATATATATTAGACATATTTTTTAGGTTCATGATTGTTTTTAAAACCAATTCCATAACAGTGAGTTGAGACATTTTTCTAATTATATTTCCACGAGATAATCAAATATATAAGATTCATAAAAGACATTTGCCTCCATAAATTTTTGCTCGTGTACATTTTTTAGCTCCCAAAAAAAATGCCTCTTTGATCCCCTGTCCTCTTCCAAACAGCTGGGCTCCTCCCCATTTTTATGCCAGTACCTTTAACAAGCATTTCCATTAATCGCCTTTTTTCAGGGCCCAGTCTGAGGAAGTTTTGAGGAAATCTCCCCCACAAGTCCTTCCTCCCCCCTCCCCCAAAATAGTACGCTCATCAACTTCTCCCATGTTGGGACGTTCCAGCTCAGGCCCCCCAACACCTCTAACCCCACGCAAGAAGGCCATGATACCAACTGAATATCAAGATACAGTACCTGGGGAGTTTGAAGAAAAGATTAAGCAACCCAAGTCTTCTGCCATGTCCCAAAGCAGTGCACCAGACTCTCGACCCCAAACACCAGTCAGTGAGTATTCCAGAAAGGACCTCACTCCTCGCCCTTCGCCTAAACTGACAAGGGCTAGCTCCAAGATCTTCGAAAGGGTGCGCGTTTTTGAAGAACGTAGAAAAAGTATTGATAATCCTGAGGGTTCCATATCTGGACGTTCATGGGCTGGATTTCACAGAGCATCTTCCATTGATTCTGATGATGGAGGTAGTCGGCTAGGCATCTCAAGAGAGAGTTCCAAAGAGGACCTCCATGAAGCCTTAAAAGCAGATGCTGAACAAAGAAGATCTATGTTCAGACAGAGAGCTGCATCTCTGGAGGACAGACCCCGCTACTCTCAGAAGGTTCAAGATATTGAGACCAAGTTCACCGAAGAGCTCCAGCGTATCAAAAAACTTGTGGGCAAACCACACATGAAAAAGTCCTTCTCCACTGAGCAGCTTTCTAGTTTTCACAGAAGTAGGCAACCCATGAGTAAAGTGGAGCCTATCCCCCCACAGGTTTTACAGAAATTGCAGGACAGAGAGCGTGCTCAGCAAGCAAAAGAAAACAAAGAAAGAGAACAAGCCAAAGACTCTTCATTATTGCGAAAAGCTCGAATACAAACAATACAGCAAGCTGAGCCACCGGAATCACCTTTGCAAGATTCATGTATAAAAGAACAGTCACATGTAACCACTAAAATGGTAAATCAAGTAGGAGAGGATCTGTTTACACCTCAGGGTTTGTCTCAATCTGAGCTTCCTGGACAAAGATCTCCAAGAATAATGCGTAAATCTAATCAAATAGGTGAAAGCTCTCAAAAACCTTCAGCTGTAGAAATTCGTTCTGTGGCTGAGGAGCCATTACGGTCACCACGACGTACAAGAGCAGAGTCTCCATCCAAAAATGTTCTAGAGATGGTACGCAGGGTGGAGCCAAGACCAGCAAGCCCTCTTGTTAAAAGAGTGGGCCATGTCCAAGAAAACACACAAGTACACACAGTGGATGAGGCAGCACACCGAAAAACACCAATAGAGATAACACTTCGAAAGCTGGAGAGAAGACCTGAAAGTCCTCTGGTGCAAGGTGAAACTGTGGCAATACAGGATTATCCCATTCAGGCACCACCCAAGCCTCCTAGAGTTTCACTGTCATCATCTGAAGAAGAGAAGATGGAGCTGGAACTGACTCCACTAACACCACCTCCAAAGCTTACAGTTCCTCGGATTATAGTTGAAGAAGAGCCCATGGAGGCAGAATCCTTCCAAATTCCCCAAAGTAACAAAGCAAGTCAAAGTCCTCGTGCAAAAGAAGACAAACCACAAAAAGTCAGAGGCAGAGGACGTAAACAAAGGCCCATGTCACCTGAATTAGGTGAGTAAACACTAGTTCTTATCAGGTTAACAAACTCAAAAAGGGACATAAAAGTAACACAGTCTGTAGACATTCAATTAAGACTGAATTTCTATTATACATTTTTTTTTTTACCAGCAAACTTAAAGTGTTATGGTGCGGTAGCTCAGTGGTTAGGGTGTTGGGCTATCAATCAGAAGGTTGAGGGTTCAAATCCCAGGTCCACTAAAGTTACCAATGTGGGTCCTTGAGCAAGGCCCTTAACCCTCATTGCTCCAGGGATGTTGTGATTAACCCTGTGCTCACCTTGTAAGTCGCTTTGGATAAAAGCGTCTGCTAAATGACCTAATGTAAATGTAAATGTTACATCACATTTGGCAAATTATTTTATTTAAAATGTCTTACAAGAATCCCGACTTGGTTGGGGCTAGAACACATGGTTGGGCATACACCATCAATGGAGCAATAAGGGTTATCTGCCATGCTTAAGGACCCACATTACAGTGGACCTGGAATTTGAACTCATAACCTTCAGATTGATAACCACTGAGCTACCACATACAGTTAATTTAACTGATGCAAAAATTAAATAGCTTTTAAATTAATCCAACCACCAATATTTTTGCTTGTTGGCAATATTTAAATATATGTATATATGGTTAAACATGTGTATCAGCTGATAATATTCACGTATAAAATGATTACCAATGCAATTACAAATCGACTTAAATGAACCTTAGATTCCACTTGATTTCCTACAAAGAGGTTATACTTGTCGTTGTGACATTATATTGTGTGTAGGTTCAGTGGAAGAACTACAACTGCTGTTGCAGCCAGTGTTTTTAAATATATCTTTCACATTTAAATGATAAATATGTTTGCAGCCAACTATATTGAATCAGCAACACATTGCAATTAGAAACTGCTGCTGAAGAGTTAGAAAATAAGAAACCTACCATATTATTTGCATATAAATAAACCACTATGCTTGGGTAGTTGTGTTTAAAAAGTAAACAATGTTCTTTACTTTCACCCTACTCAAGCTTTATTTTTACCATACTGAAAACTTTAATCTATCAGCCTTAATGAAATACTTATTATATTATTTGGTATTATATAATGATTACAATATCTTGTAGAATGTGGCAACATGTGATGTGTAGAACTACATTATTATGACGCAATAATTAAATATGGATCAGAATCTTTGTTTGTTTTTTTAGATATATAAAGTGACTGTAAGATATATAACAGTTCACATTTCAAAATGAACAAATAACTCAATTATTCCTTCATTAATTATGTTCCACTTAATCCTCTACTAGGGCAGATACACACAGCACAGGGTGCCAGTCAATCGCTGGCACAAACACTCAGACAGACACACAAACACACACTATATGGAGCAATTAGAGCATTTTACCTTGAATCTATGTTTTTGGACTGTGGGAGGAAACCGGAGAATGCAGACAAGAGGCAAACGTGTTAACCACTGCCACTGTGCTGCCCCTTAAACAAATAACTGGACTAGATCCCCAGTGCTGAGAGGCAAACGTGTTAACCACTGCCACTGTGCTGCCCCTTAAACAAATAACTGGACTGGATCCCCAGTGCTGAGAGGCAAACGTGTTAACCACTGCCACTGTGCTGCCCCTTAAACAAATAACTGAATGATTAATTTAATTAATGTATAAGTAGTGTTAATGAACAATAAGTAATAATTAATACAACACTACTGTTTTGTAATTTTGCTCACAGTGTAATGCTTATTTTTGCAGAATCTTCAGATGACTCCTATGTGTCAGCAGGAGAGGACCCTCTGGAGGCCCCTATGTTTGAGTTTCCACTTCAGGACACAATGGCAGCGACTGGAGCTGAAGTGCTTTTAAAATGTATCATTGCTGGAAACCCTTTTCCTGAAGGTAATGTTTTTTAGCTGACACATTTCCCTCGATAGCCAGCAGAGCAAAATGCTAATACACTATCTGCATTCCTCCATCTGTTGTTGCAAATGCTTAAACAGGAGTGATGAACAAGACATTGACTGCCTAACGCTCATGCACATTTTTATATACATTTAGTGACATGGATCAAGGACAACACAGAATTTAAAAACAGTCCAACGCATGTAATTAAAGTGGAGGGTGAAAGGCACTCCCTTCTCATCAAATGGACGAAACCAAGTGATGCTGGAACATATACTGTTACAGCAACAAATGAGGTGGGCACGGCTTCCTGCAGTGCCACTCTCACTATTAAACCAGGTGAGTCCTTTCCTTTAGGCAGTTTATGATTTTTGTAGTTTTTTGGAGGCCTTAATTTCATTGCCTAGAAACTGATATAAATAAATCCCTCACACTGACATGACTTGTTTGCGTTTAACATGACTACAAGATCTTTTGACACCTGCCGAACTAGCATTGCTATATCTTCAGAATCTTCACACACTAATTGGTATAAGACAAGTGAATACACCAGATGAGGATGCTGTCATCTTTTATCTGATTTGTGGCCTAAATAAAAAGCCAACTTTAAGCGCAAATAACAATATAAAACATTTAAAAGTGAAGCCTTCTTCCTGTGTTTTTTGCCATTTTTGTGTACCACGAAAGGTTTATTTTTAATAGGACAGGAAAGGTGAAATATCATCATGTCCCACTCAGAGCAGCAACGTCCATTGCTTTCGGTGTTACCAGCTGAGGGGGAGGCATTTTTGTGGGTGATGTGTGAGATTCTTCAATTGAGTACTTTAGCACCTCAGCCTATTTTGGAGGGAGTGAGTCATTTCATCAACCTACATTACTGCAGGGTCTGGGTTCACTACGGGTGATGAATGCATCCCTTGAGCAAGTGACTAATTTAGATTAAATGCTTTCCAGCTTACCATCCTACATCCTTACTGGAACAAACAAGATCTATTAGGCTATACTTTCTAATGGGAACTGGCCTAATGGCTTCCCATTAAGATCCAGGGGTGATTATGGTCCCCTCACAATAGTTAGTTTATATCAGCTTAACATTAAGTCAACAGATATGCGGAGCTTTAATAGACTATTTGACCATCAGCTTAGTTTCTAACAAATTATATTCAAATCAAATGTGTACAAATTCTGCATTTTCAAATGTATTGTGTTGATGTCCTGTGCCTCCGGTCAATACTCTTTGCCGGGTTCTTTATCAGCAATTTCGTTGTGGTTCTTTATGTGTACACTGTTATTATAAAACAGAGAAAAATCTCCTCTAATCTACTGCCTCAAAAACAATAAGGGATTTGACTGGCTGTAAATAAAAATGGAGATACAGTAAATACAATTAAATACTTTGCTTTAATAACTAGTTTTATCTAAACACCCCATATACCTATTTGTCATAAAAGTAAAAAAAAAATTACCCACTATCGTTCAAACAGTGAAATGGCACTAATTTATTTAATGCAATCATTTTTAGAGGAAATAAAAATATGCAGAAAAAATTATACAGTATAACCCTTTTTTGCATCAGAATTTCTAGCTATCTTTATATTTTAACATATCATTAAACAAAATATTGGCTAAATTGCTGTGGGTGTGTAAAGACCATCAGGGTTTTGTAAAGTTGCTTTAAGACAACGTTTCCTTGTGCAAAGCACCTTAAATAACACATTATTATATATAGCTTTTTTAATTCATTCATTCATTATCTCCCGCTTTATCCTCTATTAGGGTCGCGGTGGGGTTCCCCATGCCCATCCAGGGGAGAACGTTTCGGGTGCTGGGCAGATACACCCAGGACAGGGCGCCAATCTATCGCTGGGCACACACTCACGCACACATACACACTCTATATGGGGCAATTTGGAGAACTCAATTGACTTGATCCATGTTTTTGGACTGTGGGAGGAAACCGGAGAACCCGGAGGAAACCCACGCGGACACAGGGAGAACATGGAAACTCCACCCAGATGGGGATTCGAACCGGGAATCCCTAGCACTGAGAGGCGAACGTGCTAACCACTAAGCCATCCGTGCCACCCATAGCTTTTTTTATTCGCATTTAATTATTGGACATGACATATTTACTGTTTAGTTATATTGTAAGTATTTAAAATCAAAACCTTTTTAAAAACTGACATTATTACAGTTACACATTCTAACCACAAACCAACTGGACATTCACATAAATCTATGTTTTTATAATAATTTTCCATTTAGGGAAGTTGTTTGAAGATTTTTGTACTCTTACTGTATGTACAGTGTCCTTTCTATTTTTTTCTGTTGCTTTTTCTCATTTTCATTTCTTCTCACCCTCATAGCTAACCTCAGCTTGTTACCATAGCAACCTGGGGGGTAAATTGAACTTATAAATTGTTAACACCAGGTCGCCCTCCTAATGAAATCTGAAACGGAATGACAGGCTGCTGTTTCAGGAACACACAACCCCACACATTATAATAATAAGGACACATTTCCTTTACCTCTTTGTGTACGTTCTGTATTTACTATTTCTGTGTACATTCTGTTGTTTGTGAATAAATTTCTACAAGCAGTGAGACAAATTGGAAACACATCGACTGAGGGCTTGTTCAGTCTAGATGCTCAGACAATTCAGCTGTTGCAAACTGGCAGCGAGCGATCCCATCCTTTGCACAGAAATACAACTATGATTCTAACAAGTCATTAATTTAAATTATGCAAATATAGTTATGTATATGGATTAAAAAGTATATACAATACAATAACAAAAGATTTCTTAGTAAACAGAGATTTATCAATTACAGAAATAAACAAGCCAATAGCAGTGACCAGTGAAAATGCAGCAACCATTGTTATATGCCAATCATCATGTACAGTAAATGGATAATACAATCGTATGTAAATGGAATAAAAAATAAAAATAAAAAAATAAAAATAATAATAATAATAATAATAATAAATGCTTGAGTAAATCAATAAAAACAGGATTATCATTACAATTATTATAATGATTCAATTAATATAAATAAACATTTAAAAAGGAACATCAGGTTTGATATAACAGACCATATAATGGCAATTTTGTATTAATATAATTTCTTATTCATTAACCTACAAAGCAACTACCCCAAGGTTAAATGTCTTTTTTCTCTTTAAAGATATTTTTGTTGGCCAGCCGAATGCTTTATTGGTAAATTAATTACTGAGTTATTGAAATTTGTTTAAACATAGACAAATATATACTAGCTACTAAGCTCAGCCTTGGACATCAGAATACAAACCAGCTTTTAAGGAATGAATAACAGGAATTCTATTAGAATTTATTATTGTGTTGTTAAATGTAAAGAAATAAATCACATTTATGGTTGTATGGAATTTTGCAGAATACATGTTTTAGTTGATCTTTTTAAGAAAAAAGAATACAATAGTTTTATTCAAAAGACACTGCCTCTGTCATAACTGTCCAACCTACTGTAATATATAAATAGGATCGTTGCTAGGAGAGACATGGTATAGCTGACTTCTCTACTGAACTAGTTATTTATGAGAGCCAGACGGAACCATTCATGGATGTACTGTGTGTGCATTTCATCTTGCCTGCATATGTTTCTGCAACTGAACTTAACAGAGTCGTTGATGGACCATACTCCACATTAGGGAAATATTAGGGAAAATCAGAGGAGTTTAGGACTGGGCTTAAATTCTGTTCAGATTTATTCAACTGTGTAATTCCCCTTTATATGGTCACACGGTGTCAGTGCAGGTGAGTGTGGAGCAGCTTTAAATCTGTAATTACCTTAAAAGCAATATGTTATTGTTATGTATTAGTACACTGGAAAGGGAAGTTGGGAAGTTGTATACTGTTGAAAGTTGTCTGAAGTAATAGGCAGAACTCTGAACACTATACCTATTGATTTTCATAGTAGGCACTGGCTTTAGAGTATTCTACTACAATTGTGGGACAATTATGTAAAGTACAAAAACTGCTGTTAAATATATTTTTTCATATTTTCTTAATGTAAAACAACTGTGTTTAAATGTTCATTATTTGAGATTAGGTTTTAGATTTCCTTGACTTCAGGTAGTTGTAAAGTGAAAGCAGACAGTGTTTTCTATATACACAAAATAGTGCAAACTGTGTGTTTCTGTGTGTGTGTGTGTGTGGGTGTGTGTGTGTGTGTGTGTGTGTGTGTGTGTGTATATATATATATATATATATATATATATATATATATATATATTTATTTGTGTATAAACATAACTTACAGCAAGTAATTAACAATATATTGCACATTGGACTGGTGTAAAATCTAGGTTGTTTCCCATTTTTTTGTCCAGTCTTTACTGTAATATTATGCAGTAGACTTTGAAAGTATTCAATTAGATGCATAAAATCTTGCAGGAGAATCACCATAATAATTACAAGATGAAAATATTATTTTTAATTTTAAATAAAAATATATGATTTTATGTATTAATTAATTACAAGAGTTAAAACATGGTTAACATGGTTTAAAAAATGGTTAAATACATTTGGTCACATTGAATATTTAAACAAACAAAATACATTTTATTTTATTTATAGTATTGTCCTATAGGGAGGCAGTACAAATAAGTGTTTTAAGTATGTTGCTGTGTAATTAATATGTATCTGCATTGTTTCTGTATAATTAATATGTTTTGATGTCGATTGTTAAAATGTAGTGGGGTTTTTTTATGATTTTGGGACGATATGTTTTGTCAGGCTCATGCAGAAACGAAAAAAAGAGTTCATTTCTTTAGCTTCTCACTCTCAAGGTGGACAATATTTCAAACAAGCTCATTATTTGGACAGCTGAATGGCTACATTGTCACATTGACACATTGGATTTGGCATTAGCTGATTCAATCATCAGCTCCCTTTGGTGGTTCAATAAAATGGAGTGGCTGCTTTTTATTGAACTTCTTTTTTTCATCTTCAGTTTGTCTTCTTTTTCGTGAAATGGAATCTGCAATTATATTGCTCAAAGATGATTGGAAATTTAGCACATGCTTCCCTCATTGTTGTTAAATTCACACAAGTACAAATAACACAAATGTATTAATAACAACAACAATAATACTAATAATACTACTACTACTACTACTAATAATAATAATAATAATTATTATTATTATTATTATTATTATTATATATTTATTTATTTACTGATCACAGTGATTACATGCTGTATTTCTGTGGCAAATCTATTTGAACCTTTGCTTTTAGTACCTTGTGTAATTTCCTGATGCAGCCTTAACTACAACTAAATGTTTCTAGTACCATCTAATTTCTTATGCACTTTAGCTTAAAGGGATTTAATTTTTTATGTATACAGAACACTTATACTGAGATACTGTTCTCATAATGTCATGCAATATTTTTTTTATTCCGTTATTGTTTTATTTTTATATGATTTTATTTTAAATTATTCTTGTATGCAATTTTCATCATGCATTAATAAAATAAAATTTTATAAAATATCTTAAATATCTATTTTTGAAAAATGTTTTTTAAACAGCTATTTTGTTAAATTAGTATTACTTATTTTGTGACCTGTGACTTCATTTATAGGGCACCTTAGTTATACAGTGGTAATTCAAGGAGAATTATGTAACAGAATTAAAATAAATATAAATTAAATAAATATAACATTTTCTAAAATATATATTTTTTTTTTACAAAATCTGAGTGTAATATATAAAAGTTAAATTATATACTTTAAGTTCAGATGATTTAATAGATGACTTGATGAAATTCAGATGAATTGCACAAAAATATAAATAACAACAATGATTTACAGCTACTGTTGATAATAAAATAATGACTACAATCATACATTATATATTGTTGATTTCTGGGGTTTTTTTGTATCAGCAAATCCTCAAAAATGCACCTTTATATTACTCTTAATATGCTGAAGGACATATATCACCTTTTTTAAATTAATAGATAATGATAATATCTGTTTCACAGAGCCCAGCCAAGATTTCAAGGGCAACCTTGGCATTCCTATGGACATTAGCAGCCCGATCACATCTGATGAGGAGTATCTCAGTCCTTTAGAAGAAGTTATGGACTTTGGGGGAACTTCTTATCGAGGCTCTGAAACCCGAAAGAACATTGACCCACGTTTTAAAGAGCCTCCTGTTTTTCAGGTGATTGCAGCTTTAAAATAGTTTAGGGATTATTGTTGTATTGTTACCGGTTGTCAATGTGTAATATCATGAGTGTTAATGATATATGTGTGTTATTTCAATGTGTTCTAATGTCCTCTTCCCAGGCCATAGTTTCTGATCAATCTGTTGTAGAGGGACAAGAAGTGATTATGTCAGTCAGAGTGAGTGGTCAGCCCAAACCAATGCTTTACTGGTAGGTTCTTCTTCTTTAAAATGAAAAAAGAAAATCTATTGAATCAATATTTCTAGTGATAAAATCAAATAAAGATAATATAATAAAAGTTTTAGTCTATAAGCAACCATAATATTTAACCCATATATGTTTTAATTACCATATTATATTATATTTTGTTATTCTCCTAGTGTAAGTTTATTATAATAGCAATGGACACTGCTGCTTTGCATGCTGGTAAAAGCAAATATCTGCAGTTATGTGCTGTTAAGTTTTACAATGTCATCAAAATGAGAAAATGTTCCTAAATTCTGTCCTTTTTAAATTCAAGGCTAAGAGACAGAGTAACAATAAAAACGGGCCCTCGTCACATTGTCCGTGAGACAGAAGAAGGCAACTGTGAGATGATAATTAAATCAGCTGTGAAGTCTGATGCTGGCGTATACACCTGTAAAGTCATCAATGAGTACGGCACCAAACAGTGTGAGGGCAGACTGGAAGTGAAAGGTGAGACCATAGTGTACTCATGGTCTCTAGTGTACTCATTGTTTGTTTTAATTAGAAAATGATCATGTCATAGTAATTATAGAAGACACTGACAAGAATTTAATCTTAAATTATTGTTTATAATGCAAGTTAGTTTTGATCTTATTAGTTTAGACATTAGGAACTCTGTGTGTGTGTGGAAAAACACTAGAATACTGCAGGGTTGTATTAATTAGCAGGTGCGGACCTATAAATGTTCCATCCATCCATCCATCCATCCATTTTATTCCCATTTATCCTTTACTAGGGTCATGGAGGAGGGGTTCTCCATGCCCATCCAGGGGAGAACGTTTTGGGCACTGGGCAGGACAGGGCGCCAATCTATCACTGGGCACACTCACTCACACACTCACACACACTCTATATGGAGTAATTTGGAGAATTCAAGTGACCTTGATCCATGTTTTTGGACTGTGGGAGGAAACCGGAGAACCCGGAGGAAACCCACATGGACACAGGGAGAACGTGGAAACTCTACCCAGATTGAGATTGTGATCCGGGAATCCCTAGCACTGAGAGGTGAACGTGCTAACCACTAAGACAGTGTGTTATACGTATTTCCCACTGTGTTCCTTTTTTTCTGTATGCAACACATGGAATAGAGAGGCAAGAATGTTACCACCAGATAAGTTAAATCAGCACACTTTGTGTGTTTTTTTTAATGTCCCTTGTGCCACAATAGCTGAACATGGATTTAACTGGACTTGAGCATCATTGCAGATGTAATGCCAGGAAAAGGTCAGAGTGAGATATTTTGTGGCTGTAAGATATTCCCAAGGCATGTTGCCATAAGGCAGAATACCAATAAAAAAAACTAGCAGATTAAACCTACTTTACTAAAAGCAGCAGACAGTAAGAGCCTTATTTTGGTCAAAGCAGCTTTTGAGGTCTTCCTACGAACTAATTTACATAGAGGAATAACATTTTTATATAAAACCATATCAAACTAATGCTATAATATATATAATAATATAATTTACAATGTTAAGTCGGGCGGCACAGTGGCTTAGTGGTTAGCACGTTCGCCTCTCAGCACTAGGGATTCCCATTTCGAATCCCCATCTGGCTGGAGTCTCCATGTTCTCCCCGTGTCCGTGTGGGTTTCCTCCGGGTTCTCTGGTTTCCTCCAACAGTCCAAAAACATGGATCAAGTTAATTGAGTTCTCTAAATTGCCCCATATAGAATGTGTTTCAGTGTGTGAGTGTGTGCCCAGCAATGGATTGGCGCCCTGTCCTGGGTCTATCTGCCCAGCGCCCGAGACGTTCTCCCCTGGATGGGCATGGGGAACCCCACCACGACCCTAATAGAGGATAAAGCGGGAGATAATGAATGAATGAACAATGTTAAGTCATACAGTATGAGGGTTACATTTAAGTCACATATCAGTCTAAAAAAAATATCATTTTAGGATATTTGACAGAGCTGTGTTTAAAGCACAAGCAGTGCCCCTGGTCTAGTTTCACCTTACTGATACTGTAATAGTGGTGTTAACTGCATGTATAAAGCATTGTTGGGAGGGCGTGTGAAACAATAGCAGAAGTCCAGTAAATGGAGAATAAGTCTAAAATGTTTTTTTTTTTTTTAAAAAAGATCTTAAGTATCTTTATAAATCTTAAAGGCAAAACATTTTATTTAAATTGTGACCTGTGCATTTCTCCTCCAGATGTTCCAGCAGAACCTGGCCTGGCTATAGTCCGACCACTCAGGGATGTGATAGTGAAGGCAGGAGAATCTGCATTGTTTGAATGTCATGTGATCGGACCACAGGATGTGGATGTAGACTGGCTGTCAGATGGAAAGCTTATTCAGCCAGCACTGCTAAATTGTAAAATGCACTTTGATGGAAAAAGGTGCAGATTGCTGCTGAATTCGGTGCATGAGGACGACAGTGGGACATACACTTGCAAACTCAGCACAGCTAAAGGTTAGTAAATCTCATTTTACTGTACAGTATTTAAACCTAATAGGTTTTATTATTTATATCTTATATTTAACATGCATTATTGATAGCAGGATATGCTAGAACAGTTCATTTCATCCAGTTCATCTAGAACCAGTCCAATTATATTAATGAGCTAATTAGATTTGATTTGTCACTTTCTTTTATGAGTCTCAGCAAAATGAAACCCAGCACAATAAAAAAAAAAGCTCATTAATGGACAGTCAATGCCATATGGACAAAGTAAAAGTTTAGTTTTTCTTGCTTGATAAGGTGTGGAACACTAATTAGCACTAATTTTGCTTGAAGAACCACAAAACCATACTTTTTTACATCGGCATAGTGATTGGTATGTATAAATCTGATGAAAAGTACAGTATATCTACAGTAAATAAATCAGTAAAACCTCAAAATATAATATATTGTGATATAATATTTGTATGACATGGTACTGTGGTTTGCTTCAGAGTTCAGTACATATCCTGTTTTGTTTTCAAAGCAGAGTGCAAAAAGTCTGTTCTTTGAGCATGTTCTCAATGGGCTTGCATGAGTTACCTCTGTTTCTGTTCGCCTTTCTACGATCTACAGGATCGTGGAAAAATATGTGAGGAGGTAAACATGCAATGGACTGACAACCCCTTCTAGAGCTTTGCCTTACTCTCTATAGGCCTCGATTAGAAAGTGATTGAATGAATGAAAAACATTTGAACTGGCAGGTTGTCAAGATTGTTTAGCTTATGGAAAATATCCATCCATCCATTATCTTTCTCTTAATCCTAAACTGTTTCGGGCACTGGACAGATACACCCAGAACAGGGTGCCAGTGTATTGCTGGACACACTCACTCACACACAGACACACACTATATTGGGGCAATTTAATGCAGCCAATTTACCATGAATCCACGTTTATGGACTAAGGGAGGAAACCAAAGAGCCCGGAAAAAAAAACAATAGGACACGGCGAGAACATCATGGGAATGGGGAACAGGGAAACTCCACCCAGATTGGGATTTGAACCTGGATCCCCAGTGATGAGAGGTGACATTATACCACCTTGCCGCCCTTATATAAAATAGATACCTACTTACATAAAATAAGTAAAAACTAGCAAATAAAAATCTAAGTCAATATAATTACATATTTTTATTGTTTGATCCATTTCAATATTGAGGATTGACGTGGGTCTGGAGCAGATCCCAGAAACACAGGGTAAAATATGTAATTACACCTTAGGCAGGGCATGGGTCCAGTGCTTGTCATCACTTATCCACTTTATCACAGATTTGTACCGAAGGACATTTTAAATCAATGTACGTTCATGTAGATTTGGAAAGCAGCATCTATGTATCTACATTTCATATTTTCATTACATTTACATTTGGTTTTTTAGCAGACACTTTTATCCAAAGCCACTTACAAGGTGAGCACAGGGTTAATCACAACATCCCTGGAGCAATGAGGGTTAAGGGCCTTGCTCACACTGGTAACTTCAATGGACCTGGGATTTGAACCCACAACCTTCAGATTGATAGCCCAACACCCTAACCACTGAGATACCTTGCCTTTTCAAATAGACAAGACATAATTAGATACCAGCCTCACTACCTGTTTTAACACACTTAAAATAATTGATTGCAATTTCTGATTTCTGGTTTCTGATTTCATATATATTATTGAAGTTTAAAAATGTGTTTAAATCAATAAGATCACAGTGAAAAAAACATTTTTTACTGTTACCCCTATTGCAATCTTGATCCAACATTAACCCAATATAACGGATTATTGTTTAATAAACTTTTGTTTCTACATAGTGTTTTTATACATCTAACATAACACATACATTTAATAAGCAGAGTTTAAAAATATGGGTTTGTTAAAGCAGGAACCTTTATTTTTCAAATTTGAAACATATCAGGCTTAGTGGCTTAGTGGTTAGCACGTTCGCCTCTCAACGCTAGGGATTCCCGGTTCGAATCCCCATCTGGGTGGAGTTTCCATGTTCTCCCCGTGTCTGCGTGGGTTTCCTCCGGGTTCTCCGGTTTCCTCCCACATTCCAAAAACATGGATCAAGTTAATTGAATTCTCAAAATTGCCCCATATAGAGTGTGTCTGTGCGAGTGAGTGTGTGCCCAGCGATGGATTGGCGCCCTGTCCTGGGTCTATCTGCCCAGCGCCCGAAACGTTCTCCCCTGGATGGGCATGGGGAACCCCACCGCGACCCTAATAGAGGATAAAGCGGGAGATAATGAATGAATGAATGAATGAAACATATCATAATTTGCATTTACATGTCTTTTATTTTAATTCAAGTAATTATCTCCATTTTATTTTATTTAGAGGAATTGACCTCATGTGCTCAGCTAAAAGTTGGTGCTTCTGTGGAACCCCTGTTCACTCGACAGCTGGACGTGTTAGAAGTTATTGAAGGAAGAAATGCTAGATTTGACTGCAAGGTCAGTGGAACGCCACCACCCAAAGTTACCTGGACACACTTTGGTAAGAAATCATGTTATGAAATAGTTAATCATCTTATTAAATCTGACTGAATGATGATGTTAAATTTATATAAAAATGTTTAATATTTACAAGACCATCCACTGGTGGAAAGTGAGGATGTACGCATTCTTAAAGAAGGTGGCAGACATTCGTTGGTTATCTCACATGTGAGCAGTGAAGATGAGGGTTTCTACACAGTGGTGGCCAGGAACACACATGGAGAAGCTGAGTGTTCGGCAGAACTCTACGTACAGGAACCGCGGCCAGCTATGGCCTCTCAAATGTAACACCTCTTATCACTTCTTAATACTTATGTGATATTCAAACTGTACAACATTATTACAGAGCACTGTTGTATTTCTAATATGGTCAGGTATAATACAGGACTTTCACTCTGTTCATGCCAGACCATTCTGTTCGCAAATACTAAATACCTATTTGCTGTGAAGAATATATACATATGTTCTCCTGCATTATGAAGATCATTTTTAGCTTCATCACATTATTTAAACAAGTGTAACAACATTTTTAGTGTTGTGTGTTTTGTCTAACTATCATTAGACTATCAATAAACATAATAACATTTAGTGAGTCCAGCTGTTTGAGGATAATCTACTTGAACATACCAACTTTTACTTAGTAAATGACTATATAGTCAAAGCTCCCCATGCCCAACCAGGGGAGAACATATAGGACACTAAGAAGATACACCCAAGACAGGGTGCCAATCTATAACAATCTATCTTGAATCCAAGGTTTTAGACTGTGGGTGGAAACCAGAGAACCCAGATCTACCAAGTCATCTATTATAAAGTTAAAATAACATTGGCATTGTTTTTCAACTATTATTAAGTCATGCATATATTCAGGCACGTCTGGCTACATAACACTTTATTTAGAGTTTTAAAATAAAGTTAACAATGAAAATACAGCAAACTATGTTCTTTTCATTTCTCTGCACATTTATTGAATTTAATTATCTAATAAAATGTCAAGGGGTAGATTAATAGTGATTTTTTTATAAAGAATTTAACTGAACGTTATTTAGGTCGAGGTGTTCAAACTTTTACATAATGCTTTGTGCATTTATTTTGTTTTCCTTTGAAGGTAAGTTCATCCAGATATTTAGTTTCTTTGATAGTGTGCATACGCTAACTTTTGCTTTCTTGTAAATCCTTTAGGGCAAAATTAGAGAAGATGCCTTCAATTCCGGAAGAACCAGAAATCCCTGAGAGTGAAGTGGAGCGTTTTACAATGCCTGATTTTGTTAAGCCACTTTATGATCTTGATGTGGTTGAGGGTAAAGAGGCAGTGCTGAAGTGTAAAGTGGCAGGTCTACCGTATCCCACCATTGCATGGTTCCACAATGGCAAGAAGATTGAAAGCACTGAGGATAGGAAGATGACGCAGTGTAAGCTTTTGTAATATTTCAGCGATCATTATAGAGGTCAGAGTAACAGCTCAGTCTCCATGTTTCAGGACGTTAAAATAATTAATATATACATAATTATTTGTCCTGATATTTTTTAATACCTAATACCATAATCTTTCCTAATTATTTTATTCTCACATTTTCTTTATGCAGTCAGAGATATTCACAGTCTTGTCATTCGTTCTGTGTGCCATGCTCATGGCGGTGTCTACAAAAGCGTCATTTCCAATAAGGTGGGAAAGGCAACCTGCTATGCTCACCTCTATGTAACAGGTAAGAAAAAAAATCAATGTATCAAAACATACTTTATAGTGCCAGGTCTGTAAGCAAGAAGATTTTTTCTTCTTTATTTGACCTAATATATATATATATATATATATATATATATATATATATATATATATATATATATATATATATATATATATATATATATATACACACTCTACTTCTATCTAATAAAGAATTTTTGTGCCCCAGTGACTAAAGCAAGGCATAAGCATGGTTGAGTAGGAGTGTAAAAGATTGTGACTGTCCCACACAGAGTAACACTAGAGCTTTAAAAGCCAGGAACCATTGTCCAACATCAGTGTTTAACCTGTACTTCTAAATAAATGGGCATACTGTATACTACATAAGTATAAGCTGTTGTAACTGAAATTTATTTTAACTTAAAAAAGAATATGTACCAGCATATGTAGGTATAAAGTGTATAGTGTAATTTGTTTCATTTATTTATTGATTATATAATAAGGAGGAGTGTTTTTAATTAACTGCCAATTTTGTTTATATTTATGTTATTTATGTTCATGTTTTAGAATATACTGTTAAAATGGTTCAGGAGGTCTGCAAATGATGTAAATGAGTACTGAGAATGTGTGCATTGCTTGCCATGAACAAAAGGTGATCGACCAGCTGTAGCTGAACATCTGGGACTAGTTTGTGTCAATGGATGCTCAACTGGGAATGTTTTATTTAATTTGTATAGATTTTTGTCCGTTCTAGATTTATTAAATGTGTTGACTAGTTCTGTTTACAAAATGTTCTGTTGCGATGGATGACTAAGCAGCTATTATTATGTGCTTTAAATTCCACTTGGAGTAGGCAATTGTGGGTCCATGAAGACAGTGACTAAAGACATTTGTATTCATTTTAGTAAATACCCTAGTGTAATACCAGGATAAATATAAAACACATATTGTTTAAAATTGGTTTTCTGCTCACTACCTGCTCGGATTTTATTTGGCTCTGATTTGGCTGGATTCTCAAAGATTGCCAAAACGTATACATTTTACTGATATTCCTGGCAGATATCACATAGAATGCACATTAGCAAGTTCCATTTTCACTAGGATGTTTTAAGGAGATTGAAAATCTGCATACCCCCATAAGAGCTCTATTTCAAAATTATTTCTCAGAAATGTGATGCCAGCTGTGTTCAGCCATCCGAACTGGTGGATAAACTTGTATTTAAAGACAATAAGAATTCAACTTTGGTATAATGATCCTATGCTGATTGTGTACATTTGTATACATTGAACATATAAAAAATCAACAACAACATTTAGGGAACAACATTTAGTTTTTTTGCTTTATTGCTTTATTTAAGTAATATAAAGTCCAAGTGATGGGTTACTGAAATGAGCTCACTCCTTTACTCACTACATTTGACCTTTTTTCTTTTCTCCATTTAGCATAAAACTGAATAATAATTTAAATTCATATGATTATCAAAATAACTGATAATAATAATAAATAGTTACATTTAAAGGCAATTTATCACATCTTATTTTTATTTAATTTAAGCTAAACACCCACCTTTATTTTGACTGGTTTTCTGAAATTAAAGTGTCACAAATCAAATAAAATTGTTTGAATGACTTAATAAGACCAAATGACTTTAAATTCATCTTTATACAGCTGTCTTCTTATAATTTATAACCAAGACATTTATTGTTATTATAATTGTGTCTTTCGCTTTATCCACTAGGGTCGTGAAGGGGGTACCATGCCCATCCAGGGCAGAATGTTTCGGACGCTGGGCAGTTACACCCAGGACAGGGCACCAATCTATCGCTGGGCACACACTCACTCACACACACAAACACACTCTATATGGGGTAATCGAGAATTCAATTGACTTTCAATTGACCATGTTTTTGACCATGTTTTTCCGGAGAACCCGGAGGAAACCCACACGGACACGGGGAGAACATGGAAACTCCACCCAGATTGGGTTTCGAACCGGGAATCCCTAGTGCTGAGAGGCGAACGTGCTAACCACTAAGCCTCTGTGCCACCAGTATAAATGTTTGATTTACTAAATTGTTTAATAGTTCCATAAATTCACTATCAGTTGTAGATTGTCCTAAGTGTATCTGCCCGGTGCCTGAAACTTTCTCACCTGGAAGGGCAGGGGAAACCCTCCGTGACCCTAGTATGCGGTTAAATGGAAAATAGTATGTGATGATGCATGAAGTCAGATAATGGAATTAACCTGATTTGTGTGAAGGTTGCTAGACCTATAATAGTTCTAACTCTACTGGTTCCTTCCATTGCCACACTTGTCTGCACTACTTGGAATGATGACAATTCAATTTGTATTTCTATTAACACTAAGACAATTCAATTTATATTTCTAAGTTGAATCGGGCCACTATACTGACAGTTGCACTAATTTCCTGCCTTCTCCTGAGCAGTTCTATAACTCATAAGTCTGAATTTTAAAGGTGTCAGTCCATGTAAGCAAGACAATACACACTGTGCCTTGGCATACTGCATTGTTCCTGTTGAACTGTGCAATATTTCTATTTTATGCAAATCTAGAAAAAACAGGCTCACACAACTGCAGTTCGAGGATGATTTTTTATTTTATTGCATCATTTAAAGAAATATGTACTTCGCCATTAATGTGCTAGAGCTAAAGTATGCTTATGCATAAGCCCAATCTTTTAAGGCATAATGCCAACATCTTTGCTCAATCCACTGCATCTTTTTTCATTATAACAAGCCTGTCATCACATATTTTCACATGTCCTAGTCTGTATGCATTGCTACCTATATGTGTTCCGTCCAGGCTTTCATTTCTCTCTCTTCTGCAGACGTTCTTCCTGATCCTCCAGATGGAGCTCCTGTAATTGAGTCCATTACTGGCAAGACTGTTACCTTGAGCTGGAAGAAGCCCAAACGGCTGGATCCCTCTATTGGTACCATGATAAGCAAACATCTTTGTGTGAACTGCAAACTGATTTATTTTGCAGTAGTAACAAAATTATGAACAGCAAAAATTCATTTGTTCAAGTATCAATTATAGCCTTCTGACTTATATGCTAGGGCTAAATATAAAAGTCCACCATTCAGACAAAAATCCATCCTAAAATATGTCGCGTAATATTTACATATATATAATTTGTGATCATTTTACTTTTTTTTTATTTAATTTGTTTTCTTTTTTCTTTTTTACTTATTTAAGATTTACAAGGAGTTTATATTTTTCATTACTGGTTGCGTATTTGGGGCATATTATCAGCAATATGTATTAGATCTTAAAAATTTACATTTTTTTAATTTTTTTTGTCAAACCAGCCACGGATATAAAACCACCCAAACAGTGCTATTATTATCATTGCACATTCATTATAAACCTAGGTACATCACATCATATAAATTTCTTATTGCTATATTATTACCAGCCCTTGTTTATATTACTAGGTGCAATTACCAAAGTATATAATGTAGTATTTGTTACTTGTACAATACATGTACGATAATTTATTCATAACTCATTAAGCACCTCTTAATTTGGATGTTGTGCATTTTTGTTATGTTCTCATTTAAAGGTTTTTAAATACATATATAGTGTACGCTACCCTCAAAGTCAACAAAATTTTAAATAATTATGTAGTAGTATGTTATGCTTTTAGCCTGGCACTCTTGCTACATATATGAGTGACAGGTTTTGTAATAAGACTGAAGAATGGCCTACAGTCTAACCCACAATTTAAAAACACAGTTAAAAACAACATGTACAGACTGAATAAGCAGGCAGATTACCAAATAATATAAAACAATTTCAGATATTACAAACCAGAAGACATTCCAGAGAAAGAACGTTAACCCAAACATGTATGAATTTTACATTTAGTCATTTAGCAGAAGATTTTATCCAAAGAAACTGACCTTGTGTTTTGGATCAGAACACAGAAAACACACAGCAGCAATGAGAGTTAAGGACCCATATTGGTAACTTCAGTAGACCTGGGATCCTTGAGATTGATAAGATTGATAGCCCAACACCTTAAAAAATAAAATACCACATTTTTTTCTAAAGCATTTAAAATCTTTTTATTATTTGATTTTTGACTACAAGAATTTCTCTGTTTAAGTTTTGATATTTAAAATCCATAGCGTGAAATCCTTTATATTTATATTTGTAAGTCAGGCTGTAGTCAGTAAAGCACTACTTGATCCACATTTGTAAATCTAGAGATTAAGAAGGCTTTTCAGAATCACTCACAAAATTTATGTCGGTTTTTAATGTTGGCTGTAAATCACTAAGATTACATGTTATCTGGAAATGCACCCCAGCACTCTAAAATATGAGTAATTAAAGCTTGTGAATTCTGTTTTAATTTTTAAAACATTTATTTTATGCCCTCAGACCCCAGCACCTTGATGTATGCTGTCCAGCAGCAAGCCCTGGGCTCCATCCAGTGGACCATAATAGCTTCTAGCCTAAAACACACATCCTACACTGTCAGCTCACTTTCCAAGGGCATTCGTTATTCCTTTAGGATACTTTCAATCACCAGCAAAGCCTTCAGCAAGCCTTCACCATCCACAGACCCAGTGCAGCTTATAGACAGAGGTACTTACACATAAGGATAAAAGTTGCAGAAGTGCAGTTATACAAAAGTGCATTTGTAACTCATTATTGTGTTTTGTTTTGTAGGTCCATATTTACAGGAGGCACCAGTAATCTTGGACAAACCAGAAATTGTATATGTGGTGGAGAATCAGTCAGTCAGCATTACAGTCACCCTCAACCATGTCAATGCTTCTGTCACATGGAAAAGGTAAGCAGCTGTTCAGTTCACAGCTACAAAAGCAAAGTTTGGAGCTCCAATAAGTAAAAATCTTTTCATCAAACTGGAGACACATTGCTTGAAACTTTGTTTGTCTGTCTTGCATAACTGTCCTGAATTCTGCATCACAGAATGTTTTTACAGGTGGAAAAGAAATAGCTTTTTTTCGCATTGCAGTCACCGTGACAGGGCAATTACTCATCTTGCTTTATCAGTTTAACCTACAGAATGCACTATTTAACCAAGCAACTTTTAACAGATAAAAATTTTGCTTCAAGAGTTAAAATTAGTTTAAATTGGCAACAAAGCCTAAAGTATTTTCTGAATAAAGTGTGCCCCAAGCTCCAATTAAAGAAATTTTAACATTAAATACATTTTAAATGCCTGGATTCATTGAAAAGAACCACACTATCACTGACTGGACAAGGCCATACCTCAGACTGCAGCATCAGAAGCAGAACAGTCTAATCAAGAATCAGTCTAGCCACAGAAAAGACAATAGATTATAGAATCATTAGTGTGCCTTAAGAAACAAAAATTAAACCAGCCAGCAAAATTATCTGTACAGAATAAATTTAAATGGGTCAAATTGATTTGTTAAAACAAAATAATCTGAACTGTGAATTCTGATTACAAAACTGTAGTTCAAGAGTGTAAATGTAACAATTGTGAATCTTGAAAATACAACTTGAATTTACAGAAATGAAGTCTCAGAGAAGAGTTAAATGGACTACATTCTCGATACATCGCACATTTAATAGTAATTTGAAAAAAAAAAAAACTTTTAATATGTAATACTTTTTTGTTATGCAAGTAGGTTGTTTTTACTTCTCATCTGATGCATCTTTTACTTTTAAACTTGTAATGTTTAAGGAAACAGTATATAAAGTGTTTATTTAAGAAGCATGTGGTTAAATTGTACTATATTGTTGCTATTAGGAGAGGAGCAACCCTGTCAAACAGACTTGGACTGTTTGAGATGAGCATGCCTGATGATGACCAGCACACACTTAAGTTGTGTAAGGTGAAAAGCAGTGATTTGGGTCCAATTACATTTACTGCAAGCAACCCATATGGGACAGTCTCCTGTCTCCTCACCCTGGAAATGGCAGGTAGGAATATTATATAATAGTATAAGGCACACTTACTCGCACAGACTCACACAAACACACACTCTATATGGGGCATTTTAGATGATTCAGTTTACCTTGAATCCAATGTTTTTGGACTGTGGGAGAAAACTACAGAAACCAGAGGAAACCCACACAAACACAAGGAGAACATGGAAATTCCACCCAGATTGGGATTCAAAACTTGATCCCCAGCACTGAGAGGCAATTATGCTTCCTCTATGCCCTATATATTAAACCTTCTTTTTAAGAAAGTAAAATTTCAAAATAAATAAAAGTAAATTGATTTTCAAACTACATTTGCTAACACATAATATATTTAATATTTTTCATTATTTCAAATAATGTGTTTATAAATGTCATGATGTGTCTTTTTTCCTTAGTTCCCCCAACTTTTGAGTCTATTATGGAGGATCTAGATGTAAGTGTGGGTGAGACGCCTCGTTTTGCTGTTGTGGTTGAAGGAAGGCCAGTTCCAGACATCCTCTGGTACAAGGTATGAGTCATGTACTGCTTTATAATTTCTTACTGTCTGATTCATAGAAAAGTACAAAGCCACTGAAGATTTATTGTCTTAAAACCCGACTATGCAATTCATACAAATTTAACTAACATTTTTAATTTAGTGAAATTAGGTACAATAGATTGATATATGTATCAAGTAACTTTAAAAAAGGTTAAAAAAAGACTTTCTTTTCTCGACCACTGATATGATTCCTCATATAAAATGAATGAATTAATTATTTAATTAATACTTTCACATTTACATATACATTTTATATTTAAACATTTGTTACATGGCATAATTATGTATGCAAATTTTCAAGTAGATTGAATAATGATAAGTGGGTCAAATTAAAAGTCAAATATTTGTACAAGACAGAGTCACAGACAGAGAGAATCACAGACAGAAAGAGTGGGGTGAGAAAAGAAGGTCAAAAATAGGCTTTGGCCTATATATAAAATAACTCTATGCAGATGATCTCTTTGTTGTTTTAAGGCACATTTTATTTATTGTAATTATAGTCTTTGTCAGGAAAGGGAAGGTATGGATCTACATTTACACAGGTTTGGTTTTTAGTGGCTTTACTCCCTCTTTACTACCTCATGGCACGTATATATATTCTAGCTGGTGCAGAGGAGGCTTGCTTATTTCATTTATTCATGTAGCCCATGCAAACCATATCCTCTTGCTTTGTGCAACCAAATTCAATTTATCCTCAAAAGATATCATAAAATCTGCTCTTCTGCTCAGTTCACTGCTGCAACATAACACACACTGCAATTTAAACATACTGTGTTACTTTCAATGTTTTATTATTATTATTATTATTATTATTATTATTATTTACTCAAGGGCGGCACGGTGGCTTAGTGGTCAGCACGTTCGCCTCTCAGCACTAGGGATTCCCGGTTCGAATCCCCATCTGGGTGGAGTTTCCATGTTCTCCCCGTGTCCATGTGGGTTTCCTCCGGGTTCTCCAGTTTCCTCCCACAGTCCAAAAACATGGATCAAGTCAATTGAGTTCTCCAAATTGCTCCATGTAGAGTGTGTGTGTGTGTGTGTGTGTGTGTGTGTGTGTGTGTGTGTGTGTGTGTGTGTGTGTGTGTGTGAGTGTGTGCCCAGCGATAGGTTGGCGTCCTGTCCTGAGTGTGTCTGCCCAGCGCCCGAAACGTTCTCCCCTGGATGGGCATGGGGAACCCCACCGCAACCCTAATAGAGGATAAAGCGGAAGATAATGAATGAATGAATGAATTATTTACTCATTTTTAGCTTTTTGCTTTATCACAATTTCTTTAAGGTCTTAATTTACACTTAAATCTTCTGTCTTTTATCTGGTACAGATTGGGGATTTATTGAGGTGTTGAATGATTCTCAGTATGGCAGTGACATTAATAAAGTGTTTTTGTATTAATGTTGTGTGTTATTATGTGTTGCAATGTTAAAAGTGAAACAGACTGGAAGTGCTGTTAGAATTTTTAAATAACGTGGTAATATTGTTGGACTGAAAATACGCCACCGACCAAAATATCCAGCCACCAGCAGCGCCCTGTGTGTAGTGATGAAACATTAGAGAGTGGCTATAAATTGTGCGACAGCAAATGAGCTACTGTTTGTAATATTATATCTACAAGGTGAAGCGATAAGCTCGACGTGTCCTACAGAGAACACAGTAAATATTTCAAAAAGAGCATCTCTCTGTAATCATAGCACTGCAGCCAAACCTAATTAACAAAACAACACATCAGTTTCACTGCACTGCATTTTCTGTGTTGTCAATCCAAATAAAACAATGTTTGTGGGCTAATGACACTAACGAACTTATTGTCTTTTTATAGAATGATGTCCTCCTGTCAGAGAGCAGTCATTTTACATTTGTGTATGATGATAATGAATGCTCTCTGGTAGTTCTCAACACCCAGTCTGAAGACTCTGGGGTCTATACCTGCACTGCTAAGAACCTGGCTGGTTCTGTTTCCTGCAAAGCTGAGCTCACAGTTCATTCTAGTAGGTGTCCTGCATACAAATATATTGATCTTACAAATTCACAAACTTGTATTTTTTAAGTAAATGCATTGGTGATGGAAGGTTTGTTCATTATTTTGTTTCATGTTTTTCTTAAGAATATAAGCTAAAACAAACTCATATTTTTATACTAAGATATATGAACAAAGATAACTCAATTAAAATAAGACACAAAATTTTCACATAATCCTTTATGTATTTAAAATAATGAGTTAATGTTACATGATTTTTAAAGTTAGAATTCATTTATCTTTCTTTTATTTTCATATCCTGCTCCATTCATTCATTCATTCATTCATTCATTATCTCCTGCTTTATCCTCTATTAGGGTCGCGGTGGGGTTCCCCATGCCCATCCAGGGGAGAACGTCTCGGGCGCTGGGCAGATACACCCACGTCAGGGCGCCAATCCATCGCTGGGCACACACTCACTCAAACACACTCTATATGGGGCAATTTTGAGAATTCAATTGACTTGATCCATGTTTTTGGACTGTGGGAGGAAACCGGAGAACCCGGAGGAAACCCACGCAGACACGGGGAGAACATGGAAACTCCACCCAGATGGGGATTCGAACCGGGAATCCCTAGCGCTGAGAGGCGAACGTGCTAACCACTAAGCCACCGTGCTGCCCTATCCTGCTCCAGATTTACCAAATTATTCCCAAATCGCAACACCACCACCACCATGTTTAACAGATTAATTTAATGTAAATAAGTGAATAAATCATGACATTAAAAAAATCAGTGTAAAATGTTTTTTTCAGTAGACTTTGGAAAGTGTATAATAAAATATGGTGTAATTATAACTATAAAGTGCAAATATGTAATCAAACTCACTATGGCAAAATTTTATCATTATCGTTCTGAAATATAAACTGTCAGCCTTCTCTTTTACCCATGAGCACTTTTAAATATGTCATTTATATTAACTAGTTATTTTAAGACTACATTTCTTTTTTACATTTTTGTTTAATGTAAAAATGATATGATTTACATCCAATACTTTGAGGAGCGAAAATGCCAAACTCTTTTTTATATTCACAAACTCAAACATAAATGTACTCTAATGCATAATGTATAAAAGCTGCAATATAATTTAATCTAGTAATGCTAATGTATACAGTAATAAATGTCAGCTTTCATTCAGTGTCACTGCTGATAGCCGACATGATGGAATGCTAAACAGAAAGTGTCCTCTTATTCAAGGCATATCTGTCCAATATAAAATGAAGTATTTATGAAAGCTGTTGTATTTTGATTTTGTCTAAAATGGAAACATATTAAATAAATTTTCATATCTCTTTGCAACACAAAGGACTGTTTTTGCAAATAGATCATAGATAAACATAATTGTGTATTTATATGGGGTGGATTCTGCTTGTTGTTTAAATTTATTTATTAAATATATGATCACATATATTCTTTTTCTTCCTGAATGTTTAAGAATGTTTGTCTTTCTCAAATGATACATAATATATCCAGGGTGTTTATCTTTTTGCATTATTACAGTTGAGGGTGTTTTTAAGGATGCATTTTATAGGATAATTTAGACAAATGTAGTTAGTAGAAGTATACTACAAAAATGTAGTTGTATGCATAAATTATTGTTAATACTTCTTATTGATGTATATGTAATGTCTCTGTTTTGGTCTTATACAAGGCCTGTACAAAACTGGTAACAAAACACCAAAAATTACAATGATTTAATTAATTACAGCTCTAGTCATTGAAATTCAATTTTAAAGGTACATGGCTGTTAAGTGCATCCTGACTAGTTGTTAGTGTTGTTACAGCAACAAATCAGAATCACTACTAAGTAATGTAATTAAAGAAAAGAAGAAATATTAATCTTCTGAATTCTTTTTTTTCCCCAAAAATTTATTCACCTGAATACACAAACTATTGCTAGTTGCAACCACATCAACTGTTTATACCCATGACAACTGCTCACATGTTCACTTTTGGGTGTCTGCTTATTTTTAAAGCTAAACAGGAGAAAGATTACCCTATGGAGGATGAAGATACAATACTAAGAAGGATGCGAAGGCTCACTGATTATTATGATGTGCACAAAGAGATTGGAAGGTAAGTGATCCACTTACAACTTATGCTTTGACACACACCATTTCCTCTTTAATGACTCCATCACTTCTTAGTGACTTAGTGATCTTTCGAAATCATAATAAATAATTAAAGTATAATTCCACACACAAAAAAAATATCTCCTTTTGCTGTACATTTATTCTATTACACTATTTCAGTAAGAAATAGGGATTTTTGTGTTTAACATGCGCAAGAATTCTATTAGTGTGTATAATCAATATAAAGTGCAATCACAATAAATTACAGGTAAAAAAAAGAAATTGTACCTGAAACATATTGTTTGACTGAGTTTCCCAAAAGAAAAGCAAAAAAATATATTTAATATACAGTAAGTTCTACATCCCACTTCTCACATTAGTCTTCTTACACTCGACAACATTGAGTTGTACTTCTTGAGAAGTTATTGATAATGCCATTGACAGGCTTGCTGTTGTCATATTCTCGCTCTGCATTGTCACAGTCTCTGGGTGTTTAAATAAAAATCATTGCAGGTTGCTGCTATTGCAAACACTTAAATGTGTAAACAATAATAAGGATCACATTTGGTCATTTTTTTATATTTAGTCCTTTGGTAGATGCTTTTATCCAAAGCAATTTACAAAGCGAGCAGATGGTTGGCCACAGCATCCCTAGAGCAATAAGGGCTAAGGGCCCCATATTGTCAACTTCAGTGAATCTGAACCCTCAACCTTCAGAGTGATAGCCCAACACCCTAACCACTGAGCTACCACACCCTGTACTATACACTGTAGCTGTGACACACACTGGGCTTGTGCGTACATCTCTATTCATTGAAACCCAATTGTAAGGCACATGGCTGTTAAGTGCATATTAGAAGCAAAGGGATTAGTGTAACAATATATATTTTTATTTTCAATTATTATTCACCTGTATGAATACTGTATTACCCTCAACCCACCACTACCTGCCTCTAGAGTCCTTATTAACTTGTTGCAAATGGATGCAATAAATAGTTTTGCAATGCATAAGGCTGTATTGCAAACACTTTATTTTTCTCTGACCACATAGTATCTTTATTCCAAATACTTTTTTGAAACACTGTTCAATCCACTAAGGATTTGCAGACAATTTGCAGGTAAAAACTGAAAGATTGTCTTTACAGTTCTAACATAACACCTGTCTAAAGAGCTCTGAGATTAACTTCAATCTCCCTAAACACTTATTCTATTATTACTTATTTCTATTATCACTTGAGTAAGTTAGGGTCATTGGTAATGTTACATGGACTGGGACATGAAACTCAAAGCTGTCGACACATCAGTTACTCTTAAAAGGGGTTAACTGAAAAACTTTTTGAAAAAATGTTCTGTTGCAGAGGAGCTTTCTCATATGTGAAACGTGCGACACACAAGGTGACAAAAGCAGAATTTGCAGCAAAGTTCATCTCAGCCCGGGCCAAGAGAAAAGCATCAGCTCTGAAAGAAATGAACATTTTGTCTGGCCTTGACCATGAACGGATCATCTTCTTCCATGATGCTTTTGAAAAGAAGAATGCTGTCATCATTATCACAGAACTGTATCCTTTTCTGATCTTTATAAAACATATGACAATGTCTTTTAAATTTAATCATTGATACATTTGATCTCAAATAAAAATCAAATTGTAAATTGAAGATATTTTGATTTAAGTAAATAAATTTTATTCTGTCAGATGCGATTAGAAGTGATTTTAGGGCTCACACATATATAGATAGTGTGCTCATGGAACTCCAGTTAATTGTCTTTCAGGTGTTTATATTATGTGATATTATATTATAAGTATTTTAAGCATTATTTATGAAGGTGTGTATTATATTGTACCAAATTGCTGTATATTTTTATTGCACTTTCATTGGTGCAAAATACTGTTGACTTCACACGATACCTACATTATACCAAATTTGTGCCTGGATTTTGTTTAGTGCTAATAGATCAGGTTTAAATTACATATATAGCAAGTTATAGTGGTTTTAAAGTAGACTTGTGATCTTTATTTAAAATTCTTTACAACCTTTATAAATAAAAAAAAATATTTGTTGAATTTATATCTTTTGGACACTAATTATATATTGTATATATAGATCACTACATATAATATTTATCTCTTTTTTAGCAGCTCCGTTTAGGGGTCACATTGGTACGGATGATCCTCACGTTTGACCTGGAACAGTTATACACTGTATGCCCTGATATGTGCACTGCACTGATATACGTATACACCTCTTATAGCTAGGACAATTTATTTATCTTTTTATCTATATTAGGATCAGGATTTGTGATGGATCTAGCACAAATGAACTAAAATTGGATGCATGATGGACACACAAAAAACTACTGTGTTATCTGTGGAGTAAATTATTTCCCCATTTTCTGTCCTCAAATCAGTAGCACACCTGATGATATAAAAATATAAATATAAAAATAAATATATACATTTTGTAATTCATTATATTGTACTTGACAATCACTTGAAGATGTCATGAGGAGCTTCTGGACAGGCTAACAAAAAAATCCATAATAACAGAAACAGAGGTGAGTAGGACTTATCCAGAAATATTGTTTGAATGATGGATATGAGTTTCCATAATCAACTGCGAATATCATGATTACAAACTATCATTTTTGTATTCTGCTGTAGATTCGTTTAACTATAAGACAAGTGCTGGAGGGACTTAGTTTTCTTCATCAAAATGACATTGTACATTTGGACATCAAGGTTAGATAATTTTTGCATCCTGTTTTTCTTTGTTGGATTGATTTTGTCTTCCTTTGTACTTCTTTTTCTCAATACATTTATAATTGTTGTATTGCTTATCTGATTCAAATTTTCAGTTAATTGTCCGTTAATGATGTTCTTCTTATCTTTAACTGTAGCCCGACAACATTCTAATGGCTGACCATACCAGTGATCAAATCCGTATATGTGATTTTGGAAATGCAGTGAAATTTACACCTGGTGAAGCACAGTACTGTAAATATGGCACTCCAGAATTCATTGCTCCTGAGATTGTTAACCAGACACCAGTCTCCAAGGCAACAGACATTTGGTAAAACACTTTGTTCTTAGTGACTTAAATAAAAATATATAGTGTCGTATAGTTTAAATAGGGATATGAAATGTTTGTCTCATTAACTTTTCCATTCACGTTTGTTATAGGCCAGTTGGTGTACTGACCTATTTGTGGTAAGTTTAAATTATTTTTTATAAATATAGTCTTAAAAAAACAAATATTTTATTTATAAATTGTGAATTAGCACATTTTTAATTAGAAACATATTTACATATGACATTTTCTACACAGGCGGCACGGTGGCCTAGTGGTCAGCACGTTCGCCTCTCAGCACTAGGGATTCCCGGTTCGAATCGCCATCTGGGTGGAGTTTCCATGTTCTCCCCGTGCCCGCGTGGGTTTCCTCCGGGTTCTCCGGTTTCCTCCCACAGTCCAAAAACATGGATCAAGTCAATTGACTTCTCCAAATTGCCCCCTATAGAGTGTGTTTGTGTTAGTGTGTGCCCAGCGATAGATTGGCGCCCTGTCCTGGGTCTATCTGTTCAGCGCCCGAGACATTCTCCCCTGGATGGGCATGGGGAACCCCACTGCGACCCTAATAGAGGATAAAGTAGAAGATAATTAATGAATGAATGAATTTTCTAAACATGTTAAAGAGAATCTTTTGTTTTGTTTTGTTTTTTCCCAAACGTAACTTAAAGATAAATGTGCTATGACTTTAGTACAAGCTTTATCTTTTATGTGTTTAGTTAAATTCAGTAATTCATTATTCATTAACTGTGCATTAAAAATTTTTAAATTTGCTTTTTATAGAGAAAGTTTTAAGCTTGTCTTTACTTTGCAATAAATTAAACATATATATACGGTAGATTTGTGAAGTAGGCTATACCCTTTATTAATGTAAATCTATTGATTTTTTTTTTCTGTAGTCTCACTGGAGTGTCTCCATTTGCTGGAGAAAATGATCGAAGCTCTGTCCTCAACATCAGAAATTACAATGTGGCATTTGAGGAGAGCATGTTTGCTGACCTCTGCCATGAGGCGAAGGGATTTGTCATCAAATTGTTAGTTGCAGACAGACTGTAAGTAAATGGTGTATTTTAATGTATTATTATAATTTCAGGTGAATTCTTTCTGACATATAGCCTACTATTTTATATAAATGCAATATGTCATGCTCAACTATTACTCTTATATTTCTAGGAGACCAGATGTCACTGAATGTCTTCGCCATCCCTGGTTTAAGGTATGAGCCTCTTTTTCATATCAGACCAAAATTAAAACTTTTGATTATGTTCAATAAACTAGTTTAGACTGCTAATTAATTACAAGTTTTAAAACCATTACAACTGTACTAGTGCAATTTATTTCTAGTGTAATATCACTAATTACTCGAACTAATTTCAATCTTTCAGATTCTCAATAAAGGAAAGAACATCGGCACAGAATCCCATAAGAAATTTTTACTAAGGAGAAAGTGGCAGGTTAGGACATTTTTCAACAAATTTATTCAGTCATTTCTTCTTTTTGTTGGTAAATTATTATTCCATGTTCTTTCAGAGGTCACTTATCAGCTATAAGTCCAAAATGGTAATGAGATCCATTCCTGAGTTGTTGAACGATTCATCAAGCCATATCTCCATTGCTGTGCCACGGCATCTAAAGGAAGGCTCTCCACCGCCGTCTTCTTCATCAGATTCTGATGAAGACATTGATGAGCTTCCATTTATCCCAATGCCCCTCAATATGGAGTTCTCAGGGTCAAGAATGTCGTTAAATGAAATTACCGGGGACGATGAAATGATAGGAAAATCCAGTAGCAAACTTGAAAAGGGATCACCTTCTACAAGGCCAGAACCCATGGAGTGTGAGCAAACAGAGGAAAATGGTAATTCTGCTACAAGAGGTCGAGCTAGAAAAAGGACAACACAAGATGATGAAAAGGGTTCCTCTGATGAGGAACCAGGGGATTTGGCTAAGCGGTCAGACCTAGCAAAAAGGCCTCTTCGGCGAGGCTCAAGTGCGGAGTCTGACCCCCCTGAGGGAGCTCGTCGTAGAGGTGAATTGCGTAGAGGAAGCTCAGCAGATAGTGCTCTGCAACTACATATCGAGCCAGAGGAGGGTGTTGAAGAAAGTACCACAGAGGGCAAACGAATCCTTAAAAAGTCTGTGTCTATGGAGTTGCCTAGGAGGAGTCCAAGCCCAGGAGCTGCCAAGCTCAGCCAAGAGGATTATGCTCTAAAACTTGAGCTAATGAGACAGAGACTTCTTAGAGGAGGTTCTGTGGACAACAAGATGAGTGGCCTTCGTGGTCCTTTGCTGGAGACTTTGGGTATGGGTGATGAAAAGCGCTTTATTCGAGCGCCACGCCTAGGGAACCCTCCATTAGTTCGGGCTGCATCTAGTGACTCACCTAGAGATGACATTCCAAAGACGAAGGTTCTACGTAAAAGTGCTTCATTTAGCCAGGGTGATGCTGAGCCAATGCCTTTGCACCGGAGGATGGGAGCTCCTCTGGAGATTCCTGTAGCCCAGGTAGAAGACAGACGTTTACAAGAAGCCGTGTCCATGTCTTTTCTTGCAGAACCTGTCATGCAGGAAACTCGTCCTATTACCCCAAAATCATATACTCCTGAAACAAAGAGACATGAATCAAAGGCAGAGGAAAAAGAACCATCACCAGTCAGAGAGAATACAGTTTTTACTGCAGGGAAAAGTAATGATCCAAAGTTGACCGATGCTTCTGTTCAAAAGAAGGAATTAAGTATGTTGCTTGATACTGTCCTGGAAACTGAGAATGTCCCCCAAGGTAGGCTTACCCCTACTGTGCTGCCAAGAATTGTGTTAACAGAGAAAATTGATGAGGAAGATGAAGGCAGCGATGAAAAGGAACATGAAAATGAACGAGAACTACCTGTTTTTAAGGTAGATAGGAAAGAAACAGATAATGAAGTGATAGCAACAGATACATCTTCTGAGATGATTACACCCACTAGTTCAGTTATGGTTACTTCAGCTATGGTATCTACAAGCACCTATCCAAGTGTTGTCTCAACATATGTGAGTCCCTCCCCGCCTGCACTCACTGTACTTCCAGATGGTAGAAAATCTGCATATGCCAGTATTATGCAAACCATTTTAGTCCCATCACTACAACCAAGCCAGCCTACATCCATTCCAACTTCTACAAATATCACATCGACATCAGTTCCTATCACCATGTCCAGACATACATCAGAACCACATCTTGAGTCAACACCTTCGTCAGCAAAGGTGGAATCCAGCCAAACTACTGAACATCCAGCAGTTTTTTCACGAGTTGCATCAATAGAACAACCAGCAAAGGACCCAAGTCCACCCAAAACTCCCACACGTGCTTCTCCAAACAGAGAGCCCTCTCCCTCAAATAAAATTCAGGACATTGCCTCTGAGGAAGTCTTTGAGGCACGTTTCAAAAAGCGTGAGTCCTCTCTTACCCGAGGTCTCAAACTGCTGTCATGGCAAAAGACAGAAGAAAAAACATCTTCTGTTGCTCCTGAGGTGACAGAAGAGATGTACCGCCCTGGGCCAGTTGGTGCTCCATTAGAGTTTGTGCAGAGAAAGTTGGAAAAGTCTAAATCTGTCCAAGATCTACGAGAGGCTGAAAAAGATCCAGGTTTTATGAGAAGACTATCCATGCGTTTAAAGAGATCACCTTCAATTGAGAGAAAAGAGGAAAAATCAAAAGAAGAAGATGCTCCGAAGCGTCGTTTGTCTTGGGCTTTGGGGAGAAGAGGCTCACAAGACAAGAAGGAAGTTGAAATGATGAGACTCGACGGAGGTCCAGAGACACCAGCTGAGCCAGAGATCAATAAACCAACAGAATCACCTGTTCTAGCAATGCGCAGAAAGATCAGCAACACTATGGCTGGCATATCCATGAAAATAAGGAGCCATTCTGAAGAAAGAAAAGAGGAGAAGGAGGAAAATACAGAAACCAAGAAGACACCCTTGCTATCTATTCTGCGTCGTTCTAGTTCAGAAGGGGGAAGTCTGAAAAAAATGGGCGTACCACAAAATCAATTAACTTCTCAATCAGGAACTGGGGCTTCCTCTGAGTCTCTGGATTCCATGTCCAGCATACAGTCAGAATCAGCTGTCAAGGGTAAGATGTACTCAATTTTTTTTTAAAGAATGGAGTCTGTTTGGCACTTTTTTCTTTTAAGCACAACTGCTTAATTTAATGTAAGGTATCATATGTAAGGTAAGACATTTGTCTGTTTAATACTGTCATCATGGACTATATGGGTGGTACGGTGGCTTAGTGGTTAGCACGTTCGCCTCTCAGCACTGGGGATCCAGGTTTGAATCTGGGTGGAGTTTCCATGTTCTCCCCATGTCCGTGTGGGTTTCCTTTGGGTTTTCCATTTTCCGCTCTTAATTGCCCTGTATAGTGTGTGACACTGAGTTAGTGTGCCAATTGGCGCCTTGTCCTGGGTGTATCTGCCTAGTGCCTGAGATGTTTCCCCTCGTGACTATAGAAGAGGATTAGGCGGAAGATATAGAATGAATTAATTAATATACTTTATTAATTGGATAATATACAGTGAGAAGGTAATTTGCTAAAACACACCATGTGGTATTTTTAAAAACTAATTTCTCAAATTTTTCGTAACGTCCAGGTGACCGCAGGTCAAGATGGGATCGTTGGGGCCTGACCAGAGGCAAAAAGGACAAGACGACTTCCCAGCCAGACATACCTACTGCCATTGCTAGAGAGAATGGTTCATTGCACTCTCGTCAACTTACTCGCATAGCCTCTGGTAGGTTTAATAAGGATCATTAAATTTAGCATCTATTTTCATCTTTACAAAAAAGTTTTAACTTATATACTATACTGTATTTATACTATTTTCTCTAAGATTTCCCTCCAGTGTTTCATATCAAACTAAGGGACCATGTACTCCTTGAGGGAGATCCTGTCACTCTTAGCTGCCTGCCTGCTGGCAGTCCTCACCCACGCATCACATGGATGAAAGGTCTTATCTTCAATTCATTTTCAGTAAATTACACAAGTCAATTAGATTACTTAATGATCCGTAATCACTGACATACTGATGTCTTCTCATGGAATTGATGAAAAACTGTTTTAAAACATAATTTAAAGTTCTATCCTACTAAAACAATAATATATTTAATAATAATAATATTTTGTACATTTGTACAGTAACCCAAGCTCCTGATCATAAACATGTTGCCATAATGGTAAATTACACCAGAACTCATCTCCAAAGTCTAATAGCTGAACCACTGAGCCATGACTTTACCTACTGTTTGCTGTTATATACATTCATTTATTTTGCTTTAAATAGATAATGAGAAGTAAATTCTTATAAAAGTATGACTTGTGCATAAACTGCTGCACATAACATATTACTATTTTAATATTGAAGTTTACAAGTAAAGTCCTTAGGATGTGAATTATTTCTATTTGTGCCTAGAATCTAAAGCACTAAACGTAATTTAGTTTGCAATTTTGATTTTAAAATGATTTATAAGATTCAACAGACCTTTACCAATGTAACAGCAAGTAAGAATTAATCTATATAAGATCTGATTAGATATACATAATTTTACATATATATATAACATGTAAATATACTGCATATAATTGTGTTCATTTGTGCAGACAAAAGAGCACTTGAGATTGACCCAAGAATGAATGTGATTTCCTGCCCTGATGGAAGACAGTTGCTGATGATAATGAAGACCACCAAGAAAGATGCAGGCCTTTATGAGTGTGTAGCCACAAACACTCTAGCCTCTGTTTCCAGCTCCTGTAAAATCTCTCTTGCTCGTAAGTACACTTATACCATTCTACAATTGTATACCTTTTATACCATTTTTTTTACTTATTTAAAATACAGTACACTGTGTACAGTACACATTCATTAGTTAGTTACTAAGACCGCACTAAGGTTTATAAAAAGATAATTACTCCATCTGCACATCGTAATTTCTTAAATGTAATTTAAAATACATTTTCAATTGTTAACTGAAATGCACATAAAATGTTTGTAATATGTGCAGTTAGTTTAATGCTTTTATCTGCACTATATTTTGTATATTGTCCTGTACATTTGTCCATGCATAGCCATCACTGAATATGTCATAAATTATTATGTATTTTAGACTCTTTTAACTAGTACTAACTAGTAAGTACTAATACGGAAGGTAGAATATGATAAATGTTTGTCAATGTTTAAGTGTTTGATATGGAGGCAGAATATTGCTCATTTAATTAACCAAACACCTGAAAATTGTTGATGTATTCATTATCGAGTTTAAGGCTTGGACGCAAGTCAAAAAGTTGTCATAATTTATTAAATGCTTTTGCTATGGCATTCAATATCACTATAAGAGAACTTGACTGTACAGCTGGGTGTGTGAAGGTGTATAAGTCATTTATCCTATTATCCTATTTCATGTAGTGTTTATTAGTTTTGTCAACCTCTGTAAATTTATTAAACTGTTGGCTAATATTCATCATGTTTCTATGACAATCATCCCATTCCTTGAATGGACAATAGCTGCCTAATATGGTTTTGCTTATCAATGTGGAAAGTAATTTGCTCATGAGGCGGCAGAAATAAATCATTCCATCTCCCAAACAGCCACAAAAACCTATTAACTGGGCAAGGTCATTTACTGGATAGGAAAAAATGTATTTTAAAAACTTAATTCACTTATTTTTATGTATTTATTATTATATATTTTATATAAACACTGGTTTCTAATACTTTTTCACAAGATTTCTGTCTATTTTCTTTCTTTTCTATAAAAAAAAATCCTCTACACTACTCTAATATCTGCACTGTGTATATACAAGGATGTACATGTAGTATCTTACATAAACATTTCTAATAAATAATTTATTTACAATTTTATTTACAATTTAAGGACAATAATAACTGCAGTTTTTGTTTAGGGCTGCCAAATCGCCCCGGAACTCCGGAAGTTCCTCAGAAGTATAAGAACACTGCATTGGTAGTGTGGCGCCCATCAGACACCATGGCCCCATGTACTTATTCCTTGGAGCGGAGGACAGAAGGTAAACAGTTAATTTAGCGATGCATTTAAGCTTGACATCCTGACATCAATTGTATTAATTTAATTTTTAAATAAATTTTCTTAGAAATAAAATAACTTGTTAAAAGTAAATTTATAAAATCCCGTCGCCTTTAAAACTGTATTTCAATAATAAGGCACATGATTGTTTTTCTGTATTTTTAGGTGCATCATTTTATATATGCACAAAGTCTTAAAAGTGCTGTGAATAACATTGCAACATGTAGATCGTGTACTTCTCATAAGAATGCTGATTTCTTTTTGGTGAACACACATTTCCTTCATTACCTTTAATTACCTTTAAATACCTTTAATTATTTAATGCCTTTATAGCTTAACCAGGTCTGGAAATTTGTTAAAACATGATTGCATTGATTTAAATTAGTAGCATTATTAGCTGTAATAAAATTTATTAATAAAAAGCTTTTTTTTAACTTTGATTTTCCCATATATGCTTTAAACTGATCAGCTTGTAGCTTAGGGAGCATCATTTTTTATTTATTTTTTACAGAGTGAGCTATGAGGTATCCGATTTCTTTTAAAGTGATATTCTATTTCTTATCCAAAAAGCATATTCGTTCCATTTTAGCTTATACATTTTAACTGAGTGTATTAAGTGTATCTGATAGCAGCAAAAACAGAGCTCTTCTAAATCTGGCATTTCTTGCATACTGCGCTGTAACTGTGCTGAATCAGCATTATGTAGCATGTACACCTGAACATGTTGAAATTCATTTTGATAACAGTCTAGTTGATCTCATATTAATGCTACTAACATATTTAGCATTTAATTATTAGGCAATTTGCTGGTCATCATCTTATAAACAATTAATACAATCTCTACAAGCAAATAATTTACTTAAGTGAAGTTTAAGTGTATTTACAAATAATGGCTCCTGAAAAACGCGGTAAAAAAAATAATTTAATAAATCGTATTTAGCGCCATCTCTTGTACGGTTTGAGAAATGCAGTCATTTCCTCTTTTTCTATTTCATACTTTGGGATCATCTATATTTTCCAATCCGTCAGAAAACGTAAACAGACTAGCCCTATTTGCCATTCGGGCGAATAATATATATATATATATATATATTTTTTTTTTTTTCTTTCTTTTTTTTTTATTAAATAACTTGTAGATATACCCTACAGGAATATATTATATGGCTCATACTACATTTCATTTACATTGTGTATGTTTTTTTTTCTAGGAGAAGTTAACTGGCTAATTGTAGCCACTGGTGTTGCTGATTGTTACTACAATGTCTTAGACCTCCCATTAGGTGCAACCTACAGGTTCAGAGTGGCCTGTGTAAATAAAGCTGGCCAGGGACAATACAGCAATCTGTCTGAGAAAGTGACAATGGATGCTGCAGGTATATTATTTCTGCCTGTTTAGCTTTTCTAGTCTAATTATTAAGTTAAAAAAAGTAAATAAAAAAAAAAAAGTTTGATTTAAAATGCTCAGTTTTCGAAAATGTTAGCATTACAAAACATCAATATATTTCACCACAAAGGTTTTATGGAAAGAAGCCATACGCAATATGATGATCTGACTATGGTCATTGTGTAGCATTTAAAAAGTTAACATAATTACTTACTTCATGTGAAATGTCATTCCCTGTAACCCATCCAATTATCAGAGGAAATAATGCAATACATACAGTAGATTGTGTTTTACTGGTATAAAATAATCTAATATCATAACACTTTTAAAATTGAAACACCTCAGTATTACTGCTAATTTGGGAACTCTCCACCAGCTACATTTATATGTAATGCATACTATTACTTGTAAATGGAAACTATAGCTACACTCCCGGTCTCTGTAAGTGTTGTGCTGCATTAATTGTTGTTTATATATGTATTCATTCATTAATTATATTTTGCTTAATCCTCTACTATTCCACATGCCCATCCAGGGAAGAAAATTTTGGGCGCTGGGCAGAAACACCCACACAAGCTATCACACAATACACTGGGCAAGTCAAAGCATTCGATTTACCATGAATCCATGTTTTTGTGGGAGGAAACCGGAGAACACGGAGGAAACCCACGCGGACACGGAGAGAACATGGAAACTCCTCCCAGATTGGGATTCGAACCTGTAATCCCCAGCGCTGAGAGGCGAACGTGCTAACCACTAAGCCACCTTGTTGTTTATTGTAATATATAAATATGTAGCTCCTGCAATATTTCACATTCTTATGTATTCTACACAGCGATGGATTGGCGCCCTGTCCTGGGTCTATCTGCCCAGCACCCAAAATGTTCTCTCCTGGATGGGCATGGGGAACCCCCCCGCAACCCTAATATAGGACAAAGCGGAAGATAATGAATGAATGAATGAATGTATTCTACAAAGACTTGTTTTATGTGTAGTAAAGTATACAATTATTGCTTTTCAGCAGCTCCCCCAATGTCCACAGGAACCGTCATTGTAAAGACTCTTCCATCAACAGCAGGCACAAATGTTATGACCTCCACAATGACTGTGACGCCTATGAAACCTGCAGGAAACAAACTCACGCCCACTACGTCTTCAACTATATCCCAGTCTTTGTCAATATCTTCCAAACCTAGCACTTCTGTTGCTTATACAGTGCCACCAACCCAACCTCCAGCTACAATGCCAACATTGCCAGGCTCCACTCAGCCTAAAGTACCAGACTATCAATCCTCCAGCACCCCAACACAAGCCAAATCTAAAAGTACCCTAAATATCACTGTCTCCAAACCGGCCCCTAGCTCACCCACCCTAGCACAATCTGCCGCTCCCAAGCTATCTCCTCCCGTCATCTTCCCAAAACCCCAAACTCCAGTTAATGTGGTTCCACCAATGGCTCAAACACCTCCAATTTCCCCACCTCCTCTTGTCTCTCCTCCACCTTCTCTTAGCAAACCAATTTCCTCTGTTCCTTTGTATGTCCCTGCAACTACTACATCAGCAGCAGCAACCCCTGTTACCTCCATTACGCCCTCCGCTACCCTTTCTCCCCCTGTTGTGTTAGTTACAAGTCTCAGTCCTGTCGGAGAGGGTGCCACAACCCCAAGGATGACCCAGAGTGGACGAGTCACTCCATCTGGTCGAGTCACTCCCACTGGGCGAAAGACCCCATTGAGCAAACCTGGAGAGTCTGCCCTACGTCAAGGTGTCCCCCAAAAACCATATACATTCATGGATGAAAAGGCCAGGTAATTGTTCTGTTTATTTAATCAATTACTAAAGCTACTTGTAACTAAAATAATACTATTATTACTATTAATGTGACTAAATTTGCTTCATGTCTTGTACTGGTCTCTTTCTTAATTTTCTGTAATTATACAGTTTGCTAATTCTACAAAACGATTTATTTTGTTTTTATTTTAGAGGTCGTTTTGGTGTTATCCGAGAATGTAGAGAGAACGCCACGGGTAATCTCTTCATGGCCAAGATTGTTCCATATGAGCCTGAGAGCAAACAAATCGTACTACAGGAGTACGAGATCCTCAAGTCTCTGCATCACGACAAGATTATGGCTCTGCATGAAGCCTATGTAACACCACGCTACCTAGTGCTCATTTCAGAGTACTGCTCTGGAAAGGAGCTTCTCAATAGCCTTATAGACAGGTAAAAATTTAATATGCTCCCAGACCTACACTAACTGGACTTCTATGACTGTGCTTCTGTTGCTTTTATGTTTATTACACACATGCTGGTTTAATATTAAGAATTTTTCACAATGGAATCAAATTATTGACCAGTGAAGTAGGTTTTAATGAGATGTTTCCTTAAGATGAAGTTAAAAATGTAATTCGGTTATTTTTTCAGATAAGCCAGATAAGTAAGCAAGCAAGCAACAGACCTTTTTTATTTCTGTTTAGGAATTCTTTAAGATTTTTTTTTTTAATCCTAACACTGTATCAGCTCTTCATTGTTTGTTTTGGTTGTTGATTTTTTAAATTAATAAATTATAAATTATTATTATTATAAATTTTTAATTATAAATTAATGAAATTAAAATATTTTTATAAGGTTTTTTAAAAGGTGTATTTCCGATCAGAATGTGTTTGAGAGTTTCTGTTTTATTTATAGTATTCATTTACATTACATTTGCATACATTTGGTCATTTGGCAGACGCTTTTACCCAAAGTGACTTACAAATATCCCAAATTGGTTGGGTGTCAGAACATGGGGTCAGTCATACAGCAGCCGATGAACAATGAGAGTTAAGGGCCCAGAGTGGTAACTACAGTACACCTAGGATTTGAACCCTTAACCTTCAGATTTATAGACCAACACCCTAGGGCGCCAGTCTATCACTGGGCACACTCACTCACCAGACAAACACACACTATATGGGGCAATTTAGAGCATTCAATTTACCTTGAATCCATGTTTTTGTGAGAGCAAACTGGAAAACAGAGGACACCCACGCAGACACGGGGAGAACATGGAAACTCCACCCAAATTGGGATTCGACCCTGGAATCCCCAGCACTGAGAGGCGAATGTACTAATCACCAAGCCATTCCCACCTATTTTGAAGGAAAGAAAAATGTTGGGATCACATACTTTTGGCCAAATAGTATATACCACCTTAAATATGGGAAATATGTGAATGAGTTAACACAAAATGAGATAGTATTTGTACCGAATTATCTGTCTCCTTTAGGTTTCGCTACTCTGAGGATGATGTGGTGACCTACATTGTTCAGATCCTACAAGGGCTGGACTACCTGCACAGCAGAAGAATCTTGCATTTGGACATCAAAGCAGAGAACATTATCGTCACCTTCATGAATACAATAAAAATCATTGACTTCGGAAGTGCTCAGACCTTCAATCCACTTTTCCTAAAGCAGTTTAGTCCTCCTATAGGAACGTTAGAGTACATGTGTAAGTAATGAAACCTGAATTTACACATCAACATTTACACATATCAGTTCACTCTCTGTTTTCAGTTTAACATTTGAAATCTTCTCTTAGTTCAAATGTTATAAGTGGTATATTTTATCCCACATCATACGGAATGGTTCATTGTAATTATGCATTTTTGTGCTCACATGTTTATTTTTGTAACTAACGTTCTGAGATATGTTTTTGTCTGTTTTCCATTCCCACACTGCTATAGCATAATTGAACCATATGGAGTGCATTCTTTTTCTTTTGCCCTTTGGAACGTAATTGAGCATATCTTTGCGCTCTGTAATTTGTGTTTCTTTTAACTTCCCGCTGTTTGCTGAAAGCTCCCGAGATGTTGAAAGGAGATGTTGTCGGTCCTCCAGCTGACATCTGGAGTGTGGGTGTCCTAACCTACATCATGTGAGTTTCTTACATAATATAGAATAATAAACAATGTTAATCCGATTTTTTATATTATATAATACAGTATGGTGCAGTATCTTCTAATTAAACAATCAATCTACAAACATTTAGGCATTGCTGCTGATAAGTTGATTTTCTAATTGACAATAACAAATTGTTTAAAGGGAACATAATTAACATAATTGTGACTTTATATTGACTTTTAAACTGCTCACATTGTATTCCATATTCAGGAAAATAAGCATATGTAGTAAAACATGCAGACATATTATACCTATAGAGAATATTTTTGCCTATTTTTGTAACATTTGCAGCATCAGCACTGGGGCACTGCTTCGGATATTCTTCCATTTTTTGAGGGGTGTGGCTGCATTTAACCCGCGGCCTTTATTACAGCACATGGCTACGGTTTTCATGTCCTATGCTGGCTATTTTACTTTGATGCTTTATTTTTCACGGTTATGTCCCCTGCTACACAGGGGGGTGAGAGAAGGAGCTCCATGTAAGAATGAGCACCTTCAGATGCTATGCCGTGAGATGCTAACCCATTGCTGGCTGTTGGTGGAAGCTGAGGGCTGTACGTGTTGCTTGCCCCCTTTCAACATGAGCAGCACTACTCTCGCCCTTAAACGCTGCCCGTTTTTAACAGCTGGGGTGGTCAGGGGCACGGGCTGTGCAGCAGCTTCATGACTAGATTGTTATGCACCCTCTGTTTCTTTTGTTTCTTATATTTACTTATTTAAGTTGTCCAGTGCAAATTGTGAGACAATCCCCTGCCAGTCCATCATATGACAAATGCTCCATAACCTCTGTGATATAAGCTAGCATAAATACAAAATTCATTCGTTCATTATCTCCCGCTTCATCCTCTATTAGGGTCGCGGTGGGGTTCCCCATGCCCATCCAGGGGAGAACGTCTCGGGCGCTGGGCAGATACACCCAGGACAGGGCGCCAATCCATCTCTGGGCACACACTCACTCACACAGACACACTCTATATGGGGCAATTTTGAGAATTCAATTGACTTGATCCATGTTTTTGGACTGTGGGAGGAAACCGGAGAACCCGGAGGAAACCCACGCAGACACGGGGAGAACATGGAAACTCCACCCAGATGGGGATTCGAACTGGGAATCCCTAGCGCTGAGAGGCGAACGTGCTAACCACTAAGCCACCGTGCCGCCTAAATATTATAAGAATAAAATTAATTTAATTAATTAATACAAATGTTATCTTTAGTGCGGCACGGTGGCTTAGTGAATCAAGGATCAAGTCAATTGAGTTCTCAAAAAAATTGCCCCATATAGAGTGTGTTTGCGTGTCTGTGTGAGTGAGTGTGTGCTCAGCGATAGATTGGAGCTCTTGTCCTGGGTGTATCTGCCCAGCGCCCGAAACGTTCTCCCCTGGATAGGCATGGGGAACCCCCCGCGACCCTAATATAGGATAAAGCGGAAGATAATGAATGAATGAATGAAAATGTTATCTTTAACTTAATGAAAGTGAATGTTTTCATCAGAATAAAATGGTAAGTCTTTGACAACGAAATGTGTCTTTAACTTTTAAAGGTACGTTTATATTAAACTTGTATTAATTCTTGATTTAAGGTTTCTTTTGAGATGAATTATTTAGCTCACTGTATATTTTAAATCTTTTATGAGTGAAATCTAGTGACTAAAACAGATAAAGAGTGCTTTCAAACTGTTCTGCGATGATTATATAAAGCTCATTGCTATAATTTATCTTACTCAGGCTCAGTGGCAGGTTGCCATTCATGGAGAATAACCCAACAGAGACAGAGGCCAAAATCCAGGCAGCCAAGTTTGACCTCAGCAAGCTCTACCAAAATGTGTCCCAAAGTGCCTCTCTGTTCCTTAAGAAGATCCTGTGCAGCTACCCTTGGTATGTACCGGTACAAAGGTCATGTCTTTTACTTTAATATAATTCACTAGGGGTGGCACGGTGGCTTAGTGGTTAGCACGTTCACCTCTCAGCACTAGGGATTCCCGGTTCAAAACCCCTTCTGGGTAGAGTTTCCATGTTCTCCCCGTGTCCGCGTGGGTTTCCTCCGGGTTCTCCGGTTTCCTCCCACAGTCCAAAAAAATGGATCAAGTCAATTGAATTCTCAAAATTGCCCCATATAGAGTGTGTGTATGTGAGGGAGTGTGTGCCCAGCGATGGATTGGCACCCTGTCCTGGGTCTATCTGCCCAGCGCCCGAAACGTTCTCCCCTGGATGGGCATGGGGAACCTTACCTTACCGCAACCCTAATATAGGATAAAGTGGGAGATAATGAATGAATGAATAATTCACTAGCATTTATCCCTTAAATGCTGTTCATATAGTAAATCAATCATTGCATCTTTGTTTAAGGCTGTGTAATTGGGTCAAGCAATTTTCTTTAAAAACAAAGAAATATGCATTTGAATATGCATTAGTTTCCATATTTTTCTTTCACGGTACAATAAATACATTAGGGGTGGAGGCCAAATATTTTAGCAGCATTATTTGTGCTAAATCCAGTGTAATAGCCAAATTATGATTTTTTAACAAAACTGCCTTATATTGCCTTCTGGCCATAAATTTTTAGTAGTTTATGTTTTGGAAAGTGAGAAAACAAATACTGTAATTTATATGTATGTATATTTTATGTGTACTTTGACGTTTTATTACTGTGTGTTTGTGTGTGTACACCATAATCTGTCCTATCCTAGGGCTCGTCCTTCCGTCAAAGACTGCTTCAACAATTCATGGTTGCAGGACGCATATCTGATGCGGCTCCGACGCCAAACGCTTACCTTCACCACCACCCGCCTCAAGGAGTTCATTAGCCAGCAGCAGCAGCTCAGAGGACAGCTGGCCACCAAACACAAAGTGCTCCTGCGTTCCTACCAGAGCTCCACCCAAACCCCAACCACACCCACTTCACCCACCTCACCCATCACCACATCCTCTACTTCAACCACGTCTGTCACTCCATGAGCTTGCTTCTGATGGGATGATGTGGCCCAAGGGAAAGAATCTCTGAACAGAAGCACCGAGAGGCATAGCAGCAAGATGGGCCGAGACAAGCAGAGCATTTGCTGAACCACAGAGTGTTTGCACACATATGGCTCAGCCTCAGCACAACAGGCCCTTGCACTGCAAAAAATCAAGTGAAACCTACAGTTTGATGTAAGATAAGATCACACTCAGTCACTCTGCAACCACATTCTGAAATACGTCATGCCAAAACCCACTTCAGATTCTAATACATTATAAACAGCATCCTCAACAATGTTGTGTTGATGCTCCCTCTAATTCACTGTACACACATTTTAATCACACAAAATTAGCCATATTTTTTAAGTCCTCCTACTAATGAGGGTCAAAGAAAAGATCACATGCACCCAGGCTGTGATCGAATCAGCATCCTAAACTTGGCACAACACAGTATGCAGTAGGCACAGCATGGATAACACCAGTATGCCAGAGATCTTGACATTTTCTTTGTGTCATATTTCACATTTGCTAACCGAACATGCTGTGTCTCATGCCCCCCCTTAATGCATCACAGATCATTAATGGTTCAAATCAAATTCAGAACACTTAGAATAAAATGAGCAGTGACACCTAGCAAGCAGATAGTTCTCACAGCCAGCTGACAACTGCATAAAGAACTCAATTTAAGCTAAGGTCAAAATAGCCGTAGAACTTTAGGACTTCACTCCATGAGATAATTGCGTGACTGTATTGAAATGAGTTAAAAGTATGCATACTACTGATTAAAGTGCTGCTTAGTGGTATGCATGCATAGTACACCCTTAAGGGTTCTAAATTACAGAATTATTTGCTAAATATCATGCACCATTATAATGTTCTGATATAAAGTAAGTATCTTTTGAATGATTCTTCAGCAGTTTACTATAGTTTTAAGGGCCTGCACATAGACTTTGAGTGGTATCCAAACAAGTTTGCCTAGCAACAATTGTCATGCCAGTCTGCTTCTGGTTTAGCGATCTGCTCTGAATTTGAAAAGGTGTGAATTTTGAAAAGGGATGTTGCGTGTACCCCTTTGACAGTGTGCATTGCTTGCTGTGCTCTCATTTCTGTTAAGATTCAACAAACTGGATAACCATTAAAAGGTGTCACTGCTGTTAGCTGACAAGTGTCAGCAAATGTGAATTGTGATGGGAGACAGGTGAAGTTTTATTTAATGGACCTGGCCTCTCACAGCCGATATGTGCTTTATATAATGAGATAAATTTTTTTAAATAACAAAGGTATACAACATAATTTTCTGAACACAGTGCTAACGTAATCTGTGGTGTCATTAAATTATAATGGGGCCTTGATTGTAGTGGGGGGAATACAACACAATTCACTTTCAGTTAGTTTAATATAATACATTTCTATGTTGTTTTATAATTGTTGTAATTGGTATGTAGGAATTCTTGGCTTGATGGACATTTAGAACATTTTCCTCAAAAAGGAAAAGCGTTTCTGTGTTCAGCTGCACAGTGTTTAAATACGATTTTTGAATTTTGATTGTTTTTGTGTGTTTAAATACCCAGAGTAATATAAAAAAAAGAGAATAGCAAAGAAGACATTTGTAATATCATATGAAAGAGCAAAGTTCACATTGGATAAAATTGCACTCATTCAAACTTGATGAAACTAATAAAGCATTGTTTCATGTTTCAGCATGTTCACCTTTTATTATTATTATTACTATTATTATTAGTAGTAGTAGTGGTAGTAGTAGTAGTTCATAAGGTCATTTATCAGACACTTTTATACAAAGTGACTTACAAGTATCTTAACTAAATATTTGGGGTCAGAGTACAGGGTTAGCTATACAGCATGCCTGGAGAGGTGAGGGTTAAGGGCTTTACTTAAGGACCATCATTGATAACTTCAACGAACCTGGGATATTAGTAGTTATAATAATACAATAAAAGAAGTTATGATCTTGATAAATCAGAAACAGCAATGACAACACATCAGGTCAAAATAACTCTGCATTAGCGCCCCCTGCATCAGTGTGTCAGTAGACCCTTTTTTAATATTTTAGGAGCACTGTTATTGTTAAAAACCCATCGTAGTCATTGTAAAACTTACTTTCCAGCCAAATATATTTTTGAGAAAACTGTTCTTTTGTCCTTGAAGCCTTTCTCAGAACTAACGCCATTTACTTTTATGCTACTTCATAACCGATATGATTTTTTTTATTGCTTTGTGTTTATTTGCAGCATTTTTCATCAGAGAAACAATATTGTGGTTTGTGATAATTAAAGGTTGCTAAATCATGTCTAGTATTTAAATTAATGCCATTTTGAAGACTTTATAGCTGTGGAAATTTTAAATCACTTAACTAATTTATTTATTTTAAATGCATTACAAGTTTGCATTTAAAATCCAGAATATATTATACATCATGGACATCTTTGTGCTGATTTTGTGTATCTATTTTTTTAATGCACTAAAAGCTGGTTATGCTTTGCACATTGGGAGAGTGACAAGCATGTAACGATTTTTTTTATTTCATAATATAAATAGAATAAAATTCACAACTTGTGTCAGCAAAAGGGTTTTGTTGTATTGTTCCTCAAAAATAAAAACAAATTGTTGGTATACTGATGTATTATATCTGTTTAAGCGTTTTCAATTAGACGAGTCATTAAAAATAATTTTTGGAATTACTGAAATAAAATTGAAATCCAGCAAGTTCTAGTTCATCGAAACATTTATTTATTTAAAAAAGTGTTCTTATTGTACTAATTACAATGAGGAATGGTGTTATTCTTCTTTGTGTAGCTAAATACCTTTGGGCATCTAGATTTAAGAGAACACAGCAAATAGTCTGCATTTTGCCCAGAAACATATTTAAGCGATAGAATTATTTATACTTATATGAGGTTAGAATAGATTATTGTGCTGCTAAGGTTTAAGAGTGATGTGCTAATGTTAACACATGGTAACAAATTACTGTTTATTAAAATATTCCATTTTAAACATCATTAAATGTCTTTATTTTTTAACAAAAACTATTTTGGTTTTAAACTAATTATAATACTGTATTTAATTTAATATGTTTTTAATGAGTAAAAACAAATTAGTTGATAAATAAGTTTGGGTTAAGGTTTGTGTATCAATAATAGTTCAAAACATTGTAAACCCTTTAAATACCATTTCAAACCACAGCATTTGAACATAAAATTATTACTGGACACATTGTTTCATTTATAATACTTATTATTAAGAATCTTTTCTAACAGGAGAGTAAGAAGCACAAATGTAATAAATGTGGAGTTTTTAATGCTACATCCCATTATTAAAAAATATTAAAATATATATACATAACATGCACACTCTTGTGTCAATGATTTTCATGAAACACTGCCATCTGCTATGAACAGACACGTCTTTTGAGAGTTTTTAACAAACGTGTTTTTACTGTTTATTATGGGTGGTGTTTTCCTAATGTCATTTTCAATTGTTGTATTTATTATCCGGGTTATTAAATGAGAAAAATGTCAATTTTATTGTTCAGTAGTCAGTACTAACTACGAACACAAAAAGAATCCCAATAAAAGGAAACAGGGCCGGGAGTGTGACATTGTGTATATGCTTTTGTATTTGTGTTTGAGAGATTATATATTGTTTCTTTATGCAGAGTATGCAGAGGAGCCCTTTAATGTGAAAGTGAACCAGACTTGAATGGTTTACAATACAGTGCATTACATTAAAAACAGTGACAGACCTGGACATGACATGAATGTTTTACAATGGTATGAAATAAGTGTATATATGTGAAAATGTGACATTTCAATAAATAAAGTCAGCAATAAAGTGTTTTACATCTGAACATGACCATTTTTATCAGGTTACCAAATTCACATTGTTAATATATTGAATAATTATTCTAAATTATTGTGAATAAGCTTATAACTTCATGTTAATAAGTTAATTAATGTATAAACCATACTTTCTCAGTGCAGTATGTATTATTAAGAAAAGTCTTGCACTGGACATAATATTTAAGTGGCAACCTTTCAAATGAATTTCTGACTGCCAAAACATTTACGCAGCAAGCAATTATTAGTGCACTGGTGTTTTATATTACGTATGCATCATTAACAATGTTGTGTACATATGATTCTTTAATATTATTGGTGCGTAACATACACATCAATAACAAATATACCGTCTACTTACGTAGAATCATTTAGTTTTAATTGAGGGTGGCACGGTGGCTGAGTGGTTAGCACATTCGCCTCTTAGCGCTGCTGGTTCCAGGTTTGAATCCCTTTAAATTTGGGCGGAGTATACATGTTCTCCCAATGTCTGTGTGGATTTATCCAGGTTCTCTGGGTACCTCCCACAGTCCAAAATCTTGGATTCAAGGTGAAAGGTGAATTGGCTGCTTTAACTCACCACTACAGTGTGCATGTGTGTAAGAGAGAGCAAGAGAAAGATAGTGAGTGTGTATCTAGCGATGTCCTTGTACCATTTTTAAATAAATTTAAAAATTTAAAACCAAATTTTTGTTTGTTTGCCTCTCGAAAAAAGACAAAAAAAAAAGACAAAGAAAAATTTGTACAAATAAATATTTTATTTAAAAAAACAATATAAAATTATGAGACAACCAAGCAGTTTGATCATTCATTCATTATCTTCCGCTTTATCCTCTATTAGGGTCGTGAGGCGGTTCCCCATGCCCATCCAGGGGAGCACGTTTCGGGCGCTGGGCAGATACACCCAGGACAGGACGCCAATCTATCGCTGGGCACACACATTCACACACACAGACACGCACACAAACACACTCTATATGGGGCAATTTGGAGAACTCAATTGACTTGATCCATGTTTTTGGACTGTGGGAGGAAACCGGAGAACCCGGAGGAAACCCACGCGGACACGGGGAGAACATGGAAACTCCACCCAGATGGGGATTCGAACTAGTGCTGAGAGGTGAACGTGCTAACCACTAAGCCACCGTGCCGCCCAGTTTGATCGTGTTACATTTATATTTAATCATTTAGCAGATGCTTTTATCCAAATGTTAAAAACATAATATTGAAATCTAAAAGAAAAAAAAGAAAAAAAAAGAAAAAGAAGCAGATCCACTTTTACACCTTTCTTGACTGAAAAACTGCAAACAAAATCAACATAAGGTTAAAATGTTAAATCAAAGTGGCTGAATAAAATATAAAAACACAAACAATAACATTACAGAAAAGGTTTTGATGAGGAAGACTTTGCTTTATTACCTCTGACCTGCTAACACTGTGATCATACACCATTTTTGGTTTACATTGGCATCAACCTCACATTTCTGTCATTCCAATCCAGCAGCTGTCATATCTCTGTCACAGGTGCTGGTTGACTTCGGCTGTGTTAGCGTGTCATGCAGACCTCTTTGTCTGACTCTCTCATTGCTCACAACATCATTAAATGTGTTTATTATTGTTAATGTGATTAAACTACAGGCGGCAAGTTAACTTAGTGGTTAGCATGTTCTCCTCTCAGCACTGAGGGTTCCAGGTTCGAATCCCAATCTGGGTGGAGTTTCCATGTTCTCCCTGTGTCCACGTGGATTTCCTCCTGGTTCTCCGGTTTCCTCCCACAGTCCAAACACATATATTCCAGATAAATTGAGCGCTCCAAATTTCCCCATATAGTGTGTGTTTGTGTGTGTCTGTCTATGTGAGTGATTGCCACCGTAATTGCATAATAATAATGTTAATAATTTAAAGTTTAGAGTAAAATTTCATGGGCCCCTGTCAGTTTTAGTTGCACCTGATTGTGTTCAGTGCCCAAAAATGCAGATGCATGTGCTTTAAACTGGGCGACACGGTGCCTTAGCGGTTCTCCGATTTCCTCTCACAGTCCAAACACATGGACACATGGATTCAAGGTAAATTGAATGCTCTAAATTGCCTCATACAGTGTGTTTGTGTGTGTCTGTGTGAGTGAGTATGTGCCCAGTGATAGACTGGCACACTGTCCTGGGTGTATCTGCCCAGTGCTCAAAATGTTCTCCCCTGTATGGGTGTGAGGAACCCCTCCTGACCCTAGTAGTGGATTAAGCAGAAGATAATGAATGAATGAATGAATGAATGAATGAATAAATGTGTTTTATCTCTATCCATCCATCAATTATCTTCCGCTTTATCCTCTATTAGGGTTGCGGGGGGGGGGGGGGGGGGGGGGTTCCCCATGCCCATCCAGGGGAGAACGTCTCGGGCGCTGGGCAGATAGACCCAGGACAGGGCGCCAATCCATCGCTGGGCACACTCACACACACAAACACACTCTATATGGGACAATTTGGAGAATTCATTTGACTTGATCCATGTTTTTGGACTGTGGGAGGAAACCGAAGAACCCGGAGGAAACCCACACGGACACGGGGAGAACATGGAAACTCCACCCAGATTGGGATTCGAACGGGAATCCCTAGTGCTGAGAGGCAAACGTGCTAACCACTAAGCCACCGCCCGTGTTTTACCTCCATCCATCCATTATCTTCTGCTTTATCCTCTATTAGGGTCGCGGGGTGGGTTCCCCATGCCCATCCAGGAGAGAACGTTTCGGGCGCTGGGCAGATACACCCAGGACAGGGCACTAATCTATCGCTGGGCACACACAGACCGTGTTTTAACAAATGCCACTCAATTATATGATGACTTTCTCAGAATAAAGTGATGTGATTAAGAGGCAGGGCTGTGTGAGGAGGGCAGGGGTGGAATAGGGCAGTTGTTTGGGGGAGCTTGCTGCGGCTCTAAACGCTAACGCGGTGATGGACTTTGCGGACTCTCCCTAGTCTTCATTCTGTAGCGACTGTTTCAAGGCGCCCCGTTCGCTCAACTCCCGCCAGCGGAATGTCCGCCAAACTTTTCATATTTTAGAGCTACATCAATAAAAGTGTGACTGCAACTCGTTTGTTAGTAAACAGACTTCCAAATGCGTTTTATTCGGTGTTTGGTTTTCGTCTGTGGTTGTAATAAAGGCAGGAATGTAGATAAAAGGCGCATCCTCCTACAGCGAGGCCGAGCGAGCTTTTAAACTTTGTTTTGTGCTGGACTTAAAGGATTTAAAGGGGCCGCGCACTTCATTCTGCGCCTCAGAACCAGCTTTTATACACCGTGAAGACACGTCATGAATATTCATTCATTCGTTCATTATCTCCCGCTTTATCCTCTATTAGGGTCGCGGTGGGGTTCCCCATGCCCATCCAGGGGAGAACGTCTCGGGCGCTGGGCAGATACACCCAGGACAGGGCGCCAATCCATCGCTGGGCACACACTCACTCACACAGACACACACTATATGGGGCAATTTAGAGAACTCAATTGACTTGATCCATGTTTGTGGACTGTGGGAGGAAACCGGAGAACCCGGAGGAAACCCACGCGGACACGGGGAGAACATGGAAACTCCACCCAGATGGGGATTCGAACCGGGAATCCCTAGCACTGAGAGGCGAACGTGCTAACCACTAAGCCACCGTGCCGCCCGTCATGAATATATATGATGTAATAAACGGTTATGGTTGAAAATATTTTATTATACCTAATTTTACATTACGGCGGCACGGTGGCTTAGTGGTTAGCACGTTCGCCTCTCAGCGCTAGGGATTCCCGATTCGAATCCCCATCTGGGTGGAGTTTCCATGGTCTCCCCATGTCCGTGTAGGTTTCCTCCGGGTTCTCCGGTTTCCTCCCACAGTCCAAAAACATGGATCAAGTCAATTGAGTTCTCCAAATTGCCCCATATAGAGTGTGTATGTGTGAGTGTGTGCCCAGCGATAGATTGGCGTCCTGTCCTGGGTGTATCTGCCCAGCGCCCGAAACGTTCTCCCCTGGATGGGCATGGGGAACCCCCCTTTCCCATGACCCTAATAGAGGATAAAGCGGAAGATAATGAATGAATTAATTTTACATTACATTTTGCAGACGGGCGGCACGGTGGCTTAGTGGTTAGCACGTTCTCCTCTCAGCACTAGGGATTCCCAGTTCGAATCCCCATCTGGGTGGAGTTTCCATGTTCTCCCCGTGTCCGCGTGGGTTTCCTCCGGGTTCTCCAGTTTCCTCCCACAGTCCAAAAACACATGTATTCAAGATGAATTGAGTGCTGTATAATAATTTATAGTAATTTAAAGTTTAGAGGTGGCGGGGGAGTGGGAGGTCTGGGCCTCTTTACTTGGGTTGCCGGCCCCGTGACCCGTACCCCGGTCAAACAGAAAGTGATGGATGGATGGAATAACGGTTAAATTGCAAAAAATCTAAACGCCAGTCTGTTAAACATTCATTAACTATTTACATTACTCTTTTCTTGTAATTTATTATAAAATGATATAAAATACTTTCCTCCCACAGTCCAAAAACATGGATCAAGGTCAATTGAATTCTCCAAATTGCCCCATATAGAGTGTGTCTGTGTGAGTAAGTGTGTGCCCTGCGATAGATTGGCGTCCTGTCCTCTGTGTTTCTGCCCAGCGCCTGAAACGTTCTCCCCTGGATGGGCATGGGGAACCCCACCGCGACCCTAATAGAGGATAAAACAGAAGATTATTGATGGATGGTGGATTTTGCAAAACACAGGCTTGATGCAGCCCCCATTAGAGCAGTGAGGGGTAAGGGTCTTGCCAAGGACCCACATTGCTAACTTCAGTGGACCTGGGATTTGAACCCACAACCTGCTGAACACCCTAACCTCTGATCACCCACACATCCTAGTATAGGATAAAGTGGAAGATAATAGATGGATGGACTTTGGGCCGACTTTGTATTATAGCAATATTATATATCGCATTTGGGTGCTGGGCAGATAAACCCAAAATAGGCCACATACCCACACACACAGACACTCACACACTATATAAGGGCAATTTAGATAGGTAGGGGCATTTTAGCGCAGCCAATTCACCTTGAATTCTTGTTTTTGGACTGTGAGCGGAAACCAGAGGAAATGTGCTAACCACAAAGCCACCCTGCCTCAACTTCTATTTGGCTAATAATGTATTCATTTCTACTATTTAAACACTGAAATGATTAATATTATAGATTAGGGTGGCACGGTGTCTTAATGGTTAGCACGTTCACTTCTCAGCGCTAGGGATTCCCGGTTCGTATCCCAATCTGAGTGGAGTTTCCATGTTCTCCCTGTGTCCGTGTGGGTTTCCTCTGGGTTCTCCGGTTTCCTCCCACAGCACAAAAACATAGATCAACGTCAATTGAATTCTCCAAATTGCCCCATATAGAGTGTGTCTGTGTGAGGTAGTGTGTGCACAGCGATAGATTGGCGCCCTGTCCTGGGTGTATCTGCCCAGCGCCCGAGACGTTCTCCCCTGGATGGGCATGGGGAACCCCACCGTGACCCTAATAGAGGATAAAGCGGAAGATAATGAACGAATGAATGAATAAAGCCAGATTAGGGCGGCGCGGTGGCTTAGTGGTTAGCATGTTTGCCTCTCAGCACTAGGGATTCCCGGTTCATATCCAAATCTGGTTGGAGTTTCCATGTTCTCCCCGTGTCCGCGTGGGTTTCCGGGTTCTCCGGTTTCCTCCCACAGTCCAAAAACATGGATCAAGTCAACTGAGTTCTCCAAATTGCCCCATATAGAGTGTGTTTGTGTGAATGAGTGTGTGCCAAGCAATAGATTGGCGCCCTGTCCTGGGTGTATCTGCCCAGCGCCCGAAACGTTCTCCCCTGGATTGGCATGTGGAACCCGACCGCGACCCTAATAGAGGATAAAGCGGAAGATAATGAATGAATGAATGAATAAAGCCAGATTAGGGCGGCGCGGTGGCTTAGTGGTTAGCATGTTTGCCTCTCAGCGCTAGGGATTCCCGGTTCATATCCAAATCTGGTTGGAGTTTCCATGTTCTCCCCGTGTCCGCGTGGGTTTCCTCCGGGTTCTCCGGTTTCCTCCCACAGTCCAAAAACATGGATCAAGTCAACTGAGTTCTCCAAATTGCCCCATATAGAGTGTGTCTGTGTGAGGTAGTGTGTGCACAGAGATGGATTGGCGCCCTGTCCTGGGTCTATCTGCCCAGCGCCCGAGACGTTCTCCCCTGGATGGGCATGTGGAACCCCACCGCGACCCTAATAGAGGATAAAGCGGAAGATAATGAATGAATGAATGAATGAATGAATGAATGAATAAATTTAAACTTGACATTATTTTTACTAGAAGAAAGTACACAATAAGTTAGTAAACTTGAGAATTAAGCGTAATGTAGAGTTTAAAGTCGTTCTGCAGAGTGCAGAGTCAGAAAGTAAACGCTGAGCCGCTGGAGCTGTTGCCGCTTTAAGGCTGCGGGTGCCTTGAAACCGGCCAGTTCCATGTTTGTATCGTGAATTTGAGAGGCGGCCGAACTCCATGTTGTGACAAAGTTGCCATTAAGAACCGAAACTATTTGAAAATCCGTTCCCCCCGCATTTCTTCAGCGTTCCTGCGGGTCGGACTGCAGAGAGGAGCAGGTTTTCTCCCGCGTTGTCGGCGCGTGATGCAGTTGCTGCGCTGCTGGTAGAGCTGAAGTTAGAGAAGAGAAGAGAGAAGTTTAGAAAGTGCAGAGTTCGGGATCAGCGCAGCTCCATGGACGCGCCGTCATCCATCATCACCCAGGTCAGCCGAGATGAGGAGGCCAGCACTCCCCTGCGGGAGAAAGGTGAGAGAAAGTCCCCACACCCCATAGAAAGTCCTCAACCTCACAGAACCTCTTTCACTTTATCACTGCAACTGTTTACGTGAATGACGCGGGATGAGGCTTTAACCTCTGTTCCACAGACATGCACTGTAAAGCTGTCTATATATATATATATATATATATATATATATATATATATATATATATATATATATATATATATATATATATATATATATATTTATTTATTTATTTATTCTTTTTTTTTTGTGTGCTAGTACCAGTCAAAAGTTTGGACACACCTCCTTTTTGCTCCATTATCCATAATCTCCACTTACTGTATAGATGGACTTTGTAGTTTTACAATTACAAACTGTAGTTCATCTGCTTTTGTTAGTCCCCTGTTGGTTCTCTGTTCTCTGTTGGTCAGGAGCATCACAGAACAGGTATAATTCAGGTGGTGGATTATTTATAGGCCAGCACTCCCGGATGAGGCTTCGAACTCTGTTTCACAGACATGCACTGTAAAGCTGTTAGATAGATGTATAGATAGATGTGTGTGTGTGTGTGTGTGTGTGTGTGTGTGTGCTAGAACCAGTCAAAAGTTTGGACACACACCTTTTTGCTCCATTTTCCATAATCTCCGCTTACTATATAGATGGACTTTGTTGTTTTACAATTACAAACTGCAGTTCATCTGTTTTTGTTAGTCCCCTGTTGGTTCTCTGGTTCTCTGTAGTTCATTACAAACTGTAGTTCATCTGTGTTTGTTAGTCCCCTGTTGGTACTGTGTTCTATGTTGGTCAGGAGCATCACAGAACAGGTATAATTCAGATGGTGGATTATTTATAGGCCAGCACTCCCGGATGAGGCTTCGAACTCTGTTCCACAGACATGCACTGTAAAGCTGTTAGATAGATGTATAGATAGATGTGTGTGTGTGTGTGTGTGTGTGTGTGTGTGTGCTAGAACCAGTCAAAAGTTTGGACACACACCTTTTTGCTCCATTTTCCATAATCTCCGCTTACTATATAGATGGACTTTGTTGTTTTACAATTACAAACTGCAGTTCATCTGTTTTTGTTAGTCCCCTGTTGGTTCTCTGGTTCTCTGTAGTTCATTACAAACTGTAGTTCATCTGTGTTTGTTAGTCCCCTGTTGGTACTGTGTTCTATGTTGGTCAGGAGCATCACAGAACAGGTATAATTCAGATGGTGGGTTGTTTATAGGCCAGCACTCCCCCGCAGGAGAAAGGTGAGAGAAAGTCCCCACACCGGCCCTCAACCTCATAGAACCTCTCAATGAGGCTCACTTTATCACTGCAACTGTTTCTGTGAATATAATATTTTTTATTATTTTATTATTTTTTTTTATTTATTTATTTTTTTTTTGTGCTAGGACCAGTCAAAAGTTTGGACACACCTCCTTTTTGCTCCATTATCCATAATCTCCACTTACTGTATAGATGGACTTTGTAGTTTTACAATTACAAACTGTAGTTCATCTGTTTTTGTTAGTCCCCTGTTGGTTCTGTGTTCTCTGTTGGTCAGGAGCATCACAGAACAGGTATAATTCAGGTGGTGGATTGTTTATAGGCCAGCACTCCCGGATGAGGCTTCAAACTCTGTTCCACAGACATGCACTGTAAACTGTAAAGCTGTTTATATATATATATAGATATAGATAGATAGATAGATAGATGTGTGTGTGTGCTAGAACCAGTCAAAAGTTTGGACACACCTCCTTTTTGCTCCATTATCCATAATCTCCACTTACTGTATAGATGGACTTTGTAGTTTTACAATTACAAACTGTAGTTCATCTGTTTTTGTTAGTCCCCTGATGGTTCTCTGTTCTCTGTTGGTCAGGAGCATCATAGAACAGGTATAATTCAGGTGGTGGATTGTTTATAGGCCAGCACTCCCGGATGAGGCTTCAAACTCTGTTCCACAGACATGCACTGTAAACTGTAAAGCTGTTTATATATATATATATATATATATATATATATATATATATATATATATATATATATATATATATATATATATATAGATAGATAGATAGATAGATAGATAGATAGATAGATAGATAGATAGATAGATAGATAGATGTGTGTGTGTGTGTGTGTGCTAGAACCAGTAAAAAGTTTGGACACACCTCCTTTTTGCTCCATTTTCCATAATCTCCACTTACTGTATAGATGAACTTTGTAGTTTTACAATTACAAACTGTAGTTCATCTGTTTTTGTTAGTCCCCTGTTGGTTCTGTGTTCTATATTGGTCAGGAGCATCACAGAACAGATGTAATTCAGGTGGTGGATTATTTATTGTCAGTTCTGCAGTGATACTGATGGGGGGTTTTAGTGCAGCAGTGCGTTCATTTAAACACCCCATTTAGTTCATTTAAACACCCCAGTGTCACTGCTGGGATAGGAATAATGCGCCAACCAAGTACCTGCTGTACTCTGTTCTCTGTTGGTCAGGAGCATTACAGAACAGGTATAATTTAGGTGGTGGATTGTTTATAGGCCCACTGGCCCTCAACCTCATAGAACCTCTCAATGAGGCTCACTTTATCACTGCAACTGTTTCCGTGAATGACGCGGGATGAGGCTTCACACTCTGTTCCACATACAGACATGCACTGTAAAGCTGTTCTCTGGTTCTCTGTTGGTCAGGAGCATCACAGAACAGGTATAATTCAGGTGGTGGATTGTTTGTTGTCAGTTCTGCAGTGATACTGATGGGGGTTTTAGTGCAGCAGTGCTGCTGTAGTTTCATTTAAACACCCCAGTGTCACTGCTGGGCTAGGAATAATGCGCCAACCAAATACCTGCTCTGTAGCGCTACTATTGTGGTCCTGACCATTAGAGAACAGAGTATAGATAGTTCTACATTTCCAGACCAGTTGATCTGTTTGTGGACTAGAGTACATACTGTTAGTGCCCTTTACTCTGTTCAAATACCTGCCCTGTTGTGCTACTATTGGAGTCCTGACCATTACAGACAGTGTAAAACAGTGTAAATGGGACATACACAGTATGTACCATGGTGCACAAACAGGTGGACTACAGTCTGGATCTGTAGAACTACAACTTCCATCTTTACAGTAAGTGGAGCTGTTACCACGGACAATAAGTGGAGGTAAAAGGTGGATTTTTGACTGGTACTGTATATATGTAAGACTGGTGCCCAGTTAATCAGACAACATCAGAGCAGTTAGTTTTAATGATGTTCATTGGGGCTGGGTTAGAACATTTGTTTACAACAAATATAAAGCACTTAGTATGTAGTCATTCATTGTGGGTACAGAGGCCTTTCATACATATACAATGTTTACATTTTGTATGTATTTGGTATCTGTATGTGAGCTGAGGAGTCAGAAGTTGAGCTCTTTTAAAGGGACTGGAGGGATGGAAAACCATGGCGATGGGATGAGACCGGGAAAGGTTGACCTCTATCCCAAATCATGTATTAAAATAAACAGGATTACATTTAAAGAGACACTGACACCCTTTATTCATTCATTCTTTATCCTAGCTCCTTACTTTGATTAGTGTTGTTGGATTAGCGTTGCCAGAGCTTATCCTGGTTTTTCTCTGTGTGCTCTATTTTGCTTGCATTGAAAAAAACAAGCTAGTGGGTGAATTTGTAATGCAAAATTGTTCCTGGTGTAAATGTGTGCATGAATGTCTTGATCTGCTCTGTGATGGACTGGTGATGTGTCCTGGGTGTTTTTCCCCAATTAAGATGAATGCATTTGTCATTGTTGGTGTTTAAAAGACATTCTTAGAAATTGGAAAAAGCTGGTTTTGAGGTAAAAGGTAAAATGCAACGTGATGGCCTCAACATGCAAACACCACAAGAGATCCACCCACGGCATCGACATGCTGCCTCTAACCAAACATGAAGCGATGCCAACACTTTAACAGTAAACAGCAGCACTAGGGGCTATGCAAGAAGAAAGTGAAAACATAGTTGAACTTGAATGGAATTTTGCCAAAAACTATTCACATGTCCAACAGAAGGGAAGTATGTTTACATGTTCAGCCATGTTTTGGAGTTACAGGAGGGATCTGTGAAAGACAAGTATCTGTCAGAGTGTTCGGGAAAGTTCAACGTGTACATGTCATACAGCTTAGAGACGGCTGCACTGACTGAACAACGGGAGAGGGAGCTGGAAGGTTTAGTGATGAAGATGCTGCGATTCTTATAGAATAATTAATTAGTTAATTCATTCATTCATTATCTCCCGCTTTATCCTCTATTAGGGTCGCGGTGGGGTTCCCCATGCCCATCCAGGGGAGAACGTCTCGGGCGCTGGGCAGATAGACCCAGGACAGGGCGCCAATCCATCGCTGGGCACACACTCACTCACACAGACACACTCTATATGGGGCAATTTGGAGAATTCAATTGACTTGATCCATGTTTTTGGACTGTGGGAGGAAACTGGAGAACCCGGAGGAAACCCACGCAGACACGGGGAGAACATGGAATCCCTAGCGCTGAGAGGCGAACGTGCTAACCACTAAGCCACCGTGCCGCCCTTATAGAATAATGAGTATGGAAAAAAATTGGATTTAATTCATTTGAAGGATGGCTTTGGAGACAAAGGTTGGGAGACAAGATTGAGATGTACAGAGGAGGGATGAGAGTTCTATTGGAGGATGTTGAGGGAGCCACCAGGCAGGATAAGGTTCATGGATGCATGGAGGGACGACATGCGGGTGGTTGGAGTGATGGAGAAAGATGGGGTGGGGTGCATTGAAAAAAATGCATGGGGATGGGGTGAGGGAGCATAATGATCCACTGTGGATCATGGGAACAGCCAAAAAACAAAATTAAAGTACTGTGACACTTTGACTGACAATAAATCAGAATAATACTATTGATCCCCGGGGAGAAATTTCGGTTTTTACAGATGCTTTAATTGGTGTGTTAATATATTCAGAAGTAAAGAGTTAACAATAAGCACAGCAAAATTAAACAAAAAATACAAAATAATACAAAATAAATTAAAGGTAAAGTGGCAGTGTAAAGTAATATATGTATGTATATACGCACACACACACACACACACACAAACATATATATTAGTCTTTTATTTTAATTTATTATAAAATTATATAAAATACTTTCCTCCCGGAGTCCAAAAACATGGATCATGGTCAATTGAATTCTCCAAATTGCCCCATATAGAGTGTGTCTGTGTGAGTGAGTGTGTGCCCAGGGATAGATTGGTGCCATGTCCTGGTTGTATCTGCCCAGCGCCTGAAACGTTCTCCACTGGATGGGCATGGGGAACCCCACCGCGACCCTAGTAGAGGATAAAGCGGAAGATAATGGATGGATGGATATAAAATACTGTGTAAACAACTGAAACTATAAGTAATTTAACTCTAATTTAACTCTAATTTATTTTCTGTAAAATGGGGTTTTCTTATGTCTTTTGGAGTCTGTTGAATAAATGAATTGAATTTACATCAAATTAAATGAAAATAGATGCCTTTCCTTGATTTTGCATTTCACTGATTTCACAGTTTGCGGACAGATTAGCAACAAAGACGGAGGCTTCACTTTATTTGTACTTGTACATGGTCTGATCACAAGTGGCATCAATGTAACCCTAATCAGAATCAGAATTCTTTATAAATCCACAGAGGGAAATTGAAGATGCTACCAATACACCTAACCTCAGGCAAATGAGCAAACACATACGAGAAACGCAATAGGTAAACATGTCCTACCACCTCCAAAAACTGTATTATGTAATGTTAGGCTTTCATTAGTATTTGTTTTTTTATTTTGTTGTAGTGTATCCATTTTCCCCTTAGCTAGAGGTTATTGTGATGTCCAAAGTTTCCTGGTAACTTGTTTTAATAACATGAACACCGCAAACGTTTTGACTCATTTTCTTATGGGTGACGAAGTGGTTATTACTCTTGGCTTACAACAAGAGTTAGAGAAAGCCCTGGGTTTGACTGCCAGACATGGTGGGGATATGTTTTTTTTCTGTATTGAATTTGCATGTTCTCCCCATGGCAGTGCGGTTTTCCATTAAGCATTTCACACTTTCTCCCACAGTTTTCTAGAAGGTAATTTGGTAATATAAAGTTACAAATAGTAGATGTAATTGTTTGGCAGTGTTTCTGTCTTCACTGGCGGTCTATTTAGGGTGTTTCTTCACTCTTCACCCAAAGTTTGACTCCATCATACTAATGGATCAGAATGACTGGAATTCAGTATTTGAATACCTGTGTATTTTTAGCAGTACTATTGTAAGAAAATAAAATATTACTATAAGGAACATTGTTCATAATACCAAGCGACAAATACGTGTCTTTTCCATTGCTGATATGAAGATTTGATATCATAGCGTTGTGCATCATACTGATCAAGATGTGCAATAAGAATCATAAAGCAGATGACTCATTACAGTTTTGACAAATGTCATAGAGTTCATGGAGAGGGGCGATGAGAGTGTGCGGTCTGTGTTTAAGCAGATGATCCCTGTTGTCAGAGTAACTCTCAAATATGTCAGTGCAATTACTGGAAAATACCGTAAATGGTCTTAATCGATACATTTAGTCAGTCGGATTGCCACATGAGCACCTAGTCATGCATTTTGGACAGATGTATGCTTTCAACTGAATGGGAAATGTTTGGGGAATGTCCCCGTGCAGACAGGTAATATTTATATAGTATTTATAAAGGCATGGCTGAGTGAGTTTAATATGGAGTTTAATATGACTGGCTTGCATTAATCCCTGACTCCGTCCCCATTAAATACTATTGTTATGAACTACAACAGACATTGTAAGTCGATTCCGAATGTCCAATATCAGTGTGACCTCACAAATGTATTTCTGGATCAATGGACAAAAAATATCCTTCAGCCACACTTAAGTCTTGTAGCATATGTGGGGATGTTCTTGGGATTGTGGGAAGTAAATGTTATAATTATCATAGAATGTACACACACATTTTGTTTACAATACTAAGGCACTAACCAGCATCTGTGTTTAAAAATAACTACTTTATTTTAGTTTTGAAGAAAAGCTTCTTCAAAAAAAGTCTTCATCTACAAAAATGAAATGTGAAAAATGTTTGTGGAGTAAACCTTCTAGCAGAATCTTAATAGTAGTATACAGTGAACAAGGGCGTTTCCATTGCTGTACTCATGCATATCTGTAAAGAAGGTATAATCAGGTCTTTGGACACAACTGAACTTCATTTACATGGATCCTCTTTTAATACGAAAGGCCCTAGCTTCACCTTAGCTAGTGACACGCTCATAAACGCTGATGTACTTTGATTATCTGTAGCAGGTTTGTTGTTTAGTGTTGGATTGAGATACAGTGAGTCACTCCAGTTTGATTTATTATAATGACTTTAAAATGAGTTTTTTTTCTTAGTGCTGTACGTTCATATAAGCAGTAAACAACAGGGGATTATGTGTTCTTGATGCTTTAGCTATTGTAGTTTGGTCATAAATGAGCAAACCATTTGACATTTCTAATTTAATCACAAATATGAAGTTTTTACCAAGTACGGCTTTGGAATCCTCAATGTTTTTAGATAACTCAGTTTCTTTCTTTCTGATTTGCATTTGCAAAGACGTTTAAATAAATAAATACGTTTAGCTGGAAGTAAGTCGATCAGAATGATAATCGATCAAATATTATGTGGTTGCCAAAATATAGGTTATAGTTCATGCGTTTAGACAATCAATTGTTCCAGGTAATGACGAGGTAAGCTCTGCGGTCATGCTTATTAAAGTGTGAAAACTAGAGGAAGCATTACCACAGTATATGTATCTTTAGAGCGGTGTTTCCTCTATACTGAGTTCTCTCACACCTGAAGTGTTTGGTCATATTACTCTACAGTAGGGGTCATTGGTGCACTATACTGGTTTCTCAGTTGACCTGACTTTAATCAGTGCCCACAGCATGGGTCATCTGCATATGCATTATATGATTAAAATTGTGATCACTTAATCATGGAGTCATGTTTTATTCAGTCTAAAAGATGATGTAACACCTCTCTGTCCCAGTTTATTTAGGGCAACAATGTGTTGGTGGAATTAATTTGTAAATTTGTTTAGATTTAATAAGTAAAATTAAAAAATAGGGATGCCCAGAAATACAGTTTTTCATTGATTTTGGCATGTTTTTTGTCATTATTAAGTTAAATAGCTAAATACCGTTTTGTTCTTGAAAAAAAAATGTAAACTGTAATTTAAAATATTTACATTTTTTAACATCCAAGCTGAGAAACCAGCAACTCACTGTTTGACTTTTAAAAAATTAATCGCACATCCCAAGTAAAATAAAAACAAATCTCAATATGACTTCAATTAAAAGTAAAAAAAAGCCCATCCAAACAATAGAGTACACCCATATAACTTGACAAAAATAAAAGTAAAACAAAAAAATTTTTGCCCCTTGATTAACCTATTAGTCCTTTCATTTATTCATTCATTCACACTTAATCCTCTACTAGGGTCACAGAGGGGTTCCCGATGCCCATCCAGGGGAGAACGTTACGGGCGTTTGGCAAGCAAACCCAGGACAGGGTGCCAACCCATCTCACACACACAACACACAAACACACTGTAAATGGGGGCAATTTAGAACATTCAATTTACTTTGAGTCCATGTTTTTGGACTGTTGGAGGAAACTGGAGAACCCGGAGGAAACCCACACTGACATGGGGAGAACTTGGAAACTCCACCCAGGTTGGGATTTGAACCTGGATTCCCAGGGTTTAGAGTCAAACGTACTAACCACTAAACCACAGTGACACTCCTATCAGTCCTGTAACTTCTTTCTTCTTCCATGTCTTTTCCTCCCAAATAGGTTTTTTCACTTTCCATCACAGAATGTAACCTATATCTTGATGCATCCACACAGACCACATTTTTACTGCATATAAAAAGAGCCCTACTTCATGCTGGTGGTGATTTTTTTTATTTATTTTTTTTTTTTGCATTCTTATAAATTTAAGGTTTTTGTTTTTTGGGGTTATGTTGGACTTGAGGGTGGCACGGTGGCTTAGTGGTTAGCATGTTCACCTCTCAGCGCTAGGGATTCCCGGTTCGAATCCCCATCTGGGTGGTGTTTCCATGTTCACCCCGTGTCCGCATGGGTTTCCTCCAGGTTCTCCAGTTTCCTCCAAAAAACATTCCTCCAAAAAACATGGGTCAAGTCAATTGTTCTCCAAATTGCCCCATATAGAGTGTGTTTGTGTGAGTGAATGTGTGCCCAGCGATAGATTGGCACCCTGTCCTGGGTGTATCTGCCCAGCGCTCGAGAAGTTCTCCCCTGGATGGGCATGGGGAACCCCCCCGCAACCCTAATAGAGGATAAAGTGGAAGATAATGGATGGATGGATGTTGGGCTTGAATGTTGAATAAGATCTGAGAAACATTAACTTAAACAAGGCCTAACATCACAAAGTTACACGCTAGCTAGTGAGATGCTCATAAATTCTGTGCTTTGATTATCAGCAGCAGGTTTGTTGTTTAGTGAAAAACTGAGATACTGTAGAATAACAGTGAGTCACAACAGTTTGATTACAAATAATGACTTTTTTCAGTTTTGGTGGCAGAAACAAGTGGTTTACTTTGGCATGAATTATTTCCTTATATGATTATTGGGTGCGACAGTTTGGTTGCTGTTTGTTGCAGTCTTACTCAGTGCTGGATCAACTTTAACTGAATCAGATTTTTGGCTCTAGTACAGTGATTCTCAATTATTTTCTGTTAAGCCCCCCCCTAGGAAGAAGAAAACTTTTTGCGCCCCCCCCACACACACACGCACACTCACCCCCCCCCCTTACATGACAAAATGGGATGAAAAAGTATTTTTACACCCCCACTGTAGTATGATTTGTCTATAAATTTGTTATGAGTACCGCTCTTTTATAACAATGTCTCCTTATTAACAATAAAGAAAACAAAAAAGAAAGAAATATAGATCAACTTAGAACAAAGAATAATTTTATTAACTTTGTTTTTTAGTTTGTAACAGAAATGAATGAAATCCTTATTTAAACTAGAAATATTTTTGAACTGACTGGCATTTGATACTGAAGAATGAAATGATATAAAATCAATAAATAATAATAAATTCAAATTCATCAGCATCATTAATTCAGGAGCACAATTTATTAACACTTTAACCTACAAAACAAACATGAATACAACAATTTGTGCTGTTTTTTTTTTTTTTTTTATCAAAATAAGGAAATCAGAACTAATGTCTCCAACGTGCCCGTTCTGCAGTGCACAGCTTTTTTGCAGTAGTTTTCATAAAGCGTTATAATTGCTTGCTGTACGCGTCACGTTTACGATTAAAAACTCAAGCGGTTATCAGCTTGATTGGGGTGGAATGGGGTGTAATAAATGTCTTTAAGTGACGCCTTCATTTATTTCACGCTGTCCGCTGCCAACATTTAAAAACACTGAAGACACACCGCTCTTTCTTCGTCTCCCACCTTAGTTACCGTGAAACCAAGCGCTACATACACTTTCCTCGTTTTAACTTTCGGTTCACTTTTGTTGCTCTCATTATCGTCGTCTCTCTCCGTCTTTCTCTCCGTCATTCCTGTTAAATATTTGTCCATGTTGTCTCTTGAGGGTTTGTTCAATGCACTTAATATCACTTGCTCTGTGATTTCTTGTTAGGCACCGCACTGTGCCCCCCCCCATGGGGGCGCGCCCCACTATTTGAGAAGCACTGCTCTAGTATAATCTGCATCTAAAATTACAATCAAATCTATAAGTTTCTCTGCAGTTTAATGACCTCCCGTGTTCCCATTGTTAAATAATACCTTCTTTGTGCTTATGCACAGACATAGTTGTGTTTTTTTGCAGAATTTAAGCGTACATGCTGATGAATAGGCTTCAGCTGTGTTTATATTGTTTTGATTTCTTTTAGTTGTGCTGATTAATGAGTTCTTTGTTGGATAACTGTTGAATCTGTTAATGATCAGATTGTATGTGTGAAAGTAAACACAGGCCTGTTAGAGAAGGAAAAACATCAAACTGTGCTGGACTCTGACCCTTCAGAACTAAAGCAAATGATTTTTTAGCTCATGGACACACAATGTAGTGCGTTTGTTTATGACCAGCGTGTGGGATCTGATAAAGTTTGGAGTACAGGAAAGGGCTTCTGTATCCGGATGACTATGCATTTTGAATTATAGGTGGGGGTCAAAAGTCTGTGACCATTAGTTGAAATTTTAACATCACAAGGTACTCCTTAAAATATTGTGAAATCATGCTGAATCACATGGATCAGCAGAGCTCGTATAAACTAGCAAAGAATAATGCAGCTAGTGCACAGGCCGTTAGAAGAGCAACAAATGAACATACCAGATATTTTAATATAGTTATGGACATGTACTATACAGACAAAAGTTTTGGGACACCTAACAATCAATCTGATGGTTGGGTGTTCACATTAAGAGTGTACCGAAATCAGACCTTTCACAAACTGTTGCTACAAAGTTTTGAAGCATACAATTGTCCAAAATGTAGGGACAGGTGCTTAATTCTATACACCTAGGCAATGGGACTAAATAAAGACTCGAAATTTAATGATGAACAAGTGTTTCATGATACATTTTATCATATTTTATCAAAGGCAGGTCATTTTTTCTAAAAGAATAACATTTTTGATTGTTTGATTTGTTATAAAATCCACATTTTAAATCATAGGAAAAAAAACCTAAGTATTTTTTTACTGTTGATTCCAGGCATATTTTTTGTAAATTGAGGTAAAATGAAATTAAACTGCTTTACAGTGTGATTTGGACCTGGCCTGGTCCGGTCTGGGCTTCTCATTGCAGGGCAACTCTGACATCCTTCACATTCATCATGTGTCGTCTGTTTTTCTCTTTCAGAGCAAAACATCAGACCATTTTAAGGGCAGAACTTGGGATTTGGCTGAAACAAAACAAACACTGTGTGGTCCACATGCTTTAGTCTGTTGCTTGGATTGAATCGTTGGCCTAGTTTGACACTTTCCCCACATTTACTGCCTCATCGGCAGCCTTAGTCATTTGCAGGAGACAGACCTCTGCAGCCAGAGTGACAGGTCTACACAGTCCTGCTAAAGTGTTTATTGGAATTGAAATGTTTACTCCGGGTCAGAGGCTGGTTATCATGTGACATGGTAACTTTGTGCCGCTTGACCGATGAATTACGGTACTCCATTTGCTGAAAAAAAAAACATTTAATTTTCTCTGATTAGTTTAAAAACACTTTCCTGTTTGGATTGTAATTAAGAGATTCTGCAGCCTGTCTGAAGTCTGGTGTCTGACTGCTGGAAATATTCAAGCTGCCTTTACCCTCTTCCCCCAGACAATAATTAACTTGTTTCATGGCTTTTGTCGTCTGTTCTCCTGAAGTGGCTTGTGTCATTGCTTTGGATCGTCATTGCAGCGTTACCCTGGAGCATTGTATTTATGTCGATATTGCGGCAAATGCTAACTACATACAGCACTAGGGGTGCTGAAAAAAATAGATTCTTCAAAGAATCGCGATTCATAGTCCTGGCAATTCTGAATCGATTGAAAATACCCAAGAATCATTCATTCATTCATTCATTATCTCCCGCTTTATCCTCTATTAGGGTCGCGGTGGGGTTCCCCATGCCCATCCAGTGGAGAACGTCTCGGGCGCTGGGCAGATACACCCAGGTCAGGGTGCCAATCCATCGCTGGGCACACACTCACTCACACAGACACACTCTATATGGGGCAATTTTGAGAATTCAATTGACTTGATCCATGTTTTTGGACTGTGGGAGGAAACCGGAGAACCCGGAGGAAACCCACGCAGACACGGGGAGAACATGGAAGCTCCACCCAGATGGGGATTCGAACCGGGAATCCCTAGCGCTGAGAGGCGAACGTGCTAACCATTAAGCCACCGTGCCGCCTGCCCAAGAATCGATTTTTAAAAATGCGTTTAAATTTTATATTTTGGCGCCCCCTCCCGAGCGTACTGAGTATCGCATTACATATCCGCTCGGCCACCGTACAGCGAGCTTGTTAACCAGCTCCTGTTGTAGTTCGTTAGCATGCTAGTTCATGCTAGCGGGAAGCATGGAGCAGGGAGTGTAACATGTAATTGAGGTACTTTGACATCAACCTGAGCTAAAAGAAGTTTAAAATATATTTAATATTTAAGGTTAAGTTTTAAAAATGTAGTTAATGTTGGTGTAATATAGTTAAAAAGACTGAAGTATGTATTTTATTTTTTAATGTTAAGTTTTAAAGATTTGCAAAATATAAATCACTTTGTAAAGTCTGTATTTTAATTTCGATTAAAGGCTAATGCACTATGGTAAACTTTTGTATTAATATATTTTAAATATTTTGTTCATTGATAGATGGTTTTTTATTTAAAATCCAGGCAGCTAAGCTAACCTAATACTGCTTTAATTTAGCGCAATCCTATTTTTGTATAAATATAAAATGATGCAAAAGATTTGATACAGGAAGGAACCTGAAAGTATTGATTTAAATAAATGTTCTATTTGTTTTCATCATCGTTTCATCTTGTCAAACACATAATTTAAACAAAATTTAAAGACCATTTGAACTGAAAAATCTATTTCGATTCCCCATGCCCATCCAGGGCGTTTCGGGCGCTGGGCAGATCTATCTATCGCTACTGCAACAAAATAAATGACATTTAGTATAAATGTTAAAGAAATTCAGTTACACTTGAAAACAACTTCTCTCTTATCTCAACTTTTGACTGTTTCACTGCACAAACTCATAAGTGGAAATTGTGGCTCTGCCCTGAAAATGATCATTGTTTGATTGTTGTGTCACTACCTTTTTATTATGAAGGTAAACTCCGTTTAACATTTTTTCCTCAGCCCTTTGTGTCTTGTGTAGTCAAGTAACAATCGCAAATGAATGATGTCTTTTCACTTTGACTCTTGTCATTGCTACCAGTGTGAGCTCATAGTAAGACATGCCTGTCCCAAAAATGTATGGCTACTATACCGAGTATTGTAAACTGGAACCTGTTTGCCAAGATCATTATTCAAACTGATCATGAGCCATCATTCAGCAGATTAACGTGCTCAGAGGACACCTGTGCTCAGAGACACTCCAGTTTGACTAGTGTCCTGAATTAATAACAGGAAATGACATCACTTCCTGTCTTTATTCATTGCTATTTATGCTTTCTTGACCTGATCCCAGATTGTTTTGATATTATTGGGATATTTTTGTACGTCAGAGAACTTAGAAGTGGATTGTTTAAGGCCCTTGCACTCTGTAGGCTGGACATTTGTCAGGTGCTGCTTTTCTTAGTAAATCTTTTCGGTGATGTAGACCTCTGTTTATCATTGATTGGCTGAAAAAGCTGTGGTCTGCAAGATTTTACAAATGTCAAATACTTTAAATAGATATTAAAAAAGAAACGTCACTTATTTTGTTGTGTTTAATTTAAACTGCTTTTCAAGATCATTAGATCTTAATATTGTACCATCTAGGTTTTTTAGCACTGTTTACAGAGATTGTGGAGTTGGAGCATAAAGAAGACCCCTCCTTATACCGCCATTTCCTTTTTTGCACAAAGCCAACTAAAGGAGAAATAAAGCTTGGGTGTGTTCTTTTTCACAGCACTCTGGAATCAGAAGCATCTGCTATTAATGTGACAATCTGGCCTGCCAACACTCCCATTAACACTTCCATTTCTTTGTCTGCCACCAATGATGGCTTAAATGTGAAACTCCAGTGACCCCTATTACACTTTCAGACCTTTATCACAGAACGGTGAGGCAGATTGAGGATTCCCACTATAAACAGACTGTGTACAAATATTTTAAATACGTGGTCCTTTCACCCCTCTATACATGGATTTTCACAGAGCACACAAACACATTCACAACTGGGTCAATTTAGTGTCTTTACTACTACCTCCATGTTTTTGGACCAGTGTAAAGAAACTGGAGCGACCAGAGGATATCCATCCAGATATAGAGAGAACATGCAAGAATCCTGCATTTTGTGATGCTGGAGCTGTTTACTGTGCTGCCCTCTAACTAAGAACATTTTAAATTTGCTTGCAATTATAGGTTGCTTGCTTAAATGATGATTTTCCAAAAGTATTAGGACACAACTCTTTGAGATTTTTAACTCAGTCCAAAGTGGATAAACTAAAGTTCCCATTCGTATTATGCTTAATTCTTAACACTTTGCACTTGAATATAAAACACAATGTCTCTCTCTCTCCTGTACATACATTTTACAATGCAATACAACTACAACTAACTTGGAGTGAGACCCTTTTTTGTAAATGCAACAAAAATGTCAGCTGTGTGGATGTGTAAAGATGCATGTTTTATTTTTTCATCAGTCAGTTATTTGAGACTACGCTGTTGTCCAAGAAGCAAATAAAAATATTTTCACTCATTTATGATCATGCTGTATTATTAAATTGTTCTTAGTAAATTATTTTATTTTACTAATTTAGTTGTCTTTCTTTAAGTTCTTACTTGGTCATTTTAGCCATATTGTACTTTGTTGGTATGTCTCATGGAATGTTAAAAATGTTCAGTGTTTAATAAATATTTTTAATTGCAAAAATACATCTCGCCTATTTACTTTATTCACTGTAAGAAAACGTGTTTGGTATTCAGCCTTTGGGCAAACAGGAAAAAAAATCTAGTTTTACTGGAAATGTAATATTTACCTATGTCCTCATGATGTTGAATTCACACTAGAACAAGAGACCATCAAAAGAGGTCGTTTAAGCAGGAATGTAAGCATAAGTTTCCAAAGTGGTGCACTTTACTCAGAATTACAGCAGATTATTCAGTGGATATAACTGGTTATGTAACAGTTGTGTTAGCATTCTTGTGCGTCTTAATTTTTCTTTTTTGTGGAGTGGGGCATATATTGTACGATATATTACGATAACAGTAAAGACTTTTGCTATTTTGAGATTTTTATCTCTTAATGTGGCATGAAAACCATTTGCCTTCTGACCTTACTTATCTCAGATGCATAACTTTTTAACGTGCTTGTCCCTGCTTGTTGGGATGTAATTAGGAATGTTTAAATTTCCCGAAAATAATAATGAAAGAAGTGCTAAAACATCTTTCACCTTTAATCAGAATCTGAATGAGGATCTATTAGTAAATACAGCGTTGTTCTTTTCCCATTTACAAGTCTTTTCTCTCTCACCTAAAAAGAAATTAGTTCGTTTTGTGTCACTTTTGCATAATGTAATGATATTGGATTAAGAAACCATAAACAAAATATAGTTCAAATAGTCTCATTATAACCCTTATAGAAAGAAATATTGATTGTAATATTCAGTAGTGGCGGCACGGTGGCTTAGTGGTTAGCACGTTTGCCTCTCAGCACTAGGGATTCCCGGTTCGAATCCCCATCTGGGTGGAGTTTCCATGTTCTCCCCGTGTCCGCGTGGGTTTCCTCTGGGTTCTCCGGTTTCCTCCCACAGTCCAAAAACATGGATCAAGTCAATTGAGTTCTCAAAATTGCCCCTATAGAGTGTGTTTGTGTGAGTGAGTGTGTGCCCAGCGATAGATTGGTGCCCTGTCCTGGGTCTATCTGCCCAGCGCCCGAAACGTTCTCTCCTGGATGGGCATGGGGAACCCCACCGCGACCCTAATATAGGATAAAGCGGGAGATAATGAATGAATGAATATTCAGTAGTTTGGTATGTAAACACACGCGCACACACACACACACACACACACGTATATATATATGTGTGTGTGTGTGTGTGTGTGTGTGTGTGTGTGTGTGTACATACCAAACTACTGAATATATATATATATATATATATATATATATATATATATATATATAATGTATATATATATAATGTATATATATATAATGTATATATATATAATGTATATATGTGTGTGTGTGTATGTACTACATTTTGTTTTTTCCATTGAAATCCTCAAAAAGAACTGTATGGAATCCGTGTTACGTAAGCGTGGCCAAAAGCACAAGCTGAAAAAAAAAAGTGCCTTTTTTTCCCTGGCGGAACTGCATTCCAACACCAGCCCTCCTGATCTCACCACTCAGCCACCCAGTACCCTGTTAAGTGTTAACAGAAATCCCATATTCAATGTACTTGTATTTTATCATGTATGACTTGATTTTGAATTTGATGATTACTGGGTCAGATGTGCGGCATGGCCTCTTAAAAGTGTGTCGGTCAATCCCAACATCTGTTCTTTACTTTATTGCATAGTAAATGCCAGATCATTAAAAGGCCTCACTGACTTTCCTTGTTTAAAGACATCACATAGTGCAGATATGCAGAGAGCGCCACCTTGAGACATATTTCAACAGAAGTACTTTTGTTATGGCTGTGTTAAGGCATTGCTGCCCAAATTCTTATAGAAAAAAAAAATTCAAAAGATTTAATTTATCCCTTTAAGTCCTTTCCTATTTACTCCCTATTTGCTGTTATATGTAACTCATAATTACATTTAACTTGTTTTTTTTAGTTTAAACTCATTTTATTATACATTATTTGTAATGTATCTTGTCTGTACTGCAACATTGTTATGTACTGCAGCACTCGGAAGTCATCATTATAGGTCACTTTACTTCATCGCAGACATTATAAATTTGAAAAATATTAGGTTGCTCTTGCTCTTGAGAATACCAAGCCATGTAGTGTTTTAGGTTTTGATTTGGCCCAAAAAGATGTGCCACTATAAGGGTTATTTTGCCTCATTTTTTTTGTTTTTTAATGTATACACTTATTCTCTATTGAGGACAGGTCAGGATTGCAGGTATCCCAATCCAGTACCCTGTTTTTCTTCAGTCATGCCTTTGTAATGTGTGCAGCATGTGGTTTTACATTGTCTTGGCGAATAATGCATGGATATTCCTGGAAAAGGTGACAACATGAGCACATATAACATATACTTTTCTGCAACAATGCTAGCATTACAGGATTGTAAATCACCTCCACTAAGGGCACTGACACAGCACCATGACGTGACAGACCTGGGCTTTTGACCTATGTGCTGATAGCAAATTCCTTATCTTGTCCTTGATCTATTCAATATTCAATTCATTTTTCAAAATCTTGACATACATCTCAGCATCAGATATATCTGTTAGGCTACATAGACATGGATTGTGTGCTTGATTGTCCTGTCTGAAGTCAGGGTCTGTCTCCAATTGAAAATGTATGGCACATTATAAAAAGCTCAAGTCTTGATATGGCATCAATTGAGAACAAATCCATATTTAGTGTCTTCAATTTCCAAACGATTAAAAAGTGTAGTTAAATGTAAGGGTAATGTGATTCTGTGGAAAGCATGCCTTTGTTCCAGTGTGTTGCAGAGATCATTAAAAAAAAGCAAAAAAAACAATTGCAGTTGTGTTTTTGGTTGAAACCACTAACCATCTTTTTGTGCTTTTGCCTGTAAAGGTTCAAGTAAACTAACAAATTACAGATTTCACTTTTTAATATATTATGAATGCATATTAAAGTGTCCTATTGACATTATGTGCATGCGTAGCTAAACTAAGTTAGTGCTATTGTGTTTTCGAAAAACCAAATCCACTGATTTAAATTGTAGTCAAAAGACCATTATAGGGTTTGGCTTAGCATTGTAGTTGGAGCTGTATTTCATTGCTTAAGCACCTTGAAATGGTTTGTAAAATTACTCATTCTTAGCATGCATGTCCTCTAAAATATGGTTTGAAAAAAATGAAACACATGTTATTGTTATAGATGTGCACTGACAGCAGGAATTCAGTCTAAACAACCTATTTGTTTGTTAGTGCTTATCTCTGCTCTCTCTCTGCCTTGTGTAAAACCTGATACAGTGACACTAGAGGCAAAACACACACACACACACACACACACACAGTATGCTCTTACTTCACTTCCTGTTCCTATTTTGGTTTGGCTGGGCCCTGCTGGGCTGTGCTGGATTATGGGACGGCAATATGGCTACATTCCAGTAAGAGGAAGAAAAAAGGGTGTGAGCGGGAGAAGGGTTTAGAGGGGCCTCAAGAGGGATAATATTGCACTCCAAGCTGAACTGAGCTCTACGACTGTAGGGTTTTTTGCGATTGATTCGGTTCTTTTTTTTTTTTTTTTTAAGCAAACGCTTCATGCTGCTATGGAATAAAGTAGTGACCTGTTTTTATTTGTCAGTTACTTACTATTGCATGGTAATTACTACTGTGACAACAATATATTAAGTTTAAAAGTAGCACTTATGTAATTTACACATTTTTATCAAATTGATCACATTTAGTTTGGTATTAGTCTAAATTAAAGCTCTGGATTTCCTTAATGCAGTTTGAGACTATAATAAATAAAGTTACATTCACTTGACCTTAGGTGATGTGTAGTCTTTTAAAATTTTAAAACAGTGGTACTTGTGTTTTGTTCTATACATAATAAATCATTAAACTTTATTTAGTTAAATTGGGATTTAAATACTATGGTGGTGCCACCAAATCTGCTGCCCCTCAAACTACTAGTGGCTGGTGTGAAACAAGTTGTTAGTCTGTAAATAGGGGATCATGTCACACAGTAATAAAGTCAGATATTTATTGCACTCTGACCACACTTAACAGTGGTAAGACTACAACAGTCTCGGATGAACTGACTTCAACATTATACTGTACTATATGACCTGAATACTAAGGCAGGCACACATGGGTGTGGTAACACCTCAACCTCATTATTGAGACCCAAAGCACATCAGATGTGTGGTGTGAGCTATAGCTATACAGCGTTGGAATTTTGACACAAGGAATGATGCTGTAAAGTAGAGGTGCATTAATACCACTTTGACCGACAAAGTACAAGTAATTGATTGCATGTTGATACTGAATATGACAATATTGGTACTTAATAAAAACAGTATTACTGTTAAACAAATTACTTTTCTATTTTTGTCAGTTCCTCATTTTCTTTCCACATGACATAAAAGGCATGATGCAATTGAACCTTTTTTTTTTTTTTTTTTTTTTACTGAAAACAAATTGTAATCATTAAGTGGATTTATACAATTAACAGAACAACTAAGAGCTTAAAATATCTTTTTTTTACATAAGTCATGATATATGATATCAATCATTTAACTAATTCGTTCAAGCATACTGATTCGATTTTATTCCTCGGTGCTACATGTTTTTTGAATTATTTGTTATGTTCCAATTAAATTAAGGAAAAAAGACATACAAAACAATCTTTAATGAAAATGTAAATATTTAAATGTAAACAAATGACAGAATAAGCACTATTGATATATTTTGTCAAATATGGTCCACATATGATCCAAGTGAAAATAATTAAATAAACTCAATTGAAAGTGAAAGGCACAGAAAATGGCCATTAGTAATTTACTGCATGATTTGTTTACTGACATGAAGCTGGTAATGACGATAATTAATTTAATCAGCTTCTTAATTCAAATCATTTCAATTGTGCTTACAAGACATCATGTGTCTTTTAATTAAGTAGACTATTTACATGACAGTCTTCTCAAATTCAAGTTTAGCAAAGCTCACCCTCCTCGATCAGCAGGCAGTGTTCACAGGTATACAACACACAATAATATGAAGAGTATATATTGGATGTAAAAATGTATGTGTTCATTAAAAATGCATCTTAAAATTACTATAAATTTAATTTAGTCATTAAATTATATATAATATCTCTCTCTCTATATAAAAAAAACAAAAAAAAAAAACAAGGAGGAGTGAGATCATCACCGTAGCATCCTGTCAGGACTGCTGACCTGTTAGTCCAATAGATATCAAAGTTGTTTTAGCTGCTGCTTAAAACTTGAGCATCGTATTCCTTATTTTCTGATTGGTATTTCTGACAGATGTACATGGCTGCAGTTGCACTAACATTCACACACATGTTTTGTGCCACACTATACATAGCTGTTACTCTCTGTATCCACATGATTGGTTGAACTACACAGTAAACTACACATTACATATATATGGTGAATAAAACTGATTAAAAGGACAGTAAGTGTACAAACAGAGATATTTACAAAATGAAATATGTTGTATCTCGTATGTGTATTTATTAGAGGTATATGAAGAAAGATTTGAAATAGCAGAGAAACATACTGGCCAGTTTAAGCTTGACTCTATTAACCGTGCTTTACAAGAAATCTTTTATAAGAATTTATATAAAAAAATAATAACCAATGTTTATGTATTAAATACATATTTGATTCAAATAGAGCATGGTTTGTAGCGGTGCTGAAAAAAATTGATTCTTCAAAAGATCACGATTCGTAGTCCTGGCGATTCTGAACCAATTCAAAATACCCAAAATCGATTTTAAAATGCATTTTTTTTTTGCAGTTTTATTTTTTGCCGCTCCAACACCCGAGCACACTGTATATCGCATTACGTATCCGCTCGGCCACCATACAGCAATTTTGTTAGCCAGCTCCCGTTGTCTGAATAAGGTCCGCTAGCATGGAGAAGGAAGCATGGAGCAGGGGAGAGCGGGATTTAACCCGCCCCGTCGTCGTTAGAAACCAGTGTTTGTGCACACTTTGGATTCTACAATGTCCCGGGAAAGAGAGAGATTGACATGAGCACAACTTTTTGCAAGGAGTTGTAAAATGAAATTGAGGAATTTTGGAAATATGACAAATGCGCGAGCCCATTTGGCACGACATCACCCTGAGCTAAAAGAAGATGAAAAGTTGAAAAATATAAATATAAATATAAATATAAATTTTGAAAAATGTAGCGAATGTTGGTGCAATATAGTTAAAAAGACTTAAGTACGTATTTTTTTTTAAGGTCAAGTTTTAAAAATTTGGGAAATATAAAAGCACTATGACTGTAAAGCCTATATTTTAGTTTCGATTAAAGGCTAATGCACAACATAAACTATTGTATTAATATATTTTTAACGATTTGTTCATTGATAGATTTTTTTTATTTAAGAAAGCTAAGCTAATCTAATACTGGTAAATTTGGTTACAGAATTTTATGCACAATCCTATTTTTTGTATAAATATAAAATGATGCAAAAAGATTTGATATAGGAAAGAACCTAAAAGTATTGTTTTAAACATGTTGTATTAAACATGTTGTATAAAAATGTTCTATTTGTGTACATTGTCATTTCATCTTGTCAGTCACATAATTTAAACAAAATTTATAGACCATTTGAACTGAAAAATTGTTTCTGAATCGAATCAGGACCTCAAAAATTGGAATCGAATGGAATCGAATCGTCAGAGACAGAGATTTGCACCCCTAATGGTTTGTTTCATGTTGCTCAGTTTATCACTTTAATACAAATGTTATGAAATATGATACAATGCTGACCACCTCAATACAAATGTCTGTATAGGAAATGAAAGTTGACACCTGTTGAGTCATATTTTCTTAAAATAAGTTATGTAAACAGAAGTATTGGGACACACAAATTAATCATCAAATTCAGATGTTGTATTTGGATGTTATATTTTTGTGAAAACAGTTTAGGGAAGATCACTTTCTGTGCCAGGTGGCTTAGTGGTTAGCACGTTTGCCTATCAGCGCTAGGGGTTCCCGGTTCGAATCCCAATCTGGGTGGAGTTTCCATGTTCTCCCCGTGTCCGTGTGGGCTTCCTCTCGGTTCTCCGGTTTCCTCCCACAGTCCAAAAACATGGATCAAGATCAATTGATTTCTCCAAATTACCCCATATAGAGTGTGTTTGCCTGTGTGAGTGTGCCCAGAGATAGATTGGCGCCCTGTCCTGGGTGTATCTGCCCAGGGCATGAAACGTTCTCCCTAGTAGAGAATAAAGAACATATCAGATATTTTAAATTTATTATGTTATATTTACATTGACTGATATCATTCCTTATATTTTTAAAGTTGATTTTATATTTTCCTGAATTTAAAATTTTATTTGTATATGGTGATTATGTATCAAGTGTATTTGACAAGCTTCATTATTCATTGATATTCTTAGTTTCTCCGTTATAAGAATCAAAATCCTTGGAACTGACAATTGGGCAACATATCCGGGATAAACGTCTGCCCTATAATAAGCTATCATTTAAATCTATTGCTGTTTATTTGTATAAAGTTGAATGCTTCTTAAGTTCTCATTGTTACCAGGCAGTCTCATTCTGTAAGGCTTAGTGTAGCCCAGCAAACATTGGAAATGAATGACATCCGGTGGCTTTGGTGTTGCTTCCTGATGTAAGCGCATTGCCAGTGTATTGAAAAAGACACTTCTAAAATCTTAAATACTCTGACAATTTCAGCAACAAACTCGGCTGTCACCATCAAACCAGTTCAAAAGTGAATCCTGGGATATTTGAGTTTACATCTTTCACTTCCATTTCCCACACACTACACAGTTTTGTTTTTCGTCTCCGTTTATGGCCTGGATAGAGTGTACTATATATATGGAGAATGCCCTCATTGACTACTGTCAGCAGCTGTCTGTCCATTACTATTTAAAGCTCTGTGATGTGTAACATCAGAAGAGTCAACATGTAGCGCAGTATGATGTTTCTTTGCGCGACGCCTTCTCATGTCTTCTCATATGCCGGCATTTTACCGGTACTGTTCATTCACAACAACCAGGACTCAGATTAGCACTGTTACATGACTTGCCCTTTAAACTAGAATGTCTGTCAGGTTCTTGTTAGGATGTTGCAGTGATTTACTATATAAAGAAACGGCTGGTTTGAAAAGATTTTCGACTGCAGCATATTTTTAGATCAACTATTTTAAACATTATTTACGAATTTCAAAAGAATTCTTTAATTATTGTAATGTAAAAAACAGTAAGCAATAGCAAACTTGTAACTTTCCTACTAGGGGTGTCTTCAACTAAGGATTTTCATAGTCGAATCTGATTCGTCAGATTTTCTCTATAGTCGACTGATAGTCGAATCAGTTAAAATTTCACCACAAGATGGCGCTATAAGAGTGGTTTTTAAAAAAGATTTTTTTTTTATATTTTACTTGTTTTTCTAGAGCACCGTAAATGGGATCCCCGTTCTGGACTTTTTTCCACTTCAAAGGAAAAACCTAAAACACTCAGATCAATAAGTTTTAGGATGATTAGGATGATTTTATTTGACAAAAGGCTATATATATAACGAAAACAAAGACATTTCATGTAAAAACTAATGCTTAGCAGCAGCCATGGGCACCCCCATGTGGTCAAAATGGTACATTCAACTATGAGGTTCATAGTCGACTACGGTTCTTCGAATCGTAGAATCAGCGAATATTGCAGTTCACCCCTAGTTCCTACAGACAGATCCGGCACAGGTCCCACTACACCTGGTGCTGATTACTGATTCAGCGTTCTGCATCCAGCGGGGCAGCTGGTTCAGTGATTAGTGCAACAGTTTAAAGACACTTCTGCCAAATCTGCGGATTCGAACAATTTGCATGTCTAATTACACTTATTACATGGTGCCATTTTTGCAGCTGTTGTGCCTGTGCCACTCCATGCCATTGCAGGCAACTAGGCCTTAAATAAACTAATAGACTGGTGAAGCATAGATTTCTGACTGTGGTTGACCACCTGCATTCTGAGGGGAAAAGAGGGCACAGTAGAATATGAGCTTCTCCAATCCACAAGGCGGGAGTGTGTGCACTGTAAAACTTCCAAATCTGTCATTGCTGGTGGCGCCACAGAGCGAAGTGGCCAGGGTGTAGACAGGCTCCCTCAGGTTGCAGCCAAGGCTGGTTCATTAACCAACTATTTTATTCATTCATTCATTCATTATCTCCCGCTTTATCCTCTAGTAGGGTCGCGGTGGGGTTCCCCATGCCCATCCAGGGGAGAACGTTTCGGGCGCTGGGCAGATAGACCCAGGACAGGGCGCCAATCCATCACTGGGCACACTCTCACTCACACAGACACACTCTATATGGGGCAATTTGGAGAATTCATTTGGCTTGATCCATGTTTTTGGACTGTGGGAGGAAACCGGAGAACCCGGAGGAAACCCACGCGGACACGGGGAGAACATGGAAACTCCACCCAGATGGGGATTCCAACCGGGAATCCCTAGCGCTGAGAGATGAACGTGCTAACCACTAAGCCATCGTGCCGCCCAACTATTTTATTTATTTAGTTATTTTAGTTTATTTTTTTATGTATTGTTTGGATTGTAATGGCATCTGCATTTCAAGATACCACTTCTGCCATGTGGACAATAGCAGCAATGGCAAGTGTCCTGAGATGATTCCACTTCAATTGTATAAGGCTTACTTAAATCAACCTATTCCCTTTAATTTATCTTTAGTGGGGTGCTTCCTCATGCGGTTGGGCAGGTATACACCTGTATCCTACACACATGCCATCATGTAACACAAATTGATTTTAGATAAACCTCGGGAATTATGCGGGAATTTTGAAGCTTAGAGTTACTTTGAGTCTGGATCAAAGTGCTCAGCCAAGTTGTAGAGAGCTTCTGCAATTCATAGTAATATGCAGCATAATGCTTTTCAACTGATATAAACTGAAACCCAGTGGATTAATTTTAAAGCCTGTGGACCAGGCACTTTCTAATAGATAACACTCTCCTAATATTTTTTTTAATTAGAAAGAAGAAAAAGAGGAAAATAAAGAGCTAACTGAATTAAATAATCAATGTTTACAGGGCAAAAGGCAGTCTGCACATTCTCACACCACATGGGAAAATTAGTATACAGTTCAGCAAAGTTTTAGGAGGAAACCAGACATGGAGAGAATATGCAAATCCTACTCAGAAAAGATTTTGGTTGCCCTACCCAGAAATTGTACATGTGTGATGCTGTTCTGTTTAGTGGAATTTAATAAAAGGGTAACTTAATAAAATTTAATATGATGTCCATAATCAGACCTGTGCTGTTTTGTCTTGAAGGGTAACACTTTCAAACACTAGGATAGTGTGTGAAGGCTTATTATGAAGGTCATGGCACAAGAGAGATAAATCCAATATGTATCTAAAGACAGCTGTTCTATATATAAACGCCAAATTATATTGCCTCATTAATCAACCGTCTTTCTGTCTGGTTATAGAGCCATGCCCTGTTGCAGGGTTGTAACTAGCTTAGTTCTTGTCAGGACTCTCTATGTTAAAGTTAACAAGCATGTTGCTCTTATATGCTGACAGTACCTCCTCCATCTCTGTTGCAGATGACAAGTTTTTCTCTAGCGAAAAGCCAGCACTCATCACTGTTCTCCTGCTGTACATGCTGCACTGTTTTGGCAGCGCCAAACATAGGTCGCTAATCGCATGGATTCTTCGTAATGTCGCACTATTCATTGAAGCCGTGTGTTCATCTGCTGTACTTGCTGACAATTATCCTGCTTATGAGCAAATAGCACTGAGGTGTATCAGATTATCATGCCCCAGAGTGGGTAACAGAGATGCAGTGGGATTTTCTAGTGGGAATGCAATAAGTACAGAGAATATGGCATGTGTTTAAGGATAGAGTAAACAAATGCTTCCAGTTAATGACCTCTTGTTTTCAGACCCAACAACATCATAAGACAGCTGTATATTACAGTATTACAAGTACACGAAAATCCACAGCGTCATTAACATAACACTTTTTAACACAGTTTATCTTTGGGTTAGTTTAAATATGCAGATTATTAATATTAGTTAGAGTTTGCGGTGCATCTGGTATGTCTGCGTATGTCAAACAGCTCGCTGAAGTTCACACCATGTATGCATAGGTGTGTCAGTAAACACATTTAACACAAAGTTTTTCTTTTTTGCTTTCAGGTGCCCAGGCGCACACTCCATCAAACTCAAAGAAGCCTCGTAAGCGTGGTATTTTCCACAGTATCTTTTGCTGCCTGTGCCACAATGAAACGGACCAACTGCCTGTAAATAACAATGCACCACTTCTGGTGGAGGAAAATGGAACCGTCCCAAAAGTAAGAAATGGTTCTTCTCATCTCATTAGTTTTCACTTAATTCTCTACTAGAGTTCGATGCCTGTTCAGGCGAGAACGTTTCAGGCGCTGGGCAGATACACTCAGGACAGCGCGCCAATCCATCCTTGGGCACACACTCACTCACACAGACACAGTGTGGGCCTGGAGAAAACCCACACGGACATGGCGAGAATTGACTCTAGTAACTCTAGAAACCACTTTGCCACCGCACTGCCTAGTTTTTACATTTATTTAGAATTTTCCCTTTTGATCTTCGACACTTTGTAAAGGTTTTGCAGAATAATTAGATGTACAAAAAATGGACAGTAACACACTGACACTGAAAACACATCTAACATTTTCGAAAGCCTGAAAATTCCAAATTTATATCCCTTGTTTCAGAACATATATCCATCCATTATCTTCTACTGGAGTCGTGGGGGGGGGGTTCCCCATACCCATCCGGGGGAGAACGTTTCGGACGCAGATACACCCAGGACAGGGTGCCAGTCTATCCCTGAGCACACACTCACTCACACAAACACACTCTATATGGGGCAATTTGGAGAATTCAATTGACTTGATCCATGTTTTTGGACTGTGGGAGGAAACCAGACACGGGGAGAACATGGAAACTCGAACGTGTTAACCACTAAGCCACCGTGCCGCCCTCTGTTTCAGAACATATCATTTGAAAATGTAAATTCTATCACTCTTTAGACAGGTGAATCATTGTAATGACATGGTGTCGGAAAACAATGCCTTACTATGCGGTATCACTTAGCATATTTGTGGTGTTTGTGTATGTAAATGACAGAGATATGCCATAACGTAAATCTGTGTATGATCTTATCATTTCTCAAAATGTTTTAAAGGCATTAAAAAAATGCTATTTTAAACATACATCGATGCCTGGACAGACACTATTAAGATCTTTTAATTATTTCCATGTAAATTTCCACTGGGCAGTTACAAATGATCTGGTTGTGCAGGTCAAATTTGCATTTCTTAACCTGATGAATTAGTTTTCATTTGCCTCGTAGACTTAAAGAGAGAAGGCTTCAGAATTTATAAGACAGACATGTAAATTATGTCGCCATGCTGTGACATAATTCAAAGTCACCCATGACTGAATTGACACTCATTCTTGGAAAATAACATGGCAGTTAGCAACCAGTGGCAGATCAGGTGGTCAAGACGTTACTAGGTGTCCATTTCAGATTTGTGCCTTACTTCAGCTTTTAATAGTGATTTGATATTCTAGGAGATATTTGTCACATCTCTGAAGCCCCCCAAAAATAAATCTGTAGGTCTCTTGAAGGCGGGCTGAAGTATAGCCCCCAGAAAGTGTGTGACTCTACTCCTCCTGTAATGTCACTGCATGCACTGACGTTGATGTCGCAGACAGCTTGTGGTCTCAGCAAATCTAGAAACTCTCACAAGTCCCCTCTGCAGCCAGACGTAACCAACCCATATCTGCTCTCTGGGCTCTGCATACTTTGCAGAGCAAGTAAGCCTGTTGCAGAATGTCTGAGGTGTTTCATGGCCTCTGAACTGTGCACACCGTGCACAGACACCAAGTCTGTTTTGAAGAGCAATCTCACTAGATACTTGGAGTCTTCTACATTTTTCAGAAGAGTCCACCTGGAAGCTAAGATGCCGGCCGAACTCTGTTACGAGACCTCCAAAGTCTCCCAGCAGCTTTATCCTAAGGATGGGAACGAGTCTGTGGAAAATACAACCGAGTGCAGCATGCTTTCTGTTGATGAAGAAGCATCTGTTCATTTCTTGGTGCATTGCAATGCTTCTGGACTAAAAGAATCCGATAGAGATTATACTGGGAATGGACAGTTGAGTGGAGTATTAACCGAGCACGACACATGTGATTCTTCCAAGAGCAGCAGCTTGCTGGAATATGACCTGGAGCACAGTGAGTCTTTTTCAATAAGCAGTGCTTTTGTCCAATTAGCTCAAAACGGAAAATGTTCCGAAAACAACACAGATTCTGAAGTCAGTGAAGAAATATTAATGGCAGACCCGGAGATGGAAACATTTACCTTGTTTCAGGTTCTGCCTGATCAGTCTGACTATTATGAGCAAGAAAACACGGCGATTTCAGAAAGACTTTATGAGGACGAAGCTGAATTTGAACAGCCTTTAGAACAGTACAGTAACACTGAAGAAATGTGCGACTCTGATTTTTACGACTTGTGTAACACTTCTAATCTAAACATGGTATTTGCCCTAGATTCAGAATACTGCAGCTCATTTGAACAGGGTGAGTTTGACAATCAAAACATGCTCTCTGAATGCCATGCCACACATTTTGAATCCTCTGAAATGTGCCAGGCCTCTAAAGAAAGCAAGCCAGCTGGACTCTTTACGTCCCTTGAGCAGCAAGCACCTGCCGAACAAATAGAAAACACGGTTGACAGCAATTTAACTCTAAATGAAGACCCAGAATCTTATAGCAGCTCGTTTGAGAGCTCTGATCACAGCCAGCTCTCTGATGACCTTTCGGAAGGCACTTTAGAGCAGACTCAGACCTCAGGACACTTTCAGCAAGAGGACTACCCACAGATGCCCGAACACAAAACAGAGTCTGTTAGGAACCTAGAACAATGCACACGCTGTGGGAAATATTTTGAGAAATGGGAAATTCTTCAGCAGTGCAGTCTTTTAGAGACTCCCGAGCATTCTGAAAGTGTACAACAAAGTGAACCTGCTGAGGAAAATGTGGAACTGTGTGAGGCCTTCGCATCGCAGTGTAGTGTGTTTGACAAATCTGAACCGCCTAGAGAAAATCCTTCTTTCGAATGCTCTACAACAATGACTGAAAAGCATCAAGAAAAAGATATGATGTTTATCGGGTCAATGGAAACTTTCGAGACACGCTGGCTCTCTCAGTTCCTCGCAGTCGACTGTCATCAGAATGGTACGTTGATAAACTATGAAGATGCCAGTGTTGCAATCATCGAAGAAGAAGAAGAAGGTTGCGAGCCTGATCCTAATTATGAAGGCGGTGTATCACATGCTTTGGAAATCGAGCCTATAAATGAGCGCAACTCTGGTGTTGACTGTGATGATGCTGAACATGAAATTGAAACTTCAGATACCAGCGATAAGAGGACACTTTGTGTGGAGTGTGAAAATATGGAAAACAGACCGATAGATTGTGACATGCCTGCTGAATTTTTTGAAATTTGTGACTTTGACTCAGACGAAAGGAAAGAGGCAGTTAGTAATAGGGGTTTATCTGAGGAATACAGTGAAGAGGAGTATGCTGATTGTATTGATAGCAAAAGCCAAGGCAGCAGTGAAACGGATGAATCGTTTAAAAGTTGTATGGATGAGACAGAGGAGATCTATAGTGAGCACTCTGATGATGACAAGCCTTCACAGCATCTTGGTGAAGAAATTGAGATTCATATCTGTGACGGCTCAGGATCGTACGAGGTTTGGGAAAGTCAGGGGGATTCTTATGATGAATATGCTGAAGGTGGAATAGATCTATCAGAAGAACAACAGGAACTCTGCTCTGAACAACAACCTACCGATAAGGAGCTGTATAAAAGTTACGCAGAAGCACTTTGCTCTGGACTCTCTGTAGAATCTGTGCAAACAGAGATCCGGGAAGAAGAAGATTACGAGCCTGATACTAATTATGAAGGTGGTGCATCACATGCTGTGGAAATTCTGGACAGTGACTGTGGGGAAGAAGAGGTATTTGTCCCTGATGGGGAAACCAATGTGATCTGCTGTAACATAAGTGAAATTAAAGGAAATTCCCCTGAGGTTCAAAACTTCCCTGGGATATTTTTAGAAGATATTTCAGAACTTTGGGATTCCAAACAAGATTATCCTAATGAAGAGCTGGATGAAAGTGAATACAAAAAGGACCGCATATACGCCGAGGAAAAAAATGAAACAGAGGAGGGTCAAGGACCTTTTTGTGGGGAGATAGAAATCTCAGAAGAGGATGAAGTGCCACCTGATATTTCCATTCAGTATTTTGTGCCTAATGTGGAAAAACTCAATGCACAAAATATAAGTGAAGCTGGTAAAAATGACACTCAGGACCTACTAATAATGCAAGATGTCATTAAATTAAAATCAGACGATGAGACCGAGCCTCCTGAACCTTGTGGTGTGTCGTTAGTGGAAACAGAAACCATCGCGCGAAAGGATGATTGTCAAGCTGAAACTGAGGAAAGTGAAAAACTGAAAGGATTAATACATCAAATCAACAGTGAACAAGATAGCTTCTTTAAGCTGGCTGGCCAACAACCTGAACAAATCGAAGCATCTGAGGACACAGAAGCGTCTGAAGATGAGGATTATCCAGAATCTTGTGAATGTGAATTCTGTGTTTCATCTGTAGATCAGGTATAGTGCTTCAGTATTATGTAATGAAGCATATGAGGTCAAATGTGCAAAGCAAATACTTCATTTTCTCCAAACATTCTGCTTTCCTCCTAAATATCAACGACATGACGATAAGTAAACTGGGAATACTAAATCGCTTGACAGCCAATGAACAAATTATGTCATTGTTTTGGTCCAGATATTAAATTCCTAAATCAATAAAAAAATGAACAAATCCAGAGTACAGGGGAACTGCCAAAATGCAAAAGAGCACTTTGAGATTTTCTACAAATAAAAAGTGCGTTATAAAGCCAGTGTATCATCACCCAGTAGATGTGGGGCGGCACAATGGCTTAGTGGTTAACACGTTCACCTCTTAGCGCTGGGAAGCCAATGTTAGAATCCCAACCTGAGTGGAGCTTTCATGTTCTCCCCATGTCCACATGGGTTTCCTCCAGGTTCTCTGGCTTTCTCCCACAGTCTAAAAACATGGTTTCAAGTCAAATTGATGCTGTAAATTGCCCCATATATATGTTTGTCTCTGTGTGAGTAAGTATATCCAGCGATAGATTGGTGCCCTTTTCTATTTGTATCTGCCCAGCGCCCTAAGCGTTCTTCCCTGGATGGGCATGGGGACCCCCCCACCCCCTGACCCTAGTAGAGGTTAAACCGGAAGATTATGAATGACAATGAAAAGAGTAGATGTGAATTAACAGAAATTGTTAAATTGTAGTTAGGGCTCAATGTGTTTTTTTTGCTGTTGTGTGGAAAACCTCAGTCACAGATCAGTCAAGTCCACAGAATCTTAACATTTATTCATTAGACTTTTATGTTAAATATTAACAGACTAGCTGACTGTACTTTTATGTTGTGTTTTAAAATTGGTGGACACCATATTAAATAATTTGGTCCACATAAACAAATGGAAAAGGAGAAGAAGTCAGTTTTGTTATTACTAACTTGCTAAATGCATAATGAAATCGATAGGCTAATATAAAGGCTAATATATTGCATACAAGTATACAAATATTGTTGTAGATTATTGTATTAAACTCTTAAAGATCTGCCTGTGGTTGCATGGGGAACATGGAGTTTTCCTCTTTGTCAGCAAATTACACTGTGATAGTAGTGAGAAGTTTTTAAATGCAAATTGTTTCTATTTTTTCTGATATTTCTTAACTATTATCCCAAAATCAACTGTTGTTCAGTTGTTACACACAGTTTTGACAGGCATTGCAAAAGGTGTTTTGCTATGAAGAAAGTGGCCTACTCATGAGCTCTGTGTGAAATCACATGCATTTAGTACAAGAAAGCTGTTTACATAATACTTAGTGTGTCTAAATTGGTAGTATTTATCAAACAGTATGCACAAATATTTTTTTACACATGTATTTACTTCAGTCTCTGATAAATATGGCTTTTTAACAGTGGTAGCAAAATAGAATCATCAGAATCAGAATACTTTATTGAATCCCTGGGGAGAAATGGTGTCCTATAATAAACGACAGTGAGATGGTGGCTGCATTGTATTTAAGGATGTGTTGGTGAAAATGTACATACTTCAGTCTAGCTGTAGTTTATGGGTCAAATTTAGTAGCTACTGTCTTAAGTTTATACTTTCAAATGCTTCTGGAAAGCAGTTATAGTTTAAACTGGCAAGCAGCTATAGTTCCATGTTTAGGCTATTTGATGAGTTAAGATGGCAACTAAAATTATATATGGCACATTGTGGCTAAAAAAACAAGCCTTGTACCAAACTCCTGTTCCACAACATATGACGTATTATTCGAGTTTGAAACCTTAATAAGCATACAACATTGCTGTGTCCTATCCGAATATTACAATGGTCAAATATGGTACACGATATTCTCTTATTCTTCATAACAGTGTAGTCATCGTGCCTGTGGCATCTTTCGATTTGGAATCAGCTTGTTCACGGTCATGTAATCCCAACCCATCAGTTCACAGTCACATGATCTGGTTCTGGAATGATATTAGTCATGAAGCTTTCTTGTGCCGCCTCCTGGACATTGGCTCCTATAACCTAGTTCATTTTCATTCCCTAACTTTTAAATTTTGTAATGTGTCTGTTACAAGGCCTAATATGTTTTATTTGTCTGTACTGTTAGCTATGAATCTGCTCAGTGATTGCTGAATTGTACAATAAAACTACTGATGTATCTGGTTCCAGGCACCAGCCAAGCCACTTCTTCCTCAAATGAAGTCGAAAGATGTAGGGAAGATCTGCGTGGTGATTGATCTGGATGAAACTTTAGTACACAGTTCGTTCAAGGTAGGCTAAATTTTCCTGCACCACTTTTTCACTGTCAACACATGTTCAGTATGGCTCCATGCAGTATGGACAAGTAAACAAGCACGTATCATGGTTATAGGATCCGATTAACAGGAAGGTTATGTACAGATATGTGATACTGGCCTTTACCAAGCATAATTCAATTACGACAGAGCTGATCATGCTTATTATTTTTAAGTTGGGACTGAATACATCAATAATAACAGTAGAAGAATTAAATTACTATAGAATAAATGATTATAGAATTAAGAACTAATGAAAAACATAAGTGATAGGATAATTCATCAAAATCATTAATTTAATGAAACACTTGAAGGCACTCAGTCATCAGTAAGTGTAGAAATAAACACAATAATAGATATAAATAATAGATAAAAATATACTGTAGATATGAAGTTTACAGAAGCCCCTGGATCTTTGCACACAGCAGACATTTTACCAACTGAAGGTCTGGAGATGAACTGGACTACTTTATTTTAGTATATAAATATATTTAGTATATATAATAAATAAGCAGATCATGTGTTACAAAGACAAATTCAAATAACTTTCATGTCAGATATTAAACTAAACACGTGTTAATTTGAATAATTGATGAATTCAGCATCAATGCTCCCATTTTCGGATGCAAAAAATCTAAGTATAAAAAATTCATTCATTTCATTCATTCATTATCTCCCACTTTATCCTCTATTAGGGTCGCGGTGGGGTTCCCCATGCCCATCCAGGGGAGAACGTTTCGGGCGCTGGGCAGATACACCTAGGACAGGGTGCCAATCCATCGCTGGGCACACACTCACTCACACAGACACACGCTATATGGGGCATTTTGGAGAATTCAATTGACTTGATCCATGTTTTTGGACTGTGGGAGGAAACCGGAGAACCCGGAGGAAACCCATGCAGACACGGGGAGAACATGGAAACCGGGAATCCCTAGCGCTGAGAGGCGAACGTGCTAACCACTAAGCTACCGTGCCGCCAAGTATAAAAAAGTTTAGGAAAAATATTTTGTATGACTCTTCGCTTTTTAAACGAAAACTAAAGAAGTCAAAAAAGTCAGACCACACCAGGCTCTTAAAGGGAATGGCAAGTGACACACTGGTTTATTGCACGTGACGCCCAAAACACAGCCATGAAAAATGTTGTCATGATTTATTAAGCTGCAGGTACGTGATTGACATCTCGATTTAAATTGCTTAAAAAAAGCCCTTTGAATCACTTCTTGGTTGTTCTACAGAGCAGATAAACAATATAACATATAGACTTTCATCTTCAGTGCTATTTTTTTATTTGTGTCAAGTTTGTTGTCAATAATAAACATAGAATTTACAGTATTTGTAACTCCTGACTAACATTAATAAGAAATTATAAACTACAACCGTTAAAAGTATTAACTTTGCATATACCAGTTAGCTACAACATTAAAAACACTACAAGGTAAAATAAAGAATATTGTTTTTCTTGTCACAAGAGGACAGTTACAGTTAAATAGTTGAATTTTAAAGGTATTGCTTTGAAGGCAGGATAAATGTACCAGCAAATAAAAAGGAATAAGGGTGAAAGTGTGTGTTCCCTATACAAATTCACACTGTTGCTTTAATTACCATGATATAATTACCCTGTGACGATCACTTATATACGCATAAAAATAAAATAAAAACATACACAAACAGGAAAAATAAAATAAAAACATAAAATAATATTAATACTGCGGCACGGTGGCTTAGTGGTTAGCATGTTCGCCTCTCAGCGCTAGGGATTCCCGGTTCGAATCCCCATCTGGGTGGAGTTTCCATGTTCTCCCCGTGTCCGCGTGGGTTTCCTCCGGGTTCTCCGGTTTCCTCCCACAGTCCAAAAACATGGATCAAGTCAATTGAGTTCTCCAAATTGCCCCATATAGAGTGTGTCTGTGTGAGTGAGTGTGTGTCCAGCGATGGATTGGCGCCCTGTCCTGGGTGTATCTGCCCAGCGCCCGAGACGTTCTCCCTGGATGGGCATTGGGAACCCCACTGCCACCCTAATAGAGGGTAAAGCGGGAGATAATGAATGAATGATTATTAATACTACTTCTAATAATAATTCTATCAGTGTATGGACTGCATTTATTATTTTTCTAGTGTTTCATTGACAGAAATTCTTTAATTTTGTAACTCCTTTGTTGTTAGCTGTCTATATTTATGTAATCAGCAATTACATTAGTGATTGTGTCCTTATTTGTGATGTGGATTTGTTTTGCACACAGTGTCACAGTACTTTGCGTGTTTAATGGTGTAATGAGAATTTTCTTTATTCATTCGTGTTTTAGTATTTTACAGATATAAATCTATTTCTTTATTCATTGCTCATTTCATTGCTTTATTTTATTTTAAGTAGCCAGATAGAAACATATGACAGCAGAATCAAGTTCTTCCACATCAAAATCACCTAACTATGTTTTCATGGACTTTGTTTTATCACTGAGGCACAGTCATGCTAGAGCATAAATTGACCTTCCCCAAACTGTTTTCACAAAACTAAAAGTATACATTAGACTAAATTGCATGAGTAGAAGGTCGAGTGTAACCTGGGATTGAATGAAACACTTGAATTTAATGTTTATGACATGTTCCTTACTTTTGTCCATGTCCATGTTTATTCTTAAATGAAAATGGTTAATTATTATTCAGTGTTTTGTTTTAGTCGATTTGAATCTTACTAACTCAATAATTAACTGTTTAATGTTTCTATTTACAGCCAGTAAACAATGCTGATTTTATCATTCCAGTGGAAATTGATGGGGCTGTCCACCAGGTGAGCATATTTTTTTAACCAGTTTCTCAATAATAGTTACAATCAGCCTGTGCCATGGCTAGAAAGGACAGAGTCCTAAAGTGTAGGTGGTTCAAAGGTAGTCTTTAATGCAGACGACACCGGGTGAAAACAGCCTCAGCACGTGACACGACATAAACATAACACAAAACAATGTTCCAACACTAAACACAGGGAAGGAAGGGCTTTTAAACATGTAAGGGTTTGCCCCAGATCTTCACAAATGACAAATAAATCATTCCAGGGCTAATAGGGGGTGCTAATGTCCAGACCAGCAGTCTGGGTGATACCACCAGCAACTAGTAGAGGGTGTTGATGTTACAATAATTGAAAAATTTAAAACAGTACATGCTTAAAAATATAAAAAATATATACTTTGGAAATAGTTCTACTAATGCCTTTAATAACAGTTAACAATACTTCTGGATAAGAAGTATGTAATTGCGGTCTTAAATGTTGTTTTAGCATATATGAAGACATTTCATTATGTACATAATTACAGGTTGCATTTGATCAGCGTAAATTACCTTTACCTATACCTGCTTAATGTGAGAGGGACCAAAACTGATTTAACTAAAGGGGGTGATGTGTGTCACCTTACCCCCCTGCTGACGTTGTAATAGTTTAAAGAAGAGTTTAAATAGTTTAATTACTATTTTTAAGCATTTATTTGTAGTAGCAGCATGCCATGAGATTGTTCAGACCACCTGAACACTAACACTGTGCACTGTGTTTGTGTATGGCGTCTCACACTGGGGTGCTACCTGACAGTTTCATGGCTGCCTCGGTTGATGTCTGTAAACAGCGGAGGGCTATTTCTGTACACTGATGAAGTAAAGCAGAACCCACTACCCTCGTGCTGCTTTCAAGACTCCACCCCATGTCCATAGGTCTTGGTCATGCTCACAGCAAGACACACCGGGGCCCTTTAAAGGACAGATACAGCCTTGGTCTGGAATGGACAGCAGATTGTAAAGCTCTTGGCTTTGGCCTGGTTCAAGTAATCCAGGATAGGCTTGTGATGTCGGGAAAGCCTATTCGGGATCACTTGGTTCAGGAGTGAGACCAGCATCATCGTATAATGTTTGGCTGACCCAGTTACCTTTGTAATTATAGCCATTTTATAAGAAATCATTAATGTATCATTTGACACCAGCAAGTGGCTCCTCCACTGAAGTGTTTATTAGCTAGTCATCCGTAAGAATTGTGTTAAATTCGATACTCTGGTGACCCAGATTTTACTTATGTGCCGTCTTTGCAGTGCTTATTTAGAGATTCAGGCTTCAAAAAAAATATGCGCAGCTCAGTGTCTATACCTAACACATGTCTTGTTTGCCCCATGATCAAAGGTCTACGTGCTGAAGCGACCTCACGTTGACGAGTTCCTAAAAAGAATGGGTGAATTATTTGAATGCGTGTTGTTCACAGCAAGCTTAGCCAAGGTAAAGCACAGAATAATAATTCCCAACCTATTGCACCGTTTTGAAAATAAAGCAGGATATTTCAGTTCTTTTCTGGCTTTTCTCCTGCTCACAGTATGCAGACCCTGTCTCCGACCTCCTGGATAAGTGGGGCGCTTTCCGTTGCCGTCTGTTTCGGGAATCCTGCGTGTTCCATCGTGGAAACTACGTCAAGGATCTGAGTCGCCTGGGCAGGGACCTCAATAAAGTCATCATCGTGGATAACTCACCAGCATCATACATCTTTCACCCGGACAATGCTGTACGTTTGTTATTATTATTTGTGCTATTCCCTCTCATGGTATGAGTTAGAAAGTTAGACCTTAAACAACATTAACTAATATTTGCGACAACAGTTTTGGGAAGGCCCTTCCTTGGTTGTATTCCTGTTGTTGCTGTGAAAGACTTCCACTGGTTTGCTTAGAGTCTAAACCTTATTCATTCATTCATTCATTATCTCCCGCTTTATCCTCTATTAGGGTCGCGGTGGGGTTCCCCATGCCCATCCAGGGGAGAACGTTTTGGGCGCTGGGCAGATACACCCAGGACACGGTGCCAATCCATCGCTGGGCACACACTCACTCACACAGACAAACTCTATATGGGGCAATTTTTTTGAGAATTCAATTGACTTGATCCATGTTTTTGGACTGTGGGAGGAAACCGGAGAACCCGGAGGAAACCCACGCGGACACGGGGAGAACATGGAAACTCCACCCAGATGGGGATTTGAATCGGGAATCCGTAGCGCTGAGTGGCGAACGTGCTAACCACTATGCCACCTAAAACCTTATTAGTACACATATTTAAAGTTATCTAAATGTGTTGTTTAGATTGTTTGTACACTGAACACAGCCTGCATTTTTTACTCTGGAATGATGTGTACATTGGTAAGGTTTTGTGTAATTTCTCTGCATCACCAACAAAAAGTTATACATATGACATTAAAACACAGCCACATGGATGCCCCATCATATTTTGCTCGTTAGAATATGAGCCAGGGTGGCAGGGTTGGTCAGGGTGGAAGACATAACAGCTTGTAAAGTATCAAGAGATGTGTGAGTACAGACTGCTGATGAGTCAAGCTGTTGCGCTGTCCATCTGCCATTTTTGGGCCTTAAGAAAGATCTCGGATGCTTAAATTGTCACTAGAGAGCTATCAGCATTTTTTCTCTTATACTTTAAAGTGCACATGTGAACATCTGGACCCATTTTGCCAAAATAGCCTTAATTTATGTCTATGGATCTTGCATTATTTAAATAACCAATACCCTGCTGAAACTGGAAAAGAGCGTATAATGTTTAATTGTCATTAATAATATTAGGATTAATTTATTAGGGGCGCAGTGGCTTAGTGGTTAGCACGTTCGCCTCTCAGCACTAGGGATTCCCGGTTCAAATCCCCATCTGGGTGGAGTTTCCATGTTCTCCCCATGTCTGCGTGGGTTTCCTCCGGGTTCTCTGGTTTCCTCCCACAGTCCAAAAACATGGATCAAGTCAATTGAATTGTCCAAATTGCCCCATATAGAGTGTGTCTGTGTGAGTGAGTGTGTGCCCAGCGATGGATTGGCGCCCTGTCCTGGGTGAATCTGCCCAGCGCCCTAGACGTTCTCCCCTGGATGGGCATGGGGAACCCCACCGCGACCCTAATAGAGGATAAAGCGGGAGATAATGAATGAATGAATTTATTTGGAGTAAATAAATGAGAACCTATTTGTTTACTGGGTTTGGGCTTTTTATGTCAAACACTAGCTTATTACTTGTATAACATGTGCTATCATATTACTGTGTCCAGGTTCCTGTAGCATCCTGGTTTGACGACATGTCCGACACAGAGCTTCTGGACCTGATCCCGTTCTTTGAGAGACTAAGTAAAGTGGATGACGTGTACGCTGTGCTTAAACAGCAAAGGACTAGCAGCTAGCATGAATGCCAGGGCAGCTTTCACCAAGGGGCCAGGGAGGCTGGTGGTTTAGAGAGCCACTTCCCTGCGACATGGGATCCACTGCCGGCTCGCTCTTCATCACCTACCCAGAATTCCATTTAAAAAGGAGGGCTGATGGAAAACAAAAAGTTGTTGTTGGAAACTCGGTATGAGCGAACGATAGAACTGTGAAGGACTGCCTCCTTACACACATTTAAAAAAAAAAAAAAAAAAAAAAAAAAAAGAAAAGAAATTTATCAGTTTTTAACACTTGAATCCGTGTTATTTCATCTTTTTGTAACTTACTTTCCATTTTAAAGACAAGGTAGAGGGAAGTCCTGATCATACTCATCGTTGCTGACCTTTTTATTGAGAGTTTCTCAAAAATGAGATTTCAGCACAGTAGCTAATTTCTATCTAAGGACAGTGTGGGCATTTTGGCAAGTTTACTCGTGTTTCGCTATTTCCTTGTGCAGTAAATCTGTTAAAGAAGCATTTGAAACAGATGGGCCTTTTTTTCTAGGTGGAACTCGGTAAACCAGAATTTCTCCCCAGGCATTAATAGAAGCCAAGGGAATAAACACCCATTCCAGAAAAGGGTGGGGAAAAGCCAAACTCTCAGAGTTGTCACTAGGCTTATGTCGAGTGCAAATGAAAGGAGGTTATATTACAAATACGACATTTGTCATTTTTATAGATTTTTCATCTTATTGATTGTATGCATTGAATGTTGTGCCACAAAACCCATTGATCGGAGGTCAGAGGTGGTTTCTTTCGGATTGGGATAGGTTTAGTAAATATGGATATGGAGGAACATGCTATGTAGCTCGTCAGTGAAATGAAAGGCACTGTGTACAGGTTTAAACTTTAATATTAAATGCTCTTCATCAGGATTCAAACCCAATATTTCAAACTCCAGATGGTGGAGGGTAGGAAAGATGACTAAAAGGTCTTATTTTGTTTATTTCGAGGCCTAAAATGGTTGAGCTCCGCTGCTTGTTTTTATACTGCAATCCACTGTTTGTGTAAAGATTTGATTGAACGCAGTTGTTGCACAAGTCAAATGAAACGAGTCGATTTGCCAGAATGTCAGGGCTGTGCTTTATGGCATTGTTTGACTTAGTAAGTTTACCTCAATCTCTGAGAATGTCAGTCACAAATGCCATAAAATACAGTGTTGTCTTTCTTCCAGCCCAAATTTAAACTTCTAGTTTTATAAAAACACAAACTCCTCACTGATTTAGCCTGGTTAGAACATTCTTGGCATCATTAACACAATTTTGTTCAAGAGTTTAGTTTTTGTGACCTATGGCCGGCAATCAGGCAGAGCACCTTTGGTACTTAGGATAAGGTTCAAAATAAACTTTTCACACACAATAATACAATCCTGGTTCTCCTATCAGCATTTTCAAGGATTTATGCAGTATGTAACCTAATATTACAAGTGCACTTACTAAAAAGGACTTTTAACTTTTATAGTAGTGACGCAGCAGCTCATTTGGTAGCACTGTCACCTTAAAGCAATATGTTCCTGGGTTTGATTCCCATGCAGGTGACCAGAGTCATTGTGTGTGAGTTTGCATGTTCTCCTGGTGTCTGGGTTTGCTCTCAGAGCTCCAGTTTCTTTTTAAGGTCCAAAGACCTATAAGTCAGGTGAAGTGGAGACAGTCATTTTGTCTAGGCATGAGTGAACAAGTTGGTCTGTCTGCTATGTAATGGACTGGTGACCTTTCACCCTATAAGCTTTGAGGCCCCAACTTAGATGAGAAAGCAGTTTGAAAGCATGAATGAATGAACCTTTACAGTTTGTATTTCCAGTATGCCTGTCGTAATTACATATTCATATAAAGACATTCTCAAACACCTACAGACTTAATAAGCCTCATGAATGTTGTAGCACTAAAGCCATCAGTCGGCCTTCTTTTATAAACTACACATATACAATTGTACACATTGTCTGCCTTACAATGCCAATGAACGTGGACCGCGGGTGTCCTTAGCACTATCAGATGGATTTTTAGCAAGTGTGTGCATTGATGCTGTGAGATTTGGTGATGTTAGGATAATCAAAAGTTAGAGCTTGTTGCTGACGACGAGAATTCAGCTGTTCGTGTGATGCTGGTATTTTTTTCTATTTTTGTATTAGAATGTTTTTTATTGGAGTGATTAAGACAAGATCTTTTTGATGATCCTAGGTAAAGCTTACCACCATGCCAAGGAGAAGAATTCATTCATGCCATATTTTCATAGGCCCAATTGGCATCGTGACTCCCCTTTGTATTTCTGTCAAACCAACCACATGATGTTCCCATGTTCTTTGGAACAGCATGGGACGAACATACAAGATCTTACACCTCTTCTACAAGTCTTCCAAAAATGTTCAAATTGCCCTGGTTCTGATGTTCTAGTTCAGATTTAGGCGAAATTTCGATATCAGTACTAACTCGAACAAGCAGGTTTTAAACAGTAAAGAAAAGACCAGACAAAGATCCGCTGCCTGACACTCCAGGTGCAGCTGTCTGGCTGCCTGCATGTTTGTAAAAGCTTTTGTTTGCTGTCGTATTTCGCCGAAGTGTAACTAAACCCATGGCTGACGTAGTACAGTGGCTAAAGCCTGACCAATCTGCAGATGACTCTTTACACAGGAGCTACCGGTCAATCTATAGACAATAACCTGCTTGTTCATGTTTGCATCTTATAGGATTTAACTAGAAAGACTATGTTTCTTTAGAAGTTAAAAAAGGGGCCAGTTTAAGCAAACATTAGCCAAACAACCCAGCGTACATTTCAAATGAAAAACAAACCGTTGAGTCAGTCTTTTCTCGATTTTTTTTCTCACCACAGTGTAATATCTATTTAGTAGGTGTTTGTCTTCTTCATCGTCATGTTATGAGGTCATTAAAGAGCTGATGCAGCATTTGCCTAAACAGCGACACAGCTAGCCCCTGTGCCTGTGCTTGTGCACTGTACGAGACACTGCCAAGAAGTAATAAAACAGTCTTCAGATCAGAAATATATTGTGTATATAAAACAGATCAGAATACATCTAATCATTTGAGAACAGTCGCTCCAGAATAAGGTTACTCATCGGGGTATAAAATGTATCATATACTCTGAGAGGATAAGTTGAGTTGAAGCAGGAACAGTGTGGCATGTTAAGTTACTGATATGACCCCTTGGCTTAAGCAGTTCTGTGGGAAATGGCTCCCTCTGGTGTCATGTTCTGTTCCATGCAGACAGCAGACCTGATAGCAGTGGGTCTGATCTTTGTGATTGGATGGTTGAGATGGACGGTTCTGGCAGAAGTGCCTAATAGCATCTGGACATCTGAATGTCAAACTGGTATTTGATGCTGTTAAATTGGGGCTAAATATCCGGCAGCTTTCATTTGAATATTCAACGATCAACTTTACAATCTGGAATGGTCAATGTGTTCTAAACCTGCAGTAGCTCATGATTACATGATTTTAGGCCTCTCAGCTACAAGAGTAAACTGTAAATAGCTATTTCATTTAACGTGCATACCCTCTGCCTTCTTACTGTTCTGTCCCTTTTTTTTTCTCTATTTATACAAAAAGCACATCTGTTCTACACATCTGTATGTCTGCTTAATTGTGTAGAGCAAACTAAATGCAGCATTAATGGATTTTGTTTTTCTTTCCTTGTGATTAGGGAATAGGAACAGCAAGGAACTGGGTCAACTGTAACCTAGGCTTGAACTTTTGTAATTATTAATTGTATTTTACTGTACTGAAAAGAGATATACCATAAACGATGAACAGATAAAGAAAACATTGTGTGTTGATTTTGTGTGAAACATAAGTGATGACATGTAGGACATTCATCAAAAAGGTGTATTTTATTAGAATCTATTTCAAATGGAAGACAAAAGTACGACTGCTAACTGTACCTGAATCAGTCTACACGTACTACACATGGGAATTGTAAAGTTTTCACTTGCAATTAACGGTTTTTATAGTTTGAGAAGTGGTAAATATTAAGATTTATCTGCTTTTTCGGACTAGTTGTTAAATGAGCACCTAGGCCAACTTTAATATGGCCATGTGCGGGTATTCTTCTTTTGTGTTACCCTTTGCTTCCCAATGACCCATCTCACAAAGCAGCGGTTATTTAGAAAAAGAAAAAAAGTTCTCTATACAAAGCACAATGTACATAAATGTAATAAATGACAAATATTGAGTTATCATTAGTGCACTACAGTTTACAATAATGAAGAAAAAATATTTTAGCGTTTCGAAAACCTCCAGTCAGATTGGATTTTGTATGACTAGTTTTAAATGTGTGAAATACTGTATACGCTAAAGCTGGCTTATCACCGCTGATCAGTGCAAATGATTCAAACTGGCTGGTTTGCTGGCAACAATATTATGCGTAATCCTTTTAATTTGATTTAAACGTCCTTTCACTCATACCAATTCAAAATCTGAAGATAGTGTCTTTTGCCCCATAGCCAGGTCCATATGTCTTAAGAATTATCTGTAGGAAGAAAAGACAAATCAGTTTGATTGCTGGTAATTTTGTAATGGCACAATTGATATTGACTAAAAGTACTTGTGAATTTTAAAATGCAAACCTAAATTCTTTTAATTGGTGTTTCATCTTTCAAACAATTGCCTAATAACGTTTTAAAAATATATACTGAACAATCTATTCATCCATTTAGCCATTTTCCACCCCTAAATCGTTTCACGGGGGCAGCAGCCTAAGCAAAGTGGCTCAGATATTCCTATCCCCAGCTACTTGCAGCACTTCGGGGGTCATTCCAAGGTGTTCCAAGGCTAACCGAGAGATATAATCTCTTCATCTTGTCCTAAGTCCACTGATTAAACATGCCCGGAACACCTCAGCTGGCTCCTCTCGATCTGGAGAAGCAGTGGCTGTACTCTGACTCCCTTCTGAATGATTGTATCCTACCCTCAGGGAAAGCCCAGTCACACTGTGGAGGAAACGTGTTTCGGCTGCTTGGACTCACAAACTCATTTTTACATTCATTACCCAGAGTTCATTGCCATAGGTTATATACCAAATGAATATCACCATGTAACACAAGTTTTGTTCCCAGCTTTTTAATGTTATATTCCAATTGCTTATGTCTAAAACAAATAAAAAATTGCTTACATTCATCATAAACTTCGCTTTTGTGACCACGGCAACAAAAATTATGAATTTTTATTATAGAAACAGATGATTTTGCATCTTCTCATTTATACAGTCAGACTAAGAACACTATAGGCATTGCAAATTTACACAGATTACCAAAAACTGTTCAGAAGTGTGTGGTTTTCCGAGATTTACGACTATACTGCAAATCAGATTCATCCATCCATTATCTTCCGCTTTATCCTCTATTAGGGTCGCGGGGGGGGTTCCCCATGCCCATCCAGGGGATAACGTTTCTGGCGCTGGGCAGATACACCCAGGACAGGGCGCCAATCTATCGCTGGGCACACACTCACTCACACAGACATGCACACACACACACACACACACTCTATATGGGGCAATTTGGAAAACTCAATTGACTTTTATTCATTCATTCATTATCTCCCGCTTTATCCTCTATTAGGGTCGTGGTGGCCATCCCATGCCCATCCAGGGGAGAATGTTTCAGGCGCTGGGCAGATACACCCAGGACAGGGCGCCAATCCATCGCTGGGCACACACTCACTCACACACACACTCTATATGGGGCAATTTGGAGAATTCAACCGACTTGATCCATGTTTTTGGACTGTGGGAGGAAACCGGAGAACCCGGAGGAAACCCACGCGGACACGGGGAGAACATGGAAACTCCACCCAGATGGGGATTCGAACCGGGAATCCCTAGTGCTGAGAGGCGAACGTGCTAACCACTAAGCCACCGTGCCGCCCTCAAATGAATATAAAATAATTAATTCAATTAATTATGGAATTTTTATTTATTGCTGCTTCAATTCGTTGTACTGTTGAAACGAACTGAATAATATTAACGGTCTGATAGCTATCTGCATACGGTGTTGGCAATCTTCTTGAGCAAAACCTTTATTGCTGCAGGGATGCTGTATGAGCAGCTCTGTTCTGACCCCAACCAAGTTGGGATGATTTTTACCATATAAAAATATGGATTCAAGGTAAATCGAATGCTCTAAATTGCCCCATATAGTGTATTTTTATGTGTGTATGTATTTGTGTGCGTGAGTGTGTGCCCAGTGATGGATTGGCGCCCTGTCCTGGGTCTATCTGCCCAGCACCCAAAACGCCCCCCCCCCCCTTGCGTCACTAGTAGAGGGTTAAGTGGAAGATAATGAATGCATGAATACTCATTCATTCATTCATTCATTCATTATCTTCCGCTTTATCCTCTATTAGGGTCGAGGTGGGGTTCCCCATGCCCATCAAGGGAAGAACGTCTCGGGCGCCGGGCAAACACACCCAGGACAGGGCGCCAACCTATCTCTGGGCACACACTCACTCACACAAACATACTCTGCATGGGGCAATTTGGAGAACTCAATTGACTTGATCCATGTTTTTGGACTATGGGAGGAACCCGGAGAACCCGGAGGAAACCCACGCGGACATGGGGAGAACATGGAAACTCCAATCAGATGGGGATTCCAACCAGGAATCCCTAGCGCTGAGAGGAGAACGTGCTAACCACTAAGCCACCGTGCCGCCTGCATAAATACTAAGTTCATTATTACTAATAAATCTTGAAATCCACTTTATTTTAAAGTATGATCTTGAAACCAGAATGTGCTAAATATCCAAGAATAAAGTATTGTGCGTTTTTGTTTTGTAAAGATTCTAAATACAAATTCATTTTAAACAATTCCTTGCTTTGGTAAATCCTAGTTATAACTTAACTTTATTATTTAACTTTAAAATCGGATACATTTAGATACAAAAAACAGAACTTACTTTTTAACAGTCAGGTTTGCAGTGCTTTTGGCCTCTCCTAAAGTGAATGTCACAACGCCGCTCATGTCCTCTGATGTGTGTCTCAGTGTGAGCCTGTGAATTCCCCCCAGTTTCTCCAAAATAACTCTAGGCCCGGGTTTTAGTGCCTCTTGATTCAGAGTCCATACAGGGAATTTAGTTACAGGGACTGAGACCTCACACATAAAATGCACTTCCTCTGGGGCTGTCACCTCTACATCCTGCAGCTCTTTCACCATTAGAATCGACTGGGCTGTAAAACAGACACATGAACAACAAAACTACAATGTATATATTTAAATACATACTGATTCGGAAGTGGATTTCTCTGTGAGTAATAACTAAAACATATTATTTGCATTATAATAGAGAAAAGAAGTAAACACACTACTAATAACACATGCAATACCTCAATTAATTGTATTTATTATTCATTCATTCATTATCTTCTGCTTTATCCTATATTAGGGTCGCGGTGGGGTTCCCCATGCCCATCCAGGGGAGAACGTTTCGGGCGCTGGGCAGATACACCCAGGACAGGACGCCAATCTATCGCTGGGCACACACTCACGCACGCATACACACTCTATAGGGGGCAATTTGGAGAACTCAATTGACTTGATCCATGTTTTTAAACTGTGGGAGGAAACCGGAGAACCCGGAGGAAACCCACGCGGACATGGGGAGAACATGGAAACTCCACCCAGATGGGGATTCGAACCGGGAATCCCTAGCGCTGAGAGACGAACGTGCATATGGGTTCGTATCCCCATCTGGGTGGAGTTTCCATGTTCTCCCCGTGTCCGCATGGGTTTCCTCCGGGTTCTCCGGTTTCCTCCCACAGTCCAAAAACATGGATTAAGTCAATTGAGTTCTCCAAATTGCCCCATATAGAGTGTGTCTGTGTGAGTGAGTGTGTGCCCAGCGATGGATTGGTGCCCTGTCCTGGGTGTATCTGCCCAAACGTTCTCCCCTGGATGGGCATGGGGAACCCCCCCGCGACCCTAATAGAGGATAAAGCGGGAGATAATGAATGAATGTTATGGTTTATTTGTTTATTTAAATTTCTTATTCATTAATTTATTGTAGGCTACTGTTACAATGACTCTAGCTAACTAGTGTTTCAGTTATCTTGTTTATAGTTCCAGTCATTAACTATTTTTAAGTTTATTTAATACAAAAATTTGATTGAAAACATATTATGAATGATGATTGCCATATTTCAGTAATGAATGAACAACAAATGTACCAGTAGAAAAGAGTCGACTCATTGAACACAGTTACTATTAGTAGACATTGTCGTTTAGTAAAGCAGGGAACGAAGCCATTTGATGAAAAAACAACGTGGTAACACAATTTAACGTGTTTTTTATGCTTACAAAGCAACTTATTTTGCTACAACGGAGCACCACGAATGCCGAATATAGTGAAAAAAAAACCTAAACTGGCGTTTGCTTCCAATTCTGTAAAGAGTCAATCGTTTGAGGAGTCGCGAGTTGATTGAATAGATTCAAGTCGGGTTGTGGCGTCACTGAGTGAGTATTGATGTTTTATTGGACTTAAAAACAAAACATACATCACTTAAACACACTGATGTAAAGTCATTGTACATTTATTAGAGAAACAGTTCCTTAAGTTATTATCTAATTAAAATCATGTCTATTTAAAGCATGTCGACTAAAGCCAAACATGACCGCTGTTACGTGTAGCTAGATAAAAACAACCAAACAAACAAGACAAAATCTTTCTAACACAAAGGTCAGGGTAACAAACATCACGCTGAATGCTGGACTTCAGGATGAAGATGTTTAATTATCAAACACCTTTTATTTTGGCGAACCGCTTATTTTATTCATTCATTCATTATCTCCCGCTTTATCCTCTAGTGGGGTCGCGGTGGGGTTCCCCATGCCCATCCAGAGGAGAACGTTTCGGGCGCTGGGCAGATAGACCCAGGACAGGACGCCAATCCATCGCTGGGCACACACTCACTCACACAGACACACTCTATATGGGGCAATTTGAGAATTCAATTGACTTGATCCATGTTTTTGGATTGTGGGAGGAAACCGGAGAACCCGGAGGAAACCCACGCAGACACGGGGAGAACATGGAAACATGGAAATCAGATGGGGATTCGAACCGGCAATCCCTAGTGCTGAGAGGCGAACATGCTAACCACTAAGCCACCGTGCCACCCCATAATTAATTGAATTAATTATTTTATATTTATTTGGGGGCGGCACGGTGGCTTTGTTTGGCTTTGTTTGGTGGCGTGGGTTTCCTCCGGGTTCTCCGGTTTCCTCCCACAGTCCAAAGTTTAAAATGGTATTGGGCTTTTTTAAACCAGAAAGATGAGGGTTTAAATCCATGAACGCACATGAGAAACTGGTGTACCCCTGAGCAGGGTCAATAACTCTAATTAACACTAAGTTTAAAGTGTTTGTCTAAACCTTAAAATGGTGCAAATGTAAACATGTGCTCAGTCAAGCCAGCAGAGGGCAGTATATGACCACTATCAGTATTTCCATTGTGCATCTGAATTTTTATTTTTTTTATTTTCAGCTATAGCTGTGTTGACATATTTTAATTATTACTGAAAACAACAGTTATTGACAATCTGAGCTTTTGGTCATTTTTTTAGAACATTAATCTTATCACATTATCTTGTGCTTAATCCTCTATGACAGGAATATACGGAATTATATTTAAGGCGTCGGCACGTTCGTCTCTCAGCACTAGGGATTCCCGGTTCGAATCCACATCTGGGTGGAGTTTCCATGTTCTCCCCGTGTCCGCGTGGGTTTCCTCCGGGTTCTCCGGTTTCCTCCCACAGTCCAAAAACATGGATCAAGTCAATTGAGTTCTCCCAATTGCCCCATATAGTGTGTGTATGTGTGCGTGTCTGTGTGAGTGTGTGCCCAGCGATAGATTGGCGCCCTGTCCTGGGTGTATCTGCCCAGCGCCTGAAACGTTCTCCCCTGGATGGGCATGGGGAACCCCACCGCGACCCTAATATAGGATAAAGCAGAAGATAATGAATGAATGAATATTTAAGGCACGGACGGTTAGCACGTTCGCCTCTCAGCGCTAGGGATTCCCGGTTCAAATCCCAATCTGGGTGGAGTTTCCATGTTCTCCTCGTGTCCGCGTGGGTTTCCTCCGGGTTCTCCGGTTTCCTCCCACAGTCCAAAAACATGCATCAAGTCAATTGAATTCTCCAAATTGCCCCATATAAAGTGTGTCTGTGTGTGTGAGTGTGTGTCCAGCGATAGATTGGCGCCCTGTCCTGGGTCTATCTGCCCAGCGCCCGAAACATTCTCCCCTGGATGGGCATGGGGAACCCTAACGCGACCCTAATAGAGGATAAAGCTGAAGATAATGGATGTTTGAATATTAAAGGTGCTGGACAAGATGCCAATCCATGGCTGAGCACGCAATAACAGACACACACACTATATAGGGGCAATTTAAATCAGCTTGAATCCATGTTTTTGTACTGTGTGAGGAAACATGTGGACATGGGGAGAACATGGAAATTCCCCCCAGATTGGGATTTGAACCTGGGTTCTAAACGCGGGTCAGATGTGCTATGCCATCTATACCCACTAAACATCTATACACACCACCTTCATTCAGATTCAGGTTACCCTTTGGATTGGTTAGTGTGTGCATGAGACAGCTTCATCAAAGTCTAGGCTGCAACATTAGATCACGTTACATTTAATCATTTTGCAGACCAAGTGGTCCATAGAGGTTGCACTGTAATGTCATTAATGAAATCTAAAGGCAGTATAATGATATTATTTTAAAGAGTATAATTCACTTAAAATATAATACATTTAAAATAGCCAATATATACATATATATAGCCAATATATAGCTACATTTAGTAAAATATATACAGGTGGGTGGCTTAATAAAATAATCCCCGCTTTAGGGTCGCAGTGGGGTTCCCCATGCCCATCCAGGGGAGAACGTCTCGGGCGCTGGGCAGATACACCCAGGATCCATCACTGGGCACACACTCACTCACACACACACACTCTATATGGGGCAATTTTGAGAATTCAATTGACTTGATACATGTTTTTGGACTGTGGGAGGAAACCAGAGAACCCGGAGGAAACCCACATAGACACGGGGAGAACATGGAAACTCCACCCAGATGGGGATTCGAACCGGGAATCCCTAGTGCTGAGAGGCGAACGTGCTAACCACTAAGCCACCGTGCCGTCCCTTAATAAAATAATGTTATGTATTTTGATAAATAAACTTATGAGGTGGGTTTTTTGGCCTTAAATTAATCTTGATTGTGTCTATGATTCAGTTGTTAAAGAAGTCACCTACATAATTGACCTAATTAGTTTATTTGTTTTCTGTAGGTCTAAAAAAGCTCACCTTCTACAGTCAGTTTTGCAGAGGATGTGTTCTCTCCAACCTGCACACTATATGTGCCTTCATCCTCCATCGCGACCTGCTGAATGACGAGTTTTCGATAACAGCCCTCGCTGCAGATCTCAAATCGCTCTGATGGTAAGATCACATTTCTGCCCTTATACCAGCGTATGCTGCACCGTGGATTGGACACTGTACAGTCCATTATGGCCCGGCTGTGTTCCAGCGCTGTTTTGTCCTGCAGTGGATCCACTATGTTCACTGGAAGTCCTAAAATAATGAGATTTAATAAACAGGGCTAAGACGCACACACAACTCAAATATTAATGAATTCATATTATTGAACAGATACTTACTTTCCACCTCGAGGTAAGCGATAGACTCAATGTTTTTTGCAACAAATTTAATTTCTCCTGAATCTTCTTCCTTAACGTTACAAATGAGGAGGAAATGCTTGTTTCCTGTTAAATACAGATTTAAATGTAACAGTATAAGCAGACTATTAAGAATAATTATGATTTAATTAGTACAGAACAACAAACTTCATCTGAATAGTGCAACACAATCCACCCATTTGGCTTAGTAATTCTGTACTAACATGAGTTCAATAGGAAGTTTGCAATCAGTGTTTAATCAGTGCTACTGATTTTTAATAAAGTGCAGGAGAGAAATGAAACAAATCCTTAATTGAGTTCAAGTTTTTTTCAGGTCCCATCAGCAGCTTCCCTTACAGAGACATTCATGATCTGTCAGATTTGTGAGCCAACAAAATACCCAATCTTGACATCAGTTATTTTTGGATACACTGGTCCCAGACAGGCGGCACATTGGCTTAGTGGTTAGCACGTTCGCTTCTCAGCGCTAGGGATTCCCGGTTTAAATCCCCATCTGGGTGGAGTTTCCATGTTCTCCCCGTGTCTGCGTGGGTTTCCTCCGGGTTCTCCGGTTTCTTCCCACAGTCCAAAACATGGATCAAGTCAATTGAATTCTCAAAATTGCCCCATATAGAGTGTGTCTGTGTGAGTGAGTGTGTGCTCAGCGATGGATTGGCGTCCTGTCCTGGGTGTATCTGCCCAGCCCCTGAAACGTTCTCCCCTGGATGGGCATGAAGAACCCCCCCCCCGCAACCCTGATATAGGATGAAGCGGAAGATAATGGATGGATTGATGGATGGTCCCAGACAGGCGGCACGGTGGCTTAGTGGTTAGCACGTTCGCCTCTCAGCGCTATCCCCATCTGGGTGGAGTTTCCATGTTATCCCCGTGTCTGCGTGGGTTTCCTCCGGGTTCTCTGGTTTCCTCCCACAGTCTAAAAACATGGATCAAGTCAATTGAATTCTCCAAATTGCCCCATATAGAGTGTGTTTGTGTGAGTGAGTGTGTGCCCAGCGATGGATTGGCGCCCTGTCCTGGGTGTATCTGCCCAGCGCCCGAGACGTTCTCCCCTGGATGGGCATGGGGAACCCCATCGCGACCCTAATAGAGGATAAAGCGGGAGATAATGAATGAATGAATGAATGGTCCCAGACAATAATTCGTGTAATCTACACTAATAAAATGTAAAGCTCTCACTGGTAGAAGGCTCATTCCCTGCAGCTTACTTAGAAAAGTTAAGCAAGTTTCATCTCAAAATTTGACCCATGATGGTCATAACAATTGAGCACATCCACCATTTTGAACTTTCTTACTTATTGCACCATCTTCACAAAAGATTGGTACGCGGTACGCGGCTTCCCTGTGCTAACCGAAACTGGTGTATGTATTGATCAAATGGGCGTAGCGCAGACACACTATAAAAATATTTTTTATAATACAACGGGTTCCAGCGCTGCGGGTTTCCGGTGCTAATTGAATAATACTTACATTGAGAGTCAAATTGTCAATGTGGTATACAAAAAGATCCTGAACAATTAAATATTGATGTATTTTCTAGGGGTGAGCTGCAATATTCGCTGATTCGACGATTCGATTCGGAGAACCGTAGTCGACTATGAACCTCATAGTCGAATGTACCATTTTGACCACATGGGGGTGCCCATGGCTGCTGCTAAGCATTAGTTTTTACATGAAATGTCTTTGTTTTTGTTATATATATATATATATATATATATATATGTATATAGCCTTTTGTCAATTAAAATCATCCTAATTTCTAGAAAAAAAAAGAAAAGAAAAACAAAAAAAAAAGGTTTTCTTTTGTTAGAAGAACAAGTAAAATATAAAAAAAAACTTTTTAAAAAAACTACGCTTATAGCGCCATCTTGTGGTGAAATTTTAACTGATTCGACTATCAGTCGACTATAGGGAAAATCTGACGAATCAGATTCGACTCCGAAAATCCTTAGTTGAAGACACCCCTGGTATTTTCACTCAGTTTAAATAGATTTACCTTTGTTCTTGATAAACATTTTCAGACTGTACTTCTCTGCTGTGAAGCATGTGTACTTTGCTAGTTCTTAATAATTCCATAACAGTCCTCATAATGGGAAGCAATTGAACCTGTAGATTAGAACTAAAATGGTATGGCATACAGATTATATCAATGCAATGTTTACCTTCCTGACGGATCTTGATGGTGTTTGTAGGTTTGATTTTCTCTCCGTTTTTCAACCATTCTCCAGGAACATCATCCAGCGACACCTCACATATAAACACAGCGTTCTGGTCCTCTACAATCTCCAGGTCTTCCAGACTCTGCAACACTTCCAGCTCACGCTCTGTGAAAACAAACAAAACCTTGAATGTAGTACTTAATGAAGGGATCCACATTTCCATTTGTAAAATGTCTGACTCGCTATATTGACTTCTGTATAATTATTACTGTTAAACATTAAGTGAAAGAGATCATCTCACATCATCTCAGACTGGAATGCTGTGTGTTAAATCAGAGTTCCAGGGACAGGAGTTGTGAGGTGCTTGTAGTTATTATTGGAACGAAAAGGGAAGTTTCTTTTTTAGGCTTTCACGTTAGTTCACTTTAAATATTAAAGTGAGCAAAATATTAATTACTTTTTCATCTTCAAAGAACTGTGCATTACAACATCATTGCATCATTAGTGTTTGATTATTTAGTCCACACACACGGTAACCTTTGCCTGGTTTCATATTTTTGCAAACAGACTTTCAGATAAACTGCAAATTTTCTCACTAAAGTAACAATATGACATTCTGTGTGACTGTGACCCAGTGTGACCCATGCCGGACATCAGTCTCTTCCAGAAGATTTGTAAGTCTCTCACATATTGATTAGAGAATGTACCACAAAATAGTTCATCTAAGTTTATCTGCCAATCTATCACTTGGCACATTCACACAGTGTCACACAGACACACACACAAACACAAACCCACTCTATATGGGACAATTTAGAGCATCTGATTTACCTTTAATCCATGTTGTTGGATTGTGCGAATAAACCGGAGAACTTGGACGAAACCTACACGGACACGGGAGAACATGGAAACTCCACCCAGATTGGGATTCGGACCTGCAATTCCATTGTGCCGTCCAATATTAGTACTTTACCTGTTTAATTTAATTTAATTTAAAATGTAATCAAATCTTTAAAAGAAATATGTTTATGTTTTGGCTATAACTCATTTTTTAAGTCAACACGCAGTGAAAACACACTTGTAGCATCCTCTGCCAAACTAAAAAAATATTTTGAGTAATCATAAAAAAAAAAAAATTCACAACCTTTTATAATTTGTTCTGTTTATGTTTAATCTAATATAATAATTAGATTAAAAAAAGAGCTCTAATTCCAGTTGACCGTAATATCAAATTTCACCATGCAAAAGGTACGTCATTGATCTTGAGATTTTAATAATAGTGACATTATCACATTAGTGTTAATTAGTGTCAAATCTCACAGTCTTTTACTGAGGACATAAATTCTCATACACACAGTTTAAAACATTACAAGCTTCTCCATTTTGGTAGTGAGTGTAACAGCATATCCAAAGTTTTCATACTTTTCTTAGTATACAATTAAATTAAGGAAGAACCATGAATGACGTGAAATGATTTAAACATAGTTTTAGTATTGTACTGTATTTCAAATAAACAGCACTGTACTGAAGGTTGTTTACATTTTTAAATTGTAGCTACATACATACATACATGTTTTGTCAAATAGTGTATATCTTTTTTGCTGGCTTGTACATTGTGGCTTGTACATTGTTTGGGATTAATGTGCCTAGACCTTGGATCATTGAATTCTATGACTACTAATCCATGTTTTTAGCTTATGTTCTACATAGTTTAGCTGCTTCGGAGCACCTGTTATCAAATATTCCTGGCACTAATAGAGTTATTGAACCTTGGAGTTTCATGCAACATACATACCTACAGGTGGCAGTGTTGTACTGAGAGTGCCCTTTATCCAGGGCACTTAATGATGTCTTATAACATTTGTATGATGCTCTAATTTAATCGTAAAATGCTGTTGATGAGTTGCACAAACACACTTTAACTTATGCACAAAGCTGGACTCTCATAAGGCTGCTGAAGGTGATGATATCAAATTATAATGACAGTAAAAAAAAAAAACGTGCAGCCAAAACTTCAAGTTGTTCCCAAGCAGTTTCAATTGCTTAATATTGCAAGAATAGAAAGAATGCCGGTATCCCATCTTCCACAATCAGACCTCTTCAACTAATTCAAAACTCTGCAGCCCGACTCGTGTTTAACCAGCCCAAGCGAACTCATGTCACTCCATTACTCACTTCCCTCCATTGGCTTCCTGTAGCTGCTCGCATTCAGTACAAGTCACTGACTCTGGCATACAGAACCATTTCTGGATCTTCCCCCTCCTACTTTCACTCTATCTTTTCAAAATACACTCCGACTCGTTCACTTCGCTCCAGTGATGATTGCCGCCTGGTGATTCCACCTCACCAAGGAGCTGATTCTCACTCCGTGGCGTTCACCACTGCAAAATGGTGGAACGATCTTCCCAACTCTGTCCGTAAGGCAGAATCACTAAACAGTTTTAAGAAACTACTCAAGACACATGTCTTTAACAAAAACCTGTTGTAGTTTAAAAATAAAAAAATTAAAAAGGGGGGGGGGGGGGTGCAGAATCGAATAACAATCAGGTTTGATGAATTTACAGTATAGTTTTCTCCATGGCTTCTGACTTGTGGTGTTCTCATTTGTAAGTCGCTTTGGATAAAAGCGTCTGCTAAATGACTAAATGTAATGTAAATGTAAAGACAATAGTTGATGTAATACATCCAGGTAGGAACTGCAGTTTATTTTTTTTCAACTAAGAGTTGTGGGAGTAAGAATGGAGTGGGATGTTCTTCTGGTTAGATATTTTCTCTTATGGATTGAATTTTGAGAGATTTTGAAATATCATAGCTTTTTTCTATCTGAAGCAGATTTGCTTACCATAGACTTCAATAGTGCAGGAGGAAGTGGCATCTCCTGCATCACACACATATACACCCGAATCTCCAAGCTCGCATTTCAAGATCTGAAGAAAGCACTTTCTTCCCATAGAGTAAATACGGTGGTTCCTTCCTGGTTTGATTTCTTCTCCATTCTACATCATATATAAAGATTATTGTTTAATAAACAAAAAGATCCATTTAAAACATTTGGGTGAAAGCATGAAAAAATCTTCCCAAATTTCACTGTATTGATCTTCATCCATAACTTCTCCTTAAAATAAGTTCCACTATAATTGAATGTGTTGCATGGAGGAGGTTATCGGAGCTAAAATCATAATTCAATGATTTATTGTATCACAATCATATTTATTTTCAAGCAAAAAAGGAAAAAATAAATCTCAAGTTTGAGAATTTAATGCACTTTTAATCTAACTGCTAAAATGTAGATATTTTTAATTTTACTTGTGCAAAGTATTAATCATGGACTAACTATGTTTTTTTCATTTGGTAACTTGAATTATTTGTGTTTATAGAATTTTGTCAGGATTCTAAACCTGTTGTTTAGGCCCTTAAAATGTAAAACGATAGACAAAGGATGTACGCAATTTCATATGTTGCCTTTTTTATATTCGTTCACAGAGTTCTTGTACCTTTGTCCACTTCACATTGACATTGTATCTGGACAGCTCACACTCGAGGGTGGCTCCAATGCCCTCTGGAAATGTCTTGTCCTCTAGCTTCTTCAGGATAGAGACAGGTGTTTCTGAAATGAGGGTAACATTTGTGTCGTTTTTAGATAAAATCGTTACATTATTTAAAAATATGATGTTATTTAAGCTATTTCCAAGAATGCTGTTATGCTACTGAACTACAAAGTCAAAAAGCTCTTCACCTCATAAAATATTCATATTATACATTCAGTTGTTGCTTTAAATTAATTAGATTATCGTTACACAATTTTAACAACTCGCTTTAGAAGAACAGCTTAGCTTCTTAGTTTTAGGGTTATTGTAACCTTAAATTAAACCAGGCAGTCATTAAAAATATATTCTTACTTACAATGACAGCCTGGCAACAATGTAAGTTTAGAGTTTAAAATTATTGCAGCTCAAGTGTTATTATAGCTATAAAACTACTAACAGGGAAAAGCTTTTCTCTGCAGGTCATATTTATCTGACCTTTATAGCACTTTTAAAAGCTTAATGACAAGATATCTTTAAGCCAATCTTTAAAATAATGATGGATTGAATGTAACCAGACTTTGGCTTGGCAATGATAAGGTATGCAAAGGGATCTTTTTGTTGCTGTGGCATTTTCAATCTATTGTCATCATCACTGACAGCTCCCAGACAACGGCTAAGCCTTATTGAGTGACTTGGTATAGGGCAGATTACTTTACACACCACCAGCGTATGCATTGTGAATGCTTGAAAAGTTTCAGGAGCTGGTCTCTCTGATCATGTGATCCAATTCTTTTTATATGTGTAACTTGACACGTAGGAAGCGCCAACGCAAAAGCCATCAATCCATTCCATTATACTGGCATCACTTTCTGAAATCTAACGATCTTGCATCATGCAGACTTGCATCACTCTTTTGTAGTTAAACTGCTCATAACTAACTTCTATTATAATGGTTGGTACATATTCATTTTTTGTTGGTAGTGCACACCAAGTATTAATATTTTGTTAAAATATAATTTTTTTTTTTAAAGGTTTACGTTTCAAATTTATTTATATAACACTTATAATAGTGCATATATGCATACACACACACACACACACACACATATATATATATATATTTATTTATTCATTCATTCATTATCTCCCGCTTTATCCTCTATTAGGGTCGCGGTGGGGTTCCCCATGCCCATCCAGGGGAGAACGTCTCGCGCTCGGGCGCACACATTCACTCACACAGACACTCTCTATTTGGGGCAATTTTGAGAATTCAATTGATTTAATCCATGTTTTTGCACTGTGGGAGGAAACCAGAGAACCCGGAGGAAACCCACGCGGACACGGAGAGAACATGGAAACTCCACCCAGATGGGGATTCGAACCGGGAATCCCTAGAGGCGAACGTGCTAACCACTAAGCCACCGTGCCGCATATATATATATATATATATATATATATATATATATATATATATATATATATATATATATATATATATATAATTATTACTCTGATTCCTTGGTACCTATTCAAGTCAATAGGTTAAAAACAGCAGCTCTGTGCAGTTTGTTTGTGGACATGGCTAAGACAAAGTAAGACGATCACTGAGGACCTGCGGCTGTGCATTGTGGCTGCTAATAAGTCAGGAAAGGGCTGTTAATTCCTGTGGATGGACCTAAAAATCAGGGCGATGTCAAGAACCCCTTACCTGAAAGAGTTAAAGCTCATCGCTAAAGATGACAAGGCAAATGTACTAGTTGATACATAAAAAAGATTCAATTTATTACTGAGAAGAATATGAATCATTTTGGACATGTCACCTTTTGTTCAAATGTAAATAAAACTTTATAAATATTTTCCCCCTCACAATTATACCTCCTGTACATCATATTAAAAGAGAAGAATAAAAAAAGAAATCTTGCCGGTCGATTAAAAGTAACATAAAATTTATATAATCGGCAGGGGTATAAATAATTATATATATATTTTTATATATTATTTAAATCATATATATATATATATATATATATATATATATATATATATATATATATATATATATATATAAATAAATATATATATATATATATAAAGCTAACATTTTATTATTTCATAATAAGTTTATTATCAGCTCCCATTGCATGGTTGTTAATCTATTGTTTTATAATCACGCTCACCTTTGACGGTTAGCCTTGCAGATGTCCTTGCATTATCTGCAGAAAACGTGTAGTTGCCTGTGTCCTCCAAAGCCAAGTTGGATATGGTGAGGCTGTGCACATGCCCTTTAGCTGTCATTCGCCAGTGATTGTTACTTTTGAGACGGTTTCCATCTTTCTGCCACATCCCTTCCACATTGCTATGCGACAGCTCCACCTCGAAGGATGCCGTCTCGCGTTCAAATGTTTGAATCTCACTTAGCCCCTTTAGTATCTTCACTTTTCTTGCTAGGTGCATTTAAAAACACAATAGGGATTTAAATTAGATTGGATATTGTTGAAAGGTGAAAATGAACATTGTTGTAAGCGCTAATTAAAGAAAGGCTTTTGAATGCAGAATTAAGGAATTAAAAACCGATATATTTACTAAATAGACATGACAGTTGTTGCGTTTGAAAGCTCTGTATTGTTCCTGAATAAGCCCGTATATTTGAAGCATTTCGAGCAGACAGGCATTCCCATTGGAAAAAAGGGTTTGGTGACACCACCCTAGATTATGAATGTTGTACATATATTTAGCTGTGGTGTAGCTCAAGTGAGGTGCCAACTACAAGCAAAGCACTAACCATACAGTGTGCTTAATATATTCTCTAATTTCTGTATTAAGTTTATACTTTTTATTTCATTTTAGATTATATTACCTGCTAGTTTACGTTTTTTTGGTATTAGCCTTTTCTGTGGAAAAAAACATATATATCATCCGGTCCTTAGTTTGAACTCATAATAAATACTATTCATTATAGTTTTTATCGGTTATAATAATTAGAGCATTATAGTTAGTTAAGCAATGCATATTTTTTTGGGTTAAGATTGATAATGAACTCTTAAAACGCATGAAGGTGATTTATTTTGAGTGATATTTATTGTTATCTATACAATAAGTTTTAGTCTAAATTAAATTAATTAATTAACTCATCGTGCATGTGTTTTTTTTGTTTTTTTTTTTATTGAACACAGATTATTTATAAGAACATTTTTAACCACATTACAGTGATCAAGTAATTTATGTGACTTAGGTTCTTTTTATGGACTAAGCTAAATTAAGACCTTTTCAGGAGCTGTCTGCCTTTATAAGGGGGCATTTCATGTTCAAGAGAACTAATATGGTTCTCTGTTACCATCTACATTTTCACAGCCCATTCATAAGGATTAAAAGGTTGCTGCAAGAAGACCTTTCTCCAGATCTTGATCCGGTTCTCATTTGACCTGCCTAATTGAATTATCATGGCTGCTCTGATCTTATGTCAATACAGAAAATTGCGCCCTGGGAACCGTCTGTCGTTCACCTGTTACTGACTGTCAAACTGTGGAACAAGCGTCACTAAAGCGGTTCTCATATTACTCTTGCTCAGTTAATTGAATTGATGCAAAGAAAACAACAACAGCACCAAGGGCTCAGTGTCAAAGCAGCCTCGTCGGCAACCATGATAAACAAAGAACAACAGCACATAGTGAGAAATAGCAGCATATGCAGACTCACGTTCCACAGTGAGCTGAGCTTGTGTGCGGTCATGTAGGGTTTCACAGCTGTAGGTTCCTCGGTCCAAGAGGGCAAGATTGTGGATTGTTAGTGACCGCTTTCTGCCACTCTGCCTGAGGTTGAACTTAGGTCCTGGGTGGATGACAACACCCTGCCTCATCCACTGCACTTCCCCACAGTCCAGACTCAACTCTACTTCCAGAGTTGCTTCCCCAAACTCCTCTGCAACCACTGACTTCATTTCTTTTCTAAACAGAACCTGGGATTCTAAACAGAAAGATCTGGTCATCAAATATTTAAATATATACTAACTAATAACAATTTATTTAAGTTGGTTAATTTTTAATTGTAAAGGTCAGTTTATTATTATTGTATTTTTTTAATACATAAGTTTCAGACATTTTGAACATGTATATTTGTAATGCAACAAATATGAGAACCATAAATTATCTTAAAAATGATTTCAGTCAACACGTGTGTTTTTAATGAATTTAAAATAATATGTAAATAAAGCCTGTTTCATTTGACCCCTACTCATTACACTCATATTGCCATCAAAAAACACCAACAATCACCTCATAAAATCACCTCATAAAATTCCATCCATCCATTATCTTCCACTTTATCCTCTATTAGGGTCACGGAGGGGGCGTTCCCCATTGCCCATTCAGGCTTGATCCATGTTTTTGGACTGTGGGAGGAAACCGGAGAACCTGGAGGAAACCCATGCGGACAAGGGGAGAACATGGAAACTCCACCCAGATGGGGATTCGAACTGGGAATCACTAGCGCTGAGAGGCGAACGTGCTAACCACTAAGCCACCGTGCTGCCCAACCTCATAAAATTCATTCATTCATTATCTTCCGCTTTATCCTCTATTAGGGTCGCGGTGGGGTTCCCCATGCCCATCCAGTGGAGAACGTTTCGGGCGCTGGGCAGATACACCCAGGACAGGGCGCCAACCTATCGCTGGGCACACATTTACAAACACACTCTACATGGGGCAATTTTGGAGAACTCAATTGACTTGATCCATGTTTTTGGACTGTGGGAGGAAACCGGAGAACCCGGAGGAAACCCACGCAGACGCGGGGAGAACATGGAAACTCCACCCAGATTGGGATTCGAACTGGGAATCCCTAGTGCTGAGAGACGAACGTGCTAACCACTAAGCCACCGTGCCGCCCACCCACATAAAATTGCCTAAGAAAAATTATTTAGCAAAATAACACTCACCATTATCTGTACACAAAATCCATCCTACTTTTGTCCTTATTATTAATCATTTAAATAGTTCCATTAAGATGTCCATTTCTATTTCGAAGCTACTGCTGAAAGTCAAGTCCTATTTCTGGCATAAGTTTTAATTGGCTGAAAATGTCTGTTCATCAAAAGTACTCTCCAATCCGAGGGCTTGAATACGCTTATATAACGTGAGCCTGCTAGAAGGCCAAAACTCAAAATCTGATTAGTTGAAGCAACAGGCTGATCAAAACTTATTTAATGTTACTGGACCTTTAGACCAATTATTGAAGGCCTAGGTAGAAATTTGAACCGGTCAAGCAACGTTGCTGAAATGTGATTGGTTAAATGTTTTAATGAAGAAAATGCACGTCTGGACTCACCATTAGGGATTCCTGGTTCGAATCCCCATCTGGGTGGAGTTTCCATGTTCTCCCCGTGTCTGCGTGGGTTTCCTCCGGGTTCTCCGGTTTCCTCCCACAGTCCAAAAACATGGATCAAGTCAATTGAATTCTCAAAATTGCCCCATATAGTGTGTGTCTGTGTAAGTGAGTGTGTGCCCAGCGATGGATTGGCGCCCTGTCCTGGGTCTATCTGCCCAGCGCCCGAGACGTTCTCCCCTGGATGGGCATGGGGAACCCCACCGCGACCCTAATAGAGGATAAAGCGGAAGATAATGAATGAATGAATGGACTCACCATTTGGAATTATTTAAAGAGTATTCCTGGACAAAATATAATTGACATCAGTCTCTGATTAATATTTAGGCCTTCAGAGAAGGTTTGAGAGAATAAGGTCGTGAGTGAAAGTGTAATGTAATGTAATCAGTGGAAGGTTAAAAGTTAACAATCTTGTTATGTTTGACCAACCTTTATAACTAGAATTTATAGTATTTAAAATGCACTGATACATTTTTTAAGCATGTTGAATATCTTGCCCTCACTGACATTAAATTCGGTTGACTGACTTATTTTTTTAGAACCACAGAGCACGAAGATTCTGGGTTTGATACCCAGTTCTTTTTGTGTAGAGCCTGCATGTCCTTTTAATTTCTTTTGATGGTCTGTAGTTGCTTCTGACTGTATTATTGGTAATCAGCCATTCTTGTTATGAAAATAGCCGGATGCTAAGAGTGACGTAAAACTCAGATATAAACCAAATCAAACAAATTTAGAACCAATAGGAAATTACTAAAATTATTTTATTAAGTAAAAAAAAATGTGTGTGTGTGTGTGTGTGTGTATGTATGAGACCATTTTATGTAAAAATACATCTTCTAAGTAAAGTGTTTATGTTTTTAAAGGTTTGATTAATTTAGAGGAGGTTCAATATCTTTTCTTTTACACTGATTTGATCCTTCAACATTCCAGTTGCAAAATGTAAATTTTGGAGAAATGCGAGCGGTTAATTTATAGTAGTTATTAGCTCACCTTGAACTTGCAGGCTAGCTTTGGATATTATGCCTTCGGCTTCGGCTGTCAGCTTACAGCTGTCTGAAACTTGGCAGTTTTTGATGTACAGCATGTGACATAGTCCATTTCTTGAAATATTAAACCTCTCACTCGATGTAATAGGGTGGCCATTCATGCACCAGATCAGCTTTGCATCTTCAGGAGACACTACACACTTAAATATGGCATCTTCTCCTTCCATTACTGTTATGTTGTGCAACTCGGCAATAAACTCCACAATGCGAGGGGCTTTGTGTACCAGAAAAGAGATCACTATTATACCTGAGCCAGATGTATTCAGCCAGATGTATTCAGTTATGTGACTAAATGTGTGCAAAAGTTTATATAAAAGCTTCAGTAAAACATACTTACTTTTAATGGTAACAGAGGCTGATGTTCTTTCATCTTTGGACTCACAGGCGTATTCCCCTGCATCATTATCTGTTAAATTATGGATTGTAAGACTTCTCTCTCGCCCATCTGCCCGGATTGTATAATGTCTATTTGGTATGATTTCTTGGTTGTCCTTCAGCCATTGGACATCGCCGTGGGCCATGAGGAGTTCACATCGCAATACGATATCACAGCCTTTGAGTCCCGATACATCTTTTAATGGCTTGGAGAATTTGACTTTCATGGCTGATTAAAAGGTGGAAGAACATATTTTATGATACAGTAAACTATTAAACTTTACAACAATTTAATGGCTTTTTGCATAGACATTCATTAGTTGCAGTATTACTAGTACTAGCTGTCTGATTCTGTGTCAGATCAATTTATATTCCTATAGATACATTTACACTACATGAACTTCAAAATTATTTTATCGTATGTCAGTATGGATAACATCCAGGATGTAGTAATTTGTTGTTGTTATTATCATTGTCATTAATATGAATTTTGGAAATGTTTGAAAATCCTATTCTTAGATTTTTTACTCTAAACTGCAGAGTTGATGGTTTTACCAATAAAGATAAGTACTTTACGCTTAATGCCTAATTTTAAGTACTCTCTCTAGTAGATAAAACAAGATTTTGAAATACAAAAACATGGATTCAAGGTAAATTCATTCATTCATTCATTATCTTCCGCTTTATCCTCTATTAGGGTCGCGGTGGGGTTCCCCATGCCCATCCAGGGGAGAACGTTTCAGGCGCTGGGCAGATACACCCAGGACAGGGCGCCAATCTTTCGCTGGGCACACACTTGCGCACACATACACACTCTATATGGGGCAATTTGGAGAACTCAATTGACTTGTTCCATGTTTTTGGACTGTGGGAGGAAACCAGAGAATCCGGAGGAAACCCACGCGGATACGGGGAGAACATGGAAACTCCACCCAGATGGGGATTCGAACCGGGAATCACTAGCGCTGAGAGGCGAAGGTGCTAACCACTAAGCCACCATGCTGCCCTCAAGGTAAATTGAATGCTCTAAATTGCCCCATAAAGAGTGTGTTTGTGTGTGTATGTGTCTGTTTGAGTGAGTGTACCCAGCGATAGATTAATGCCCTGTTCTGGGTGTGTCAGCCCAGCGCCCAAAATGTTCTCCCCCCTTGGCCCTAGTAGAGGATTAAGCAGAAGATAATAAATAAATTAATTAATTTTTTATTAATTCATTAATTAATCATTTTTAGGCATTTACATTGCAAATATTTGTATGTAACTACAGTAGTGTATAGGAAAAGAATGAGCACAAAAATCTCTATCAGTAATATTTTCAAACATGAATGAATGCCAAATAAAATTCTGTGACTGTCTGATGCTGACTGATTTCAGTGACTGTTGCTGTGGGCTCAATATTTTAGAGGCATAAATGAATGAATCACCTTTTGCTTTTCATAGTTTTTAACAGTATTAAACAGTATTAAACTCAGTCAGTACTGCTGTACTTTTTTTTTGAGAAAACATGGTTACAAATAATACTTGAATAACATATTTAGCGAAATAGATGCAACACAAACTTACCTTTGACATGAACCTTAAAGATGATTTTATCTGTACCCACATCACACACATATTCTCCAGAGTCAGATCTTTTTAAAGGGTTGATGGTGAGGTAATGATTACGCCCATCACTCGTGGCAGAGAAACGATTATGTCTGATATAATCGCCATCTTTACACCATTGCACAGAAGCCTTATCTCTGTTAGCTGTAGCATGAAGGGTCACACTGTCGTGTTCATAAACAGCAATGTTTGTCTCCTCCTGTTTGACAAATCTGAATGGTGGTTCTATGAAATTGTTAAAGTTGGGGAAAAAATAGGAAAGAATAGCTTTATATGTAAATATATACACGCACGACGTACACATACAAGATATATATATATGTATATATATATATATATATATATATATATATATATATATATATATATATATATATATATATATATATATATATATATATATTTTTTTTTTTTTTTTTTTTTTTTTTTTTTTTTTTGCCAAACCTTCTTCCTCCATATCTATTTTCTCCACTTACCATATTGATATACTTTGTAGTTTTACAATTACAGACTGTAGTTCATCTGTTTTCTTGTTTTTGTTAGTCCCCTGTTGGTTCTAGTTAGTCAGGAGCATCACTGAACATGCAATAATTTGGCTGGTGTATTGTTTACTGTCAGTTCTGTAGTGACACTGATGCGATGAGGGGTTTTAGTGCAGCAATGCTGCTGTAGTTTCATTTAAAAACCTCACTGACACTGCAGGGATAGGAATAATGCACCAACCAAATAATACCTGCTCTGTGATGATACTATTGGAGTCCTGACTATTAGAACAAAGTAAAGGGGGAACACACAGTATCTACTGTACTCCACAAACAGATGACCTACAGTCTGGAATTGTAGAACTACAAAGTGCGTCTTTACTGTAAGTGAAACTGATAAATGGAGGTGTGTCAAAACTTTGACTGGCGACTGTTGGTACTATAATAGATAGACAGACAGACAGACAGATAGATTTACCAATAGTAAATTAAAGTATCAAAAAAAACGTGCCTTGAACTGTCACCATAATGGTCATTTTGTCATCCACAGCATCACAGATGTATTCTCCTGAGTCCGATACCTGAAGACTCGAAAGTACAAGCTTTCTCATTGTGCCTTTACTTTCGATATGTGTCCGTGAGTCTGCATGCAAAACTGTTCCATTACAAAGCCACTGAACAATGCCACTCTCTTGAGACACCTCACACTCCAGAATCAACTGGTCTCCTGCAACTAGTGAATAATGTTCTGGTTTCCCAGAATTTCCTATTATAGATATTGGTGCCTCTGTGGAGTACATAAATTTGACATATAGTTACAAACACTACATTTACCTTTAATGCAATATCCTTCCAGTTTTCATAATTCATAGTATGTCTTCAGAAATTTGTTTTACCTCCCACTGTGACATTGAAGACAATCTTGTCATCCTCTGAACTACATGTGTATTTCCCAGTGTCCTTAATCTCAGCATTCAGGATGAGCAAAGATCTAAATACTCCTTGTTCTTCAACCGTGAAGTGCTCATTACTCACAATTTTATTAGAGTCCTTATACCAGGTGACTACACCGTTCGATCTTGAGAGTTCACACTTGAGCACAACAGCATCTGACACTACAAAATGCCTATCTGTTAATATATCATTCTTTCGTATAAATCTCAGTGGTGGATCTATAAAAGAAACACATTTATAAAATGACATGATTATGCTAAAACATAACAAATGACAACAGATGTAATTGCATATATAATATAATATAATATAATATAATTATTAAAATATATAATATAATATGGGTGGCACGGTGGCTTAGTGGCTAGCATGTTCGCCTCTCAGCACTAGGGATTCCCGGAGTGGAGTTTCCATTTTCTCCCCGTGTCCGCGTGGGTTTCCTCTGGGTTCTCGGGTTTCCTCCCACAGTCCAAAAACATGGATGAAGTCAATTGAATTCTCCAAAAATTGCCCCATGTAGAGTGTGTTTGTGTGAGTAAGTGAGTGAGTGTGTGCCCAGCGATAGGTTGGCGCCCTGTCCGGGGTGTATCTGCCCAGCACCCGAGACGTTCTCCCCTGGATGGGCATGGGGAACCCCCCCCCCCGCGACCCTAATATAGGATAAAGCGGAAGATAATGAATGAATGAATTAATGAATGAATGAATAATATAATATTTACTCACCAAATATTTTTAAACAGAAATCCATTACATCATCTTTGGCATCACATACGTATTGGCCTGTGTCCTCAAGAGTTGAAGAATAAATTGTCAGTTGCCGCATAGTGCCATCCTCAGTTAATGTTACGTTGCTGTTTTCCTCAATTTCCTCCCCATTTTTCTTCCAAATGACTTCCGCATTTGGTCTAGAGACTTCACAGTCAAGCACAATAGTTTCACCAACAAATTGTTTGACTTCATATGCACTTTTCCTTGGTCGAATAAATCTCACTGGAGGTTCTGCACAAATCAAAGAAATTCAGCTATAACTCAAATATAACGAGTGATGATGCATTAAAGGTCAACGGCTTAAATAACTGATATTTTGTGGTATGTTGGGGTATGGTATGTTATGGTAAAATAACATGTTTAACCTTAAAGTTGGAATTTACCACTAGATGTGTATGTTGTCTATACACAATAGTTGTTAGGGGAGCTAACAATTAACAAATAACTGGTGTTTAACAATTGTACCTGCAAATTATTATTATTTGTTACTTTTATTACTTATTATTAGTTACTTTTATTATTATTTTATTCTAAACCACAAATGAACATCATTTGTATGTACTAGCAACTTTTCATTCATTCATTATCACCCGCTTTATCCTCTATTAGGGTCGCCATGGGGTTCCCCATGTCCATCCAGGGTGGAACGTCTCGGGCGCTGGGCAGATAGACCCAGGACAGGGTGCCAATCCATCGCTGGGCACACACTCACTCACTCAAACACACTCTATATGGGGCAATTTGGAGAACTCAATTAACTTGATCCATGTTTTTGAACTGTGGGAGGAAACCGGAGAACCCGGAGGAAACCCACGCGGACACGAGGAGAACATGGAAACTCCACCCAGATGGGGATTTGAACCGGGAATCCCTAGCGCTGAGAGGCGAACGTGCTAACCACTAAGCCACCATGCTGCCCTCAAGGTAAATTGAATGCTCTAAATTGCCCCATAAAGAGTGTGTTTTTGTGTGTATGTGTCTGTTTGAGTGAGTGTACCCAGTGATAGATTAATGCCCTGTTCTGGGTGTGTCTGCCCAGCGCCCAAAATGTTGATTGGCAAGCCTAAGTCCAAATCTTTGGCAGGAGCACTGATTCTTCATTGTTTTGAAGTGATGTAGTAGATGTGATTAAGGTGATTAAAGTTGTTATGGCATCCATTGTTTTGAGGGGTTATATAAATTGTGTTGTTAATGCTGGGAAGGCAAAAGTGGATAATGCACCATCTAGCACGATGAAGCAAAACAAAAATCAAAAGGTTTCATGACCACAGTTGTAAACAAGTAGATCCCATTAAAACACAAAAATAAGTTAAAAATAAAAAATCACACATGGACAGTTTAACTTCATAATAAAGAACAAGTTGAAATTTCATGCTAACCAATAATTATATTGATACATCAGCCGACATTTGTGTTTTAATGTATTTTAAAAGCATTGTAAATAAAGCCCGTTCCTGTGTGTGAGAAATCCTGTCACCATTTCTATCCCACTGCATTACATACAGTATATCCTATCTTACTATATAACAAAAACAGTCAGAAGATGCTTTTGCATTAATTATGGCAGACACTAGTCATGGCATGGTTTTAACATCCTTATGCATCTTCACTAAACATATTTTTTGCATTCAATTTAGGCCATGAGATCTTTTTAACTGATCTTTAATGTTGCCTTCAGCACACACCAAAGACTCAAAGTTAAGACTCTTGTGGCATCTACTTGATGTTTAAAGATAATTCCTCATAGTCCTGTTTCAGAGTAGAAGCCAGATGAATCTTGACCTTGTCATTCTGCCTTATTCCATTGCTTTACTTCACCTGATCTGAACTGAATGATAACTTTTATATTTTTGATATATTGATATATCATTAATGATATAATGTTCCACAGACAAAGAAAGGTTGGCAGTTATATTAAACTTGATGTTAAGTGATCCACCTGCAATGTTGACGAAGAATGTCACTGAGTCATCAGCAGTATCGCACACATATTCCGCAGAATCAGCTACTGTTGTCTCTGGTATAATTAGTCGTCTGTAAACACCATCAACCTCCAGGATAAGGTTGTTGTTTTCCTCTACCTCAAGCCCATCTCGGTACCAACGAACAGAAGCATTCGGTCGGGAAATTTCACAACTCAGCACCATCCTCTCTGATGTTTGCTGGCAAAGTTCCATTTGGGATTGGCTTGGGGAAACTATGCGTACTGGAGGTTCTGGAGGGAATAAATACCGCATGGTCAGTGCCAGATGCAACATGATAAATTTAATCATTATTTAGATGCAACAGACCTCATACAAACTTAACTTGTATTAACTTGTGCTCAAATGCGATGGTTAGCCTTGATTAGTGTTTTTATATTACGGCTTTTTATCTAAGTAGGTGTGCCTGTGTGGTTTGTCTTTCAGTAAGTCAAATTGTTGCAATTATTGGCTTTTAAGCCATTTGCTTTTTACCTGTTATATTTAGATGAAAGAACTTAGAGTCATCAGCAGTGTCACAAACGTATTCCCCCGAATCCTCAACTCTGCTATGAAGAATCTTTAGTCTTCTGTACGGACCCTCTATTTTAAGCTTCATATTTTCACTCTCCTGAAGTTTTTGTCCGTCCTTGAACCATGTCACTTTTCCATTTGGTCGGGAAAGTTCACAGCTTAGCACAATTTCCTCAGGAACATGTCGATCAAGGTGAACATCTTCTTTGGGATAGACTATCATCACAGGTGGCTCTGTGGAGCAAAAGGAAAGACATTTTTCATTTATCATTGAACCAATATCTACGTCACTTAGAACACAAGTGTCAAACTCAAGGAGATCATTTTACACTGATCTATTATTATACATGGTGTATATATATATATATATATATATATATATATATATATATATATATAGTGTGTGTGTGTGTGTGTGTGTTTTATGGAGAGCAGAAATATAGGAATATAGCAGAAATATAAGATATTTCAAATTAAATTTTTTTTTTTTTTAATGGCGTAATGGCATGTTTTTATTTGTTATCTTTACTTATGAGGAAAGCAATTCATTTTATTTTTTGTGATATGTTTTGCAGCATGTTCATAGTTGAAATTTGTATAAATTTGATGAGATATTTTTATAGAGAGCAAGTATTTTAAGTTCTTTAAAGTTGAAGTTTATTTATTGTAAAAATAATATTCCTGTCTGCGTTTGTTCCCATTCATATTCAGAACACATTTATATTTAGTGTGTTCAATAAATGTCTAGTCTGTTCGTCTCGTGACCTAGTGTGTGCTTTGAGTTTTGGCCCCCTGGTCAATTGAGTTTGACACCCCTGACTTAGAAACACTACAAGATTTGCTATAGACGTTGACTGGTCATCTAACTACCCATCTACAACCTAATCTATACAACAATGTCATCAGATGTTTTACAATGGCTTGTAAGAGAATAGTAATAGACACCATATTCATTGCAATATGTTTGCATCAGCTCATGAATTAAAAGCATTTCAATCTAGTGTCCTATATTACTGTATTTACTATTGTACCTGTGTCACTCCTGCTACCTCTATTTTGCACTCGGGTGAGGGAATGTCACTCCTAACCGCTGTCAATCACCTGAATATTAGTCACCTGTTCCTTGTTCCGTTGTGTGTTAATTACTTCCGGTCCTCCGTTTTATAAGCACTGTTTCCGGTTTGCTTCCTTGCGTTAGATCACGCTCACCTGTCGTGTTCTACCTTCAGGATTTACCTCTGCTATAGTGCGCCTCCTCGGAGGATTCTCTGCGTTTGCAATCATCTACATTGCGGGCTACTCAGTTTGTTTTGTTTTTCGCAGCTTGGCGATAGTTTTCATCGCGGTTAAGCTGCCCTGTGTAGTGTTTTGTTTTTGCTCAGTCTGGAGAACTCTTTTTTTTGTGTTTATTTAATAAACTGTATCTGCACTGACCTGTGAGTTGCGCCGTCCTTCACTGCGTTGCTGACAACTTGTGTATATTGGTTATTTTATAGTGGTCATCTGTGTATTGTAAACTGGAAGGATGTATATGTAGTATTTTGGATCTGTTTGTTGTATATTGTACAGTTTAGTGTATAATATATATTCTAGAGATATCTAGACACAACATTCCTTCTTTGTGTAAACATACTTGGCCAATAAAGCTGATTCTGATCATCACAAAAGAGACTTGGCAGATTGTAGAACAAGCAAAGTAGAAATTATAACGTCATGGTTAGCATGCATACCATTGGGCATGTGCATTCTCTTCTGTGAATCCATTATAATATTCAATTATTATTATTATTATTATTATTATTATTATTATTATTATTATAATAAATTGTATTTTACATTTAGCATTTCCTATTCCTGTAATTTAATTAATGATCAGTTTAAGTAAAGTGTTTTTAAAAAAAGTAAAATACCATAACAATAATGAAAATGTAATGTTGATGACTTTTCTTCAGGGTTGGCCACCATGCAAAGCCTCTTTCCCAGCAAAGACCTGTAGAGGGTCCTCTGCTTTCCCTGTTTTATTTGTGGTGTTTATATTTACAAGGTGACTAATTATAGTTACTTTAGAAAAACATTTCTGTCCCTCTGAGCTCTCCCTGCCTTTGTTACTCCTTACAGTACAGCTGCCAATGGCAACCCCTTTGCCATGATAAGGTTGCAAATCAAGTCTGGGCAAAGAGAAATTGGTATTTTTAAATGCCATGTTGGTGAGGCCTCACTACAACCTACTCTGCTTTATCTGACTCCCAGAGTTTGGAATTTCCCTTAAAATATCTCAATCCCATGTGTTGTCTACTTCACATGAATCTTTTAGATTGGAAAACGCCACAGGTTTTAAATCAGGGAACACATATAAACCTTTATAATATAAAAATTTATAATAATATACCAATAATTGCCTTTTTCAGAAAGTGTTCTGTTTTTGTTTTACGACTATATTAATTCTGGTTGGCTTTCAGCTGCTTCTCAAATATTTTAAAGATATTGTATCTGACTTACCTCGTACATTAACCTTGAATATCAAAGCACTGTCTCCTGCACGGCATGTGTATGTTCCAGCATCAGATAGTTGAACAGATTGGATAGTTAGTTTCCGGATGGTATTTTCTGCCTCTGTTACAACATTTTCCCCGGGCAGCATGTCAATGCCATCTTTGTACCACTGTGCAGTCGCATCTGATCTGGACACTTCACAACAAAGGAGTAGAGTTTCTTGTTTTACTATGTTTATATGGAGGTCTTCCTCCGAGATATAGGCAAATGTCACAGGAGGAGCTGCGAAAATGACAAAAAAAAAAAAAAACTATGTTTTTTTATGAATTAATATTTTATACATCATTATTTCCATATCAGGCATGCATTTATGCGAAATGGTGGCCCAATGGCTAGACAATTGAAACTTATTACCACAGACCCAATATAGAAATAAATGCAATATGCATATAGTTAATAAAAGCATTGTGAGAATGAAGTTTTAGTTAAGCATCGAAAATTGCCCCATTACATGCTTTTCCTGTTGCCGGCTTCTTCTTAAGCAGAACAAAGACTGTAATAAAAGCAGAAAGCAATGCACAGATGGCATAAACATTACAAGTTGCTTTTTGCAGCTTCAAAATTCAATGAATCGGTTAGAAAAAATGGTTATGTAGCTCAGAGAAGCAATGAAATGGATCTGTCCGAAGGTAGAGTGAGATGCTTTTAACCAACCAAGGATAGAACAGTACATATGATGTGTTAGTCATATAATAGTGGTTTGGATAAGCTTCGGATGTCACCTTTTATGTCCACATAAAACTCGCTGATATCATCAGCTGTTATACAACTGTAAACCCCAGAGTGGAAAACCGTGGCTGACTGGATAACCAAAGTCCTCAAGGTGTGCTCTGATTGGATGAAAACTCCAGACTGAGGAAAAAGCTGCCTTCCATCCTTGTACCATTGAACCAGGGCCGAAGGCTCAGATATCTCACATTGGAGAGTGATGGGAAAGCCTGCTTCAAATGACTTGCTCTTCTCAGTGTCAGGGACAGCTGTGAACGTCACTCGCTGAGCTAGGAGTATTTTCAGTCATTCAAAGAAATTAGTGGAATTACCAGATTTAAACATTAATTTTCTCTCCACTGGTTATGAGTCTTATTTTTACTGATGGATATGGGGAATGACAACAATACAGCTCTCTGTATGAAAAAAATTGTTTTCCTAAACATAGTTATTATGAAAGAGTGCATTTTATTAGATGGAGTTTTCCTAAACATGTTGAGCCTACTATAAACTTAAAGGTATAAAAGTTTAAATTAGTTTTTTTTTTCTGTAATGAAGATTCTGGTGCTGGTTATGATGGACAACTGAATGGCTGGTTACATTTACTTGTTAAAATATTTTCAGGACAAACAGCATTTAGTGGATGAAGCGTTATTTGATAAATGTTAGTGTTTTTGAGAAAAAGAAAATGTGTGGGGACTCAAAATCACCTGCAACATCCACCTTGAATGCTATGTGATCATCAACAGCTTCACAGCTATACATTCCTGAATGTTTGAGCTCAGCGGATTGGATGATCAGTGTCCTCAAAGTGCCCTCAGATTGGATGTCAAGTCCATTCTGTTGAAGGAGAGGCACACCATCTTTGTGCCAGGAAACCTGGGCAGCTGAGTCAGAGATTTCACACTGAAGTATAATTGGGCATCCTGCTTCAATGAACTTGTTCCGTGCAACTTCTGGAAGTGCTGAGAACCGTATGGGAGGAGCTATGGAAATTTTGGGAGGAGCTATGGAGATTTAGAGAAATCTTTAAGAATTTTAGAATTAATCTTGAATGCAAAGCCAGATATTTGTTACTATCTACTCTTTGTTATTGTTGTTGTAAAGAACCATTCATGTTAGTCAGAATGATTTTGACTTTTTAAGCCAGTTATGCTGTTATAATGCGTTTATGTTTAAAGGGAAATATTACAACAGAGCAAATTAGGGGATGGCATTACTATTAAATGGTTAGGTTGATTTTTATAGAATTATTTACAGTTTGTTCAGCATTATCAAAATCACCTTGAGAATCCACTTTGAATGACACAGCAGCATCAGGACTGCAAGTATAACTTCCAGTGTCAGGAAGTGCTGCTGATTGGACAGTTACTTCTCTCAAATTTCCATCTCTTTGAATATTCAATCCACCTTTTGTAGAAAGTTCTGTGTCATCTTTATACCAGCAAACCTGAGGTTCAGACTCAGAGGTTTCACATTTTAGAACAATTGATGAGCCTATGCCCGTGGATCTGTTGTTCTCCACCTCTGAAAGTGGTTTGAATTGAAGTGATGGAGCTAAGAAATTGTAAGTAGCATAAAGAGAAAATAGAATTGTATTAAAATACAAAGGGGATTAGAATAGATGGCTACTTAATGTTTTACTTCAATCTGGTTGTATCTGTAACAAATTTTCAAATGATAATTCATGTTCAAATGAATCAGTCCAGATAACTAGCTAGATGGGTAAAATTATCCTATATCAAATTGAAGCCCCGTAATTAATTAGAGTTATTGCAGATGTACAACTGTAGTCTTTGCTGCTTACGAAAGTTGAGTTTATCTATATTAAATAATATTTTACTGATTTTCTTTAGAGGCGGCACGGTGGCTTAGTGGTTAGCACGTTCGCCTCTCAGCGCTAGGGATTCCCGGTTCGAATCCCCATCTGGGTGGAGTTTCCATGTTCTCCCCGTGTCTGCGTGGGTTTCCTCCGGGTTCTCCGGTTTCCTCCCACAGTCCAAAAACATGGATCAAGTCAATTCAATTCTCAAAATTGCCTCATATAGAGTGTGTCTGTGTGAGTGAGTGTGTGCCCAGCGATGGATTGGCGCCCTGTCCTGGGTCTATCTGCCCAGCGCCCGAGACGTTCTCCCCTGGATGGGCATGGGGAACCCCACCGCGACCCTAATAGAGGATAAAGCGGGAGATAATGAATGAATGAATGATTTTCTTTAGAGTTCTTTTATGTTAAATTAATAGAAACTTGCAACCTCCTATTTTAAAGCACCAAGTAATCCAGATTGCTTGATCGTAGAAAAATAAAATACAGAAACATCTAAAGTAAGACATACAAATAATATACAAATAACACGGGTGTTGTAAGGTTACTAAAGAGCTTCTATAGTAACAAAAATTATTTACCTTCTTTTACTAGTGCAATTGATCTGATCAGCACAATAATAAATCCAATGTTAACAATCAGCGTATTAACTAATAAAAAGAGTCATCAAATCACCTTTGACTTCCATAGTGAATGTGAGTGCATCAGCATTGGTCTTGCAGCTGTATGTTCCACTGTGAGATAACTCAGAAGATTTCACAGAGAGTTTTCGTGTTTTACCATGGGCCAGAATTTCTACTCCAGTGTCAGAGAGGAGCTCTTTTCCTTCTTTAAACCAGCAAACGAGTGCAGTGGCATCTGAGACCTCACATTCCAGTTCAAATGGTTCTCCAATCACAGCAGATTTATTCTTCTGAACTTCACTGATAGCTGAAAACTTCACTGACGGGGCTATGGGCATCAATGTAGAAAGATGCATTTACAGTCATTAATTACCTCAAATGCAAATACAAAATGTATTTTAATCCTTAAGAAGTTAAGAGTTGCATCAAACTATGCTTATCTAAAAGAGATTAGGCAATTTGAATGCCCATACAAACATACAAGCAGGTTAAGCAACAGCAAATGAAACTTTGACAATAAGTAACACACAGTGATCGCACAGACATGATGTGTATTAGTAACGCAAGAGATATACAAAAAAAAAACATCAGAAAGAATACTGTGAATAAAGAGTGCATTTTATGCTTGTTTTGAATGTTTTGTAAGGTTACTCAATTTTGGAAAATTATTGATATCTACATTTATTGATTTTGTATCATATTGCTGAAGTAACTGAAAAATAATATAAAGTAAAGCTGATACAAAACCCAGCAAATTAAGACCCTACAGTCATTTCAGCTCATTTATTCATTTGCAGAGGGTGCAGTGCAGACACATGGTCATACAAATCAACATGGATTTACACCTAGGGGTATTTTACAACCCCCATTTCCAGAAAAGGGGATATTTTGAAATGAATGCCTTCAACACATACAAAAAAAGAAGAAAAAAAATTGTATTCGGTACAAATGACATTTTTCCACATTTAGCGACTAAACTAAAGAAAATGGTCATTAAGGTTGAGTATTACAGAATAATCTGCTAGTGACTGTATTTAAGGTCTGTATCTGTAAGTAAGTTTATGGTATATAACTTTGGGCTAAACTTAGTCAAAAATTAAGATCGATAGTTAATATCATCAAATTATTTAGGGGAAAAAAGTACAAAAAATTGGCAGGTGTAATCTGCATTCATGTGACAAGACCAAGATTTGTAGGTTGTGCCATTATACTCAATCGTTTCCCCACAAGTACATGTCTTTTTCAGCAAGACTATGCCATGCAATTACCATGGACAGGCCATATCTCTCATACTGGAAATATATGGATTATCATGAAGAGGAGAGTCAGACCATGGCAAACTTGTACTGTTAATCAGCTCAAGTAATTTATACAGCAAAAATTAGCTGTATAGATTAGCTAAAAAAAAACTTCCATGTGCAATACTGCAACAATCAGCATCTTTAATCTCAAAATGATCAAAAGTCTAAATCTATGTGATCTAAGTGAAAAACATGTCTCTGTCCCATTTTTGTGTTGTAGGCATCAATTTCTAATTGGGTTAACAATTAGCCAACAAAATATTTTCTTTTTAAAAACAAATGAACCCTGTAAATTCTACAGAGAATATTAAAATCCAAACTGGCACCCTCTTGTTATGAGGCAACATTGGTACCCACTGTCCCAGCATCAACTATTGTTGCCATTATTTTAGCTACTTGACCTGCTTAAAATAGCTTTGGATGTGAGAATTATAATATTTCCAAAGAGACTAATAAATATCACAGATTTAGATGTCAATGTAACAGAAGCTTCAATATGTAACAAAACATAGGTGTGGATAAGTTTAAACCAAATAGCTGCTGCTGCTGCTGCTGGATCTTGATGCAAGGATTTGATTTTATTCAAATCAGTTCAGTAAATCACTAATCTGTGTGCTTTAAATGAGCCTTAGGTATGATAACAATAAAGGACAATACAGTTCCATACACACTGAGTATTAGTAATCACTGGATGATTGAAGGGGTTAGTGTTCTAATCAGATGGGTTGAACTGTCAAAGGTGATTGAAGAGTCACCTGATGTATCCTCAGCAATCAGGATTTTGGCATCCTTTGTCGGGAAATTGTACATTTCAGAATCGGAGGGCTCAGCTGAGTGGAGTAGAGTTCTCAGACTCTCTTCTGATTGGCTAACAGTCAGACTATTTTGTATGTATTCGTCTTCTTGTGTGTAGCAGAAGACAGGGGCAGTTGAGTGTCTCAGCTTCTTTTGTGGAACACTTATGTTGCCTCCTTCATTTGTGGACATGTTGGGAATTTTCTCAGTCTCAGGTGGTGTTGAACCGTTCTGCTCTCTCGCTAAAGGGGTTAATTTAGATTGTTTTAAAGAAAGAAATTTCTATTACAGATGTATTTAAGTGGACGTGTAATAGCTGTGCTTTATGTCTGACATGCATGATATAACAAAATCTATTGGTATATCTATTTGCACTGAGACAATAATCTAAAAATCACTGATGTAACCTCCAGTAGCTAAAAATGATTTTTTTTATTACTTTCTTTTCTTTAAAGATCATAATTCCTAGTATAAAAATGTTAACTAAATGTTTAATGGATTGATACTAGATTTTAAATCACCTTTGACATACACTTTAAATTTTATGACATCATCCATCGCCTCGCAGTTGTAAACTCCTGTGTGACAGAGGTCTGCAGTGGGAACAACCAGTCGTCGTATGTAAGCCTCTGACTGGATCACTAATCCGTTTTTAGTTTGGAGTTGTATTCCATCCTTAAACCAACAAACTGGAGCATTTGCGTCTAATATCTCACACTGTAGTACTAGAGGCATGCCACATTCTATTGTCTTGGTCATGGCACTCTCAGGTAGAGGTCCAAATTTCACTGGTTTAGGTGGGGAGACTTCAAAATTGAAGAAATAAAGTAAGAAATATTAATGCCATTGCACAGTGTTTATTTGATTTAGCCTTTCTGAACATTTCAGTACTAAGGTTGTGTTAGTTGTTTCTATATCTGTAACTGTTATGTTAGCCATATTGTCTTAAATCACCTTGTACTTTGCCTTGTTTCATCACAGCTATATCCCTTGTCTCAGTGCTGTGTGCCTCTGTGTGTGGTATCTTAGGTAACTGGGTAAATTCTTTCTTTGAGATGAGGTTAGATGTCATATTGCTCTCATCTTCCTGCTGAACAATTGATACTTCTGTAGTCCCACAGATTTGAATCTTCTGATTAGAGACGGCACTCTGTGCTTCTCTGAGACAGACTGCTTCAGTGGGCCTCTGATCCAGTAGGTCTTGGGACGCTGAGATATTCGTCTTTGCAACTAGAGTGCATCAAGTTATATAAAGAAAAGTTTGTATTACTACTATGACAAAAGTACACAATGTCTTAGGCTGACATGTTGAGAAGCTAAGTTAAAGCAGCTTATATTTCAGTACAAGTTACAAAATTGTCTTACTTATTGACCTTTAAAAAATTACTATTATTCCAAACAAAATATGTTAAATTTCCTAATTTTAAGTACCATGATAACAGTTATTGTTCATGGTTATGAAAATGTAATGAAAGATGGTTATGTTAGATGTAAACTTTTTGTAATACGTTTAGTTGTAAATTTTAATTAAAGTTACAACAAGATGCCTCTGAAACCTTTCCTAATTTGTTCAATTATCTTTAGAACCCATGCAATTTATTTATTATTAACTGTTTAATTTAAGTTATTTGGATTCAGTTAATGAATCAAAATGGAAAATGGCATTAAATTGTTATGTTGCAAATACTGGCAATGGGATGTACTTTGCTCTCATCATTATTTGCGTAATGATGGAGCTAACAATTTAAATCACCTTCACGATCCACCTTAATTGCTAAAACATCATCCGCGCATATGTCTTCTACATTGTTGTCACTTCTGTCTTCTTGCAGACTGTTGATCTTGTGCAGAATGAAGTGTTGTAGTTGCTGTAGCTCTTCTTTGTTAGTGCATACCGTTGAAGTGGCAGACTGAACTTGCTTTGGACATGGTTCCATGTGGACGTCTTTTTCTGTTGACTCATGTAGGCCACTGGGGCTTAAAGTTTGTGTGCTCTTTCGGTTTTGCCCTGGCAATGCCATAAAAGCCAAACTTTCTTTATCGATCTCTTTCGTGAACTCTAGGTCTGCACTGAAACTTTGGCTTTCCCTTGGGAACTTCTCATTTTGCAGTACTGGATCATCAGTGGTACCTCTTTCTTCCTTTTTTATCTCCTTAGTCACCTCAGGAACAGCATTAGAGCTCAGGCCCTTCTTATTCATTTTCTCCTTTGTCAGCTCTGAATATCCATCTAATATTAAGACCTCCGTATTGTCCTTGTATATCCCCAAGGTAGGAAATGTCCTTAGGCTCCAGCTCCCCTCATCTTTTCCCATTTCCATACTCTTCTCCAGCTCTGGAACCGTGGTGAAGCTCAAGCTTTCCTTTTCGATCTTGCTCTTTACAAACCCAGCCAAGGATTCTGCTATAGTTGTGTGATGTGCACAAAGAAAAGTTTCAGTGGGTCTTCAGTGTTGATGTGGATAAAAAAAATGTTCGCATTGTTGTCAATTTTAAGATTATACAACATAAAAGATAATAAAAAGAGACGACCATGACACAGAGTGGTCTAGAGACAAATCACAGTCAAGCAAAAACAGACAGATGTTATCTGCTAATGTATTACAGTTAGTTGCTTTTGAACTTTCATTCATACTTTCATTTTTTTACTCATTCATCAGTCACGCCAATTATAAATTATTTTTTAAATAAAGAATTAATATGGACATGTCAAGAAATTATAAAGAGGGTTCTTAAAAAAGCATGGGGTAGATAATTGAAGCAAATGAGCAATTATAAAAAAAATACCTAATGCCTTTATGAAAGATAGCTACAAAATCACAATCATTCACTGGGAAGGTGCACCTACAGACCAACTGGATGTTGGATTAAGACACAATAGCAAAGATTAGTTTGGGGAACATCGAGGATGGAAAACCAGGGTGCATAGATTCAGCAGCTTTAGAAATTTAGAAAAGGTCACATACCACTGTTGTTAGTGGCACAAGAGTATTGGGTTAAGTATGCTTAATGTGGAGTAGTAATTTATCACCTTTTACATCCACAGTGCACTGGACAGTCTCATCAAAGATCTCACCCTTGAGCACTTCAGAGTGAGACTGCTCGGCTGTTTGGAAAGCCACAAAGAAAACAATAAGCTGACTAACTTCAACCAGGTCAATTCTCCAACACAGAAAGGGGAAGAAAGAAGAGTGCCAAACCACCTTTGTCCAAATTTAACTGCATTCCATCATCAGGTGTCCTGGTTGTGTTTCTCCCATTGTCTTGTGTTTCAGATGATTTGATGATTAGACTTCTTATTGACACCTCTGACTTTATTTGAGATGTACATTCATCAACAGCTTGAGGCACACTCTCTATGTGTTCCTTTGGCAGACTTTCAGCAGAACTCACGATTGTATATGGCTCTGCTATAACGATGCTTTCTGCACCACAATTGCGGTTTTTAACTCCAGGTTCATCCAGCAGTTTCAAATGTGGAGCTATAGATGATCATTAATAAAGCAATACTTAATATGAGTACAGTTGTCAGTATATAATTAAACTGTGTTATGGCTATAAGAAGCCAGCTGTGTGTATAAATTCTATTGTGAAAACACAGCTGAAGCCTGCACAGAGTGCAAAGTTGTTAGTTGGCACGCTTAAATTGTAAGTAAATTAGAGGCAAGTATTCAAAAATCACCTTCATCTTGAATTTTATACTGGATGACCTCATCGATTCTCACAGAGTCGTACCGTCCAGGCTCAGAGGGCTGAGCTGCCATTACAGCTAGTTTCCCCTTGGTATCTTCCTTTATGATTTGAGGTTGATTTTTTGAAAGGAGTTGTACTCCATCCTTGTACCAACACACCTTGGCGAAGGGGTCTGAGATCTCACAGTGTAGATCGGTAGGGTAGCTTGCTTCAAACAGGTGGTTCTGCCCAACCTCAGGGAAGGTTAAGAACTTCACTGGTGGAGCTTTGCGTGGTTGTGGAATATACATACCATTAATATTTACACCTTCCCAACCTGACTAATCTGTGATTTCTCAGACCATATGCCAAAAAGCAAGTTAAATGTAGTTATGCAAACCATGTATCAACAGTATCAATCTGCTGCCCACAAGACAAGATGCATAAGTAAGAGACATGTCCATACTGACATTAAGACACATATATCGTTAGTCTGCTTCTAGTTCACATAAAATGTAGTTCGAGTTACAGGAATTACATGCTTCTTATAAAGCAACAAATCACCTTGGATGTCCACAGTGAACTGTACAGAGTCATCAGGCGTGTGGCAGCTGTACAGGCCAGAGTGACTGGAATCTGCTGACTGGACTACCAACTTCCTCAGCCTGCCCTCAGCCTGTATGTTCCAGCCGGTTTCAGTAAGGATTTCCGTTTCACCCTTGTACCACTGCACATGGGCAGTAGGATCTGACACCTCACAGCAGAGGGCAAACTGTCCACCAGCTTCAATGCATTTAATCTTTTCAAAATCCGGAACAGCCATGAACTGTACTGGAGCAGCTACAGATGACGATTCACAACATCAAAGCTTTATTAATAACGGACCATTTTCAGAATGACGACAAGAATAGCTGACAGACAACATTAACAAATGCGATGAAACAAACATAGAGTCTGCAAAATGACACTTGAGTGTCTTGAAAGCACTTTGTAATAATATATCTGATGAGTAAGATGGAGGGAATGTTGCCATGTTAAGTTAGGTTCAGTAATGTTGCCACGTAAGTTACACAAATAATAAGAAATGGTGGCAGAATCACCTTTGATCTCCACATGAAACTCATTGATGTCATCCTTTGTTGTGCACCAGTACACACCAGAGTCAGACAGAACTGCAGCTGGAATAATTAATTTCCTTATGCAGCCCTCATTTTGGAGGTCTACTCCAGACTGTGCAAAACATTCCTTTCCATCCTTAAACCAGTCGACTGGTGCAGAAGAGTCTGATATCTCGCATTGCAGGACAACAGTGTCGCCTGCTTCAATGCACTGTCTTCTTTCACGTTCTGGTTTAGCTGAGAACCTCAATGATGGAGCTAAAGATATTTTGAAAGTTCTTTAGTTCCCCACTTTTAGCAATTCTACTTCTACTATTTTAGCAAGGGCTGAGTTGTGTTTTTCATGTAATTATGTAAAGAACTGAGGTCATAATTGTTAGTAGTTAGCTTATTAAAATATATTGTGCAGTTTATGATATCTGAAAACTTATTTACCTTTGACTTCCACATTGAACTGGACGGCATCAGCTTTTGTCTTGCAGCAGTACACTCCAGCATGAAAAAACTCTGCCTTGTGAACAACCAGCACCCGCTTATTCCCATGAGACTGGATGCTTAAATCAGTCTGTAGAAGGAGTTTTGTTCCATCTTTAAACCAAAACACCTGGGCACTTGGATCTGAGAGTTCACACTGAAGAACGATTGGACATCCCATCTCAATTGTCTTGTTCCTCTCATTTTCTGGAAGCTCTGCAAACCTTACAGGTGGAGCTAAGAATATATATTTTTTATCAGTGTTGGAATTTTAAAAACTATATTATACTTCCAAAAATCATCACTAGCCTACTACTACTGTTTTCATGCATCTATCCTGATGTAAAACTACATTGGGCTATGTAAACACAACTCAAACAGCATTTTGTTTGGCCACTAATGCTTGTAAAGTTAAACCCACCTTCAACTTCCACATTAAATCTGATGACGTCGTCAATGGCGTCACAGCTGTATACACCGGAATGAGAGAACTCTGCTGACTGGATCACAATTCTCCTCATAGTTCCTTCTGACTGTATGTGAAGACCTTCAACTGAGTGCAGTTCAATGCCGTTCTTATACCAGCGGACTGGGGCTTCAGGATCAGATAGTTCACAATAAAGGACGATTGGATTGCCAACTTCAACAAATTTATTTCGGTCCATCTCAGACAGTGGGGTGAATTTCACCAATGGAGCTGTACATGTACATGCATATAGAATAAATTTTTATAGTAAATCCAACAAGCACCCATACTTATAACATCAGTGCATGTGCCTACCTTGTATGTACAGAGCAGCTGAATCACGAATTCCGTAAGCAATGAAGGTGATTTCAGCTCCATTGTCAGTGTCTCGAACGCCTCGAATTCGAAGAGACTGATGAGTCCGTGACCGTCTGATTAGGAAACGTTCATCTTCTTGAATTTGAGTTCCATTCCAAAACCAGGTGCCAATGACGAATGCTGATAATTCAATAGAAAAACAGGCGTCCTGGCCTTCTGGCACCAAGGCATCCTGAAGAGGAGCTTGTATTTTGGCCACTGGCACTGTAAACAAATAAATATATATATATATATATATATATATATATATATATATATATATATATATATATATATATATATATATATATTACAATCGCCTGCAGAAGACTTTTGAAAAATGGCAACAACTACAAAAGCAATTAATAGGCATTATAAGGGTTGTAATGGTTTTACCAAGGTGAACTGCTCGTGGAAACTCCATATATCCACTTCTTCCATACTTGTTAACACTACAAATGCGAAATCTGTAGTCAGCCTCACATGGAACACTGTCACCAAGAATCTCCACTGCTGTTGCTGAATCAGTGGTTAAGCACTGTAGCCATTCCTGGGAACCCATTTCTTGTCGCTCTATGATGTATCCTGAGGGTGGATTTTTTCGACAATCCTGTGCTGGAACCCATGACAGGAGTGCAGCATTTGCACGTTCAGTGTTAATCTGAACTCCCATTGGACAGCTAGGTGGGCAGTGTCTGATGGCTGTGAAAGAATAAGCATAAATAACATGTTCATTTTTGTACACTTTGTTGTGTTGATGTAATTTTTTGTCATACCAAAACTTAAATTGTGTCAAAGTGGTACAGTGCTTTGCGCTGCTGTTTTGGTTCTAAGACCGGGCCAACAATTTTTGTGTAATTTCTGTGTGGTGTATAAGTTCTCCCTGTATCCACCTAAATTTTTCTCATGCTTTAGTTTTTAGTAAAATGCTTGATTGGAGATACATTTTTATATGTTAAATTTGCCTCAGGTGTTACATTTGTACATGAATATGTTTGTGTTTTCCAGCCACAATGACAATTTATTAGGGTAGATGTTTAAAAAAAGAAACGAAACCCCAAAAATATCATATATATTCTGGCCCTACTCAAATCTTAAAATTTGAGTAGAACCTGGAGTTGATCTTTTGTAAAATAATTCATTTCGATCAACCTTGGAAAGACTCGTGGGTTTGTAATAGTCCACAATTTAAACTGCATTGTCAGGACCGAACCGTACAGTCTCTGTGAATTTTAGTAGTCAAATTGTGGAAATTCAAAGATCAGTGCGAGGACACACATTTTTTTTATTGATTTTTTTTATTTTATTTATTGTGGCATAATTTTGGCCCATGTCTCTAGGTGTCCCAATATTTTTGAACATATATCAGTAGATGTCTCAGTAGGATGCATGTTACTAAGTGTGTTTGTACTATTGGAATCATGTCGCCAAGTGTTCCATTTATTATAGACACATGTCCGTAAGTGTCCTGAAACTTTCCACCAATATATATTATTACTGTTGGACATATATCCATAGATGCCTTGGTCACTCTTCCCTAGGTGTCCCAGTGCTTTTGAAAACATGTCTTAGGTGTTTCAGTACGTTTGGGAACATGTCAATGAACAATTTCCAAAAATGTCTTAATACCACAATGCTGACAAGGTATATCACTGATTCTGATCTTTGCAGCCTTAATATATCACTTTGCAGTGTGGTAATTATTTATATCTTACAATATCACTGAACAATTTACTTGATTGTTTAACTGTATTATTATTATTATTATTATTATTATTATTATTATTATTATTGTTGATGTTATTCAAAAATAGTTTAACTAGCCAACCTTTTACTCTGAGCTGAGAGGATGTCTTCGATCTACCAACGTAGAACATGACCAGGCCAGAGTCCTGGGGTGTTGTATTTACAAAGACCAATATGTGGGTTCTGCCAAAAGATTTTAGGATGGTCTGATGTGTCTCCCTTAGCTCAATCCCATCCTTGTACCAGTGAATGTCCATTTCCTCCTCCTCTACTTCCACGCAGAATGCTGCATTTTCACCTTCCAGAACATCCACTTTTCTAGGTAGCTTTCGTACAATAGTTCCTGAGAGAGAAAAAAAAATACAATCCCCAAATATGGCTTATACTTTTATATTTAGTTTTAATTTATTTAAACACAGATTGATACTACATTCCACTTTTTTGTTTGCTTTGAAGCCCTACTCTTTAAAAATATATTTACCTTTAACAGTTACCTCAGCAATGCTCCTTCCTCCATCTGGCATCTCACAGAGATATATCCCATCATCATCAACTCCCATGTCACGGATTGTGAGTCTGCGTTTTGTCCCCCACTCTTCCATCCCGTACTTGGCCCCTGGTTGTAGCCTTCTGTCTTCTAAATACCATGTAATGGGTACAGAGTCCTCTGGCACCTCACATTCAAGAATTGCTAGGTCTCGCTCCCAGACTTGCAGGTCATTAAGAGGTTGTTTAAATCTTACCGGTGGTTCTGACATGTAAAGAATAAAAGTTTTTAAAACATCCTAATTCACATGAGAATGTAACCTTTTGTTACATGTTTAAATGTAGTCATCTTGCAGCATCAATTAAAATACTCTTTCCACTTTGTAAATATTAATACATATTTACACAAGTTGTATAACCCCGATTTTTAGAAATAACTAGGATATCTGATAACACAATAAACATAATAATCCATTATTTGTAATTCTCTCAAACCTTCATTTAACAGAATAAATATTAAGAAAAGATTTTCATGTTTAAATGTAAAGCTAGCATGACTGGGATTTTGAAATCCTTCGGATAAGTCCACTCCTTTTGGCTAACCCTTAGAGGGCCATCATTAACCTATTCAGATGCACATGCGACCAACAACCTCAACCTTTGATATTTAAAAACAGATTTAGTGTTTGAAAGATCTCTGTTTATCTATAAAAGGAAAAGGAAAAATTATGAAGCAATTTTAAATAAGGGCAGCACGGTAGCTTAGTGGTTAACACGTTAGCCTCTCAGCACTAGGGATTCCCGGTTCGAATCCCAATCTGGGTGGAGTTTCCATGTTCTCCCCGTGTCCGCATGGGTTTCCTCCGGATTCTCCGGTTTCCTCCCACAGTCCAAAAACATGGATCAAGTCAATTGAATTCATCCAAATTGCCCCATAGAGCGTGTGTTGTGTGCATGAATGAGTGTGCCCAGCGATGGATTGGCGCCCTGTCCTGGGTGTATCTGCCCAGAGCCCGAAACGTTCTCCCCTGGATGGGCATAGGGAACCCCACTGGGACCTTACTAGAGGATAAAGCGGGAGATAATGGATGGCTTTTAAATAAATCAAAGTTATTGAGTGCATACTTTCTCTTTTTCTTACATAAAATAACATCCAAGCAAAATTCAGTAAACTCGAAGGTAATTTCAGTGACAAAAACTATATAAACTAAAAATGTAATGCCTAGAGCCAATCTTTAACAGAAATGTTTTTTACATGTATATGTTAGGTACTTTTGCATTTGCAACCTTTGCTATTAAACTACATTTTTGTTTTGAAAGCAAGGACAATAACCATTGTAAATGGAATTTTGCTCATGCTCATTCTGGCATTATTTAATAATGCAGTCACTTAGCTGGTTTTGTTGTGACGTGTCATACATTTTCAATAGCAAACCTAGCTGAGCTGCAGGCTCACGAGTCAAGCACACACCTGACTGGTACTTTCAAACATACGTAATGTAATGACCTACGTCAGAGACTCGGCTGTGCCATGATGGAATCTTTTTTTTATGAAATAGGAAAATACTACTTTTTATTTTCACTGTATCACATTAATATATGGCTTTAGTGTTGCACATCAAGGCTTCAGGTTGCATTTCTTCTTGTTGTCGAGCACTGTGTTAGATAACAATGATTTTTCTAAAGTACTGACTTTAGCTGATTGCCATTTCTACAGCGCAATGTACATTTTGTGAAATTTTGTGTTGATGTAGAATAATGTTATTTTTATTTAGTATATTTTTCATGTAAAGGTTTGTATTGTTGCTTGCTGGCACATGCTATGTGTTTGTGCACTGTTGTGGATTGTAAAAAAACAATCAGCATCACGACGCACCTTGCACATGCTGTAAGATAGGGCCTGGTCTTACATATACTGTATATCTCCACATTTCCCTGGTAACGGTAAATGCAACATTACTTGCATTGGGATATTTGTTTTTACCGCACAAAGCTGTAACCCATGATTCAGCCAAAGACTGAGCTTTTAATAGAGTACTACTTAGTTATTTTTGAGACCCTCATCTGGTATCGATGTTGTGAAATGTTTTGAAATCATGCCACACTTTATTTTGCACCTGTTCTGATTTTATTGAGTTTGTTGCGGTCATCTATTTTTTTTTTGGTCAATAATCAGATTTTAACCAGTCTGTATGTGAATTAATTAAATGAAGTTCATCTGAATTTATAAAGCAAACATTTCTGCTTTTACTAAAACTGGGCATAAAGATTGGGCTTTAGATTGGGTGGCTTAGTGGTTAGCACGTTCGCCTCTCAGCACTAGGGATTCCCGGTTCAAATCCCCATCTGGGTGGAGTTTTCATGTTTCCGTGTCCGCGTGGGTTTCCTCCGGGTTCTCCGGTTTCCTCCCACAGTCCAAAAACATGGATTAAGTCAATTGAGTTCTCCAAATTGCCCCATATAGAGTGTGTTTGTGTGAGTGAGTGTGTGCCCAGCGATAGATTGGCGCCCTGTCCTGGGTGTATCCCCCCCCCCGCGACCCTAATATAGGATAAAGCGGAACATAATGAATGAATGAATGAGAATAAAGATTTGTAGACATTTATAACTCAATAAGGACAAGACATGTTGTTCTGGTGAACAATTGGAATTCTGCTGTACAATCCATAAAGAATTAAACATTGACAAGACATTATTTAAATTATTTATACATTTACTTTTTGAATTTAAAAATTCTATTGAATGTGTTTATATTACTTTTGCCATTTATAGTCACTTATCACTGATTTATTTAAAGGAAATAATATCCTAAACACAGTACATTTTGTAGCATTAATTATAATTATAATAATCAAAGGCTATTATCACGTTGCTGGATTAGGGAGGAAATAAACTGTAACAGATACCATCAAGCAACAGTAGACAGCTGTACAAATTCCAAACCACTTAGTATAGCGATTTTCTATTTTTTTTCTGTGCTTGTTGTCCCTTCACTTACATTAATGTTTTATTAATTAATAAAAAAAAACTATTGTATATAATTTCTTTCCTCAGTTTAATTGTTGGTTGTTTTCTCATGCATGTGTGAAAATTAGTTTTTTTAAAAACACATTTGTATGATGTTGTCTCGTTTTGCTTTATTGCCATGCAGTCACTTTGACTTTGCTGTTTAGTTGACTAGGTGAGAAATGTGATCCTACTGCAAAATATTGCTGCCATGTGCATAACCCCTCCCCTGCCTTTCAGAGCTTAAGTAACTTTACAGACTTGAGACTGGAAAGATTTTTCCATATATTACTGAACTGAACCCCCTGATGTGTTTTATGTATTTTTTTTAATGGAAGTTAATTTTTAATCATAAAATTTCATTAAATGCCAGAATATACTTCTGGGCCAAGAATATGCTTTTATATTTAAATCTCAGAAATGACTAATCAGCAATAATCAAACTCTTTCATTCACAGCTTACCTTTAACAGAAAGATGCACTGCACTCAGAGTTTGTCCAGCCGTGTTTGACGCAGCACAGACATATAACCCGTTGTCTTGCTGTTTGCAGTATAGAACTTTCAAGGTAAAATAACCCTCTCTGTCTTCGTATAGCAGATATCGTCGTCCAGACAAAATAATTCTTCCGTCTTTCCTCCAGATGATTTCTGGTTTGGGTTTCCCTGTCACAAAGCACCGGAATTTTGCATGCTTACCTTCGGTCACTGCAAACATTTTTACTTTGGCCGTGTTTGGCAGAGGGTCTTCTTTAAGTCGTGTTGCAACCTGTCTGCTGCTCCTCTGCTTGCCCTGATGTGCTTTCCAGTGAGTATTAGTATAACCATTGCGGTTTCCTTCGTCCTCGTGTCCAGGTCCCGCATCCACTAACAGGACAGCTCCAGCCAGACTTTCACCAAACTCATTCCTAGCTTTGCATGTGTATACTCCACCATCAGGTGCTCTGGTTTTAAAGATTTTCAGCTGAAACCACCCTCCATCTTGATAGCCTATGTTAAAGTGGGTGCTCTCAAAGATCTCATTCAGTTTCTTCCCATCCTTCTCCCATACAACCTCTGGCCTGGGCTTTCCCCATAACTTACAGGAGAAGACAGCATCTTCTCCTCGGCCTACTCGTGTTGACAGCGGTTTGATGAGGAACCGAGGTTTGTTTTCCTCCCTCAGCTCCATTTCTTGAGCCTCACCCTCTACTTTGAGAGTTGCTGCCGCATATGTCTCCCCAATGCAATTTTTAGCCTTGCAAATGTACTGGCCACTATCTTCTAGTGTCACTGATGTGATTATGAGATTGTAAACATTGCCATCTTCAAAGATCCGATATTTGCCCCCGGGATGTATTTTCTCATTATTTCTTTCCCAGATCACTGCTGGTCGAGGATCCCCACTAATCTGACATTTTAAGACGGCATCGGTTCCACTTTGCACTACCACAGGACGTGGGTAGGCCAGAAACCGGGGTGCTCCACCAAACACATCCATGTCTTCTTGTTTGCCAGCTTTACCTCAGCCTGGCAGGCATTCAGTCTGTTCGTCTATCCCTCTCTTCCTTCAGCTTTTTTTCTTGGTCAGCTTTTTGTCTAAATTAAAGGACAGAGTACCGTCATTTTTTCAGAATATGAGACATTATTATAATTTTTTTTTTTCAACATATTAAAAGTTTACTTCAAAAAGGATAGTTATATTATTTATTATTTAACTTAAACATATCTTTACTTGGGCGGCACGGAGGCTTAGTGGGTAGTATGTTCGCCTCTCAGCACTAGGGATTCCTGGTTCGAATCCCCATCTGGGTGGAGTTTCCATGTTCTCCCCGTGTCCGCGTGGGTTTCCGCCGGGTTCTCCGGTTTCCTCCCACAATCCAAAAACATGGATCAAGTCAATTGAGTTCTCTAAATTGCCCCATATAGAGTGTGTTTTGTGTGAGTGAGTGTGTGCCCAGCGATGGATTGGCGCCCTGTCCTGGGTGTATCTGCCCAGCACCCGAAATGTTCTTCCCTGGATGGGCATGGGGAACCCCACCGCGACCCTAATAGAGGATAAAGTGGAAGATAATGAATGAATGAATATCTTTACTTGTTGAAAAATCACTGATAACATTTTAAACTTCTAAAGGGAAGTAAATGATCAGCATAGGATGTGGGGATTGTTTTGATTGTTGTAATGCCATGATTAATATGTGCTTTTAGATTGTACACTGTTAGACATTTATTAAGCATAGTGCTCTGATTATATTGCTAGCTTATAGGAACCACCACAATATTTGACTACTGTATTTTGTATCTTTTTTACTCGCTTCTGTTTAAACAAAACTGTTGTTACATATTGTCTTAGTGATGCAACTTAGCTAAGTTGGACTTTGTTGTAGGTTTTAAAAGGTTTCAAAAATGTTCCTGTTGGCCCTTTACCTACTAATTCATTCATTCATTCCTTCATTATTTACTTCTTAATCCTCCACTAGGGTTGCGGGGGGAGGGTTCACAATGTCCATCCAGGGGAGAAAGATTCGGAAGCTGGGCAGATACACCCAGGACAGGGCGCCAGTCTATCGCTGGGCACACTCACTTGCACATACAAACACACACTATATGGGGCAATTTAGAACATTCAATTTACCTTGAATCCATGTTTTTGGACTGTGGGAGGAAAGTGGAGAACCCGGAGGAAACCCACACTGGGAGAACATGGAAACTCCACCCAGATTGGGATTCGAACCGCCCCAGCTTCTAATATGGTTTCACATTAAATACATTTAGCCTATAATAAAACAAGCACCTAAAAAGTAAGCATTGCTTAATCAGCTTTACTTAAACAATTTTTAGCCATTTGGATGCAACCATTCCAAACAATAACTATAAAGTATTACACAAGTCAATTTTTGCACTTCTTCATATCATGCTGCATGACATTTTTGGTAGATTAATAAGGTAAAACAATAATACCAACACATGTTGTTATTTCAGTGAGCCTGTTACTTATTAAATTAGACTTTATTAAGCCAAATTTTTTGTCAATATTTCACACAAAGCATGATGGGGAAATAATTTGGCTCAGAATGCATGCATTTACTAAAATTTCCATAAATTCTAATCAGCTCAAATTTGTATTCATTTTTTAAAGTTTAAAAACCATAAAAGCTGTTACAGATTTAAGAGATTAGCTTTTAAAAATGTCATTTCACGTTTGTTGATTTAACAACAAATTGAAACTGAAACATGGAACAATGTTAAGAATAGTTGCTACATATTCTAAAATAAGTGTCTGTTATTCCCCTTCATTTTCCCCTCTTTAGAGTGTAGATGGTGGAATGCACACTAGATGAATTTGATGGCAGCACAGGATTGCATTTCGCATTGGTATTTACTCCTAGAACTTTCTAACACATGTGCCCTGTGTGTGAGGGAAGCCAAAGCCAACAGTCTGGAGGTGAACAGTGGCCACAACACATAGCTTGCACAGCTGGTGCTGTAATTCAATGGGAAAGTGCTTTATATAGTCAATCCTAAATAAAGGTCTGCAAGAGGGCTTGTGTCAGGTATCACAAAGCACAGCCTATACACATGCATGCACATACAAACACAACTCTCACACACGCCAGCACACAGATGCAGCACACATCCAGTGGGACCGTTGAAGACAAAATATGTCCTGCCTTCATCACACCCCTCTTGGCACACTTGTTCAAGAATTTGGCCCCTAAATGTCATTGTCAAAATTAGTTTCATTTCTCATTTAGCCTAGAACAGAAGAAAAGGAAATGCATGCACAATTTAAAATATCCAAGCTGAGTGTTTTTTATGGCAAGACATTTACTCCCAATATTAATATCATTTAATTTTTAATTATGGCTTCTAAATGGTGTTGTAGGCCTACCTAAATATATAAGCCTGAAAAATGCCATTCAACATTATTAGACACATCTACTATAAAACTAGTTTTGGATGGTATAGCATATTCATCACAGTATTCACAAAAGTTGCCATGTTCCGTTGATTTTGAGAACATCCGTGTTTTCATTTTTGTGTGAATATAACGCTTTTTAAAAAATATTAGTGTGTTTTACTAAACCATCTGTGTTCCTAAAAGCAGCTACATTACATCTTTACATCAGGATGAAGAACTGGAGATCTGATGTTGTGTAAACCTAGTTACAGATTTAATATGTGCAGTACATTAATCCAAAATAATTAATTAATAATAGATTCCCACATAAAAATATAAAAATTAAGGTAGCAAAATCTTAAACTTATGTATGTAGTACATTAGGATGTGAACCCATTTACATCACATACGTGTAAACAGTCTGGCTGAATCTTTTTGGATTGGATCTGTGGTGCAGCCAGTATATAATATAATAGAAGTCCTATTTCTAAATAATTTGTTCTTTGTTTACAGCATGTTTTTTTTTTTTTTTTTTTAATTTTTAGAGTCTCCAGAGTCTCAATACATATACAAATCTCATACTCAGTTCACTCAAGTGGACCGGTGACTAGCACAGAATGTTTATAATGCACACACAGCGACAAATGAAACCATTTTAACTGAAGCAGCTATTTTCTTTACAAGGGACTATATCATGTCAGGGACATCCCTATAGTCTCATCCTCATAGTGCAACCACAGTGAGCTTTGCCATCTTTGGACAGTATTAGATATTAAGTTTACACAGTAGATGGGTATTGTATTAAATTGTCTCTTAGAAATGCAGAAGGATTTAATATTGCAGTATTGATTACACATTCACTTAATTACTTAATTTAAAAAAAGATAACATGTATATGTAAAAAATATGATTTTTTTTTTTATAACGTTGTCCATGATAACACATTATACATTTATCTTTGTTCAACTTGTGAATTAAATCTTCACAATTTCATTTATAATTTCTCCACTAAAAACACAGCAGACTTAAATAACAGCAAATAAACTACCACCAACACATAATAGTTATCTCAGAGTTAAATACATAACTATTCGAGCAGTCAAGTAAATATGTCTGAAACCACATGACGCATGCAGTTTTCAAAGGCATAAACAAAAGGTTAACAAGGAAGATTGACCCCATGTTTATGCTTCTAATTTAATTAGGTTGCCCTCTGACCTCGGTGGAGCAGTACTTCAATGGTTTGCATGACCCACCTCTCTTTTAGTCCTTAGATTTGAGTGTGGAAATGCATTCTGTGCCAAGCCCCTGTTTGTGTCGATAAAATTGCAGACCTGCTCCTCTGGATGTTTATTTCCTGCAGCTCGACCCTCTTTTTGAGTAAATCCGTCTCCAGTTGGATACAAAGCCTTTCAGGAGCCACTCTACAGTCATTTGTTGTCATCCCTCCATTTCGTTAAGGGTTTTTTTTCCCCCCACATGAATTAGAACAGGTTTTCTCAGCACAAGTCAAAAGCCACCTTCCACACTCAACAGCGGTCCCACAACCTCTGTGGTGTTCAGCTCTGAGACACCCCAAGTGTCATTGTTCATGGAAGACCGTTAAATGCTTTTGCAGCTGCTGCTGTCCCCTAAAAATACTGGCAGCCCTGATGACAGCAGTGAAGATAAGTTAGGCTCTCCATTCACTTGCTTGCTGTGGCTAAAGATAGATTAGATGGCTTGTACAAAGTAGATTGCTGGGCTTTACTTGAGACCTTGCAATAAAACCTAAGGAGAAGGACAACAGCCGTTTGGCCTCTTTAACACTTTCAGTCCATTAACACTAATGTTTGGAGGATATTTTCTGTATGCAGTGGGAAATAAAGCAAATAGAAATCACTTTAATATTAGAATTACACTGTGACTTCTTTGTTAAAAAAACATCCAGAATTAACTTATAAAATTCTCCTGTTAGCAGGAGGACTGCTTGCACGTGTGATGTGTGAGACTGAGCACAGGGGACATTGACCCTCAGCTGTTTAGAGGCTCACATCACTCAGTCTCACACTCCCTCCTCTGGTTTCAACCATTGGAAGTAATCCGATATCACCACAAGCTCTAAAACTATCGTCCTGGCTATGCCACAGTTCACACTAGTCTCTTTGTACAAACTTACAGGGATTAACAGTCTTTTTTTGAGACCTCAACATTCCCCCAGCTGGGGAAGAAGACACCAGCAAGTGCATCTTTTCTTCAAAGGCTGCAAACTGGTTCAATTACACAAGTGGAGTGTACACAACTACCATAATTAAACCAACACTGTCGCCCCACAAAACAAACGGCTCATTGTCCATGTATGTGAAGGGTTTTAAATTTTTTGGGCTTTTTAATAGAATTGTTTTTGATTCTATGCCTTTGAACATATACGTGACCCATATCAGGACTGTGGGATATGAAATTTATATATCATGTGACGTGTATATATATTTGTATCATTCTATTACATTCCTAACAACACATACTACTAACAACAATGTTCTTAGAAAGCTTTAGTCCAGCGACTTTCTCTACGGTTAATTTAAGATCGAATCAAATTACAAACTTTTATTTTAAATCCTTAAGCCATAGTTCACACCGAACGATTTTCTTACACGGAGCTCAAATGGACCAGAAGGATGCAAATCTAAGGCGAAACTGTGAAAGTCCCTAAATTAGCAAACTATGGGTTTAAATGACTTTAAAACATAAATATTAAACTTAAGTTATTTAAAGCCTGGCCAAACCTCTACATTTTGGCAACTTTTAAAAGTTAAATGCAGTCACAATGATAGCCTTCTAACAATGATCCATGATGCAGGAAATGAGAAAATGCTTGTAAGAGGTGATTAAATTGTGTGAGGTGTCATGTGTAATTGTATGTTGGGACAAAAGTTGGTTTAACGCATGCATGTCTATCAATCCCTCAGATTGCTGTTAAAGAAAATGTTTAAAATGTGCCATATAATGTATTTCTTATCTTCTTATAAGTGATATTGTTAGTTTTAGTTATTTTAGAATGCATAAACTTTTTACAAGCTCTGCCTGTTTCACTCTGAAGTTTAACTTAAAGTCTTAATACTAGCAAGCAGCAAAATATCTTACACAGAATAGAATTTAGTTTGGGATCTTATACTGGTCTTTATAACAGTTTAAATAAGCCATGGCAACATGAATTTTATCTGGCCAGTTTTATTAATCTTTTTGATGGATATTTGCATTACTGAATTTGTCTTATCAGGATTTAAAATGACCTATATAAGGATTGATGATTTTAATCATATGGTATTCCTATTCCAACTCCTATTATACTTTGCATACATGCATACGTTTAAGTTTAGGACTCTTGCCTCTTAGTAACAGGTGTTTATTTCTTAAACTTAAATCCAGCATCAACATCATGTTTACAAAGCATGCAGTAACTGTCAGGTGCTTCGTTTGTCAAAGCCAAACACAACCCCTCTATATTAACTTTGTGATACTTTTAGCTCTTAACTAATACACGGGTTTGGCATGGCCAGGAAAGTTTCCAAGTGTTCTATGAGCAACAAGATCTAATCGTGAACGGCAGGACATGGTCATTTGTAAAGTATGATGAATTCCACTTAAAATAAACACTGAAGAATTACCTTGTGATTTTTTTTACCTACCCATCATTACCTATGATTTTATTTAAAAATTTATACGCATTATTTTATCCTGCATTCAAGTCTGCATCTCCCATTTCAATAATAATACATGCAAAAATTAATGTTGTCACTAGTGGTATGGATTAGATTATTAGGAAGGTTGTTAGTTGCAAAGTGTTTAAATATGTTTTTTGTAATGATTTTTCATAATGTTCATTTACACTGTCTAAAGTAAAAAAAAAATCTCTATGCCTCCCTCTGCTGGCCGAAAAAGTGTGTGTGTGTGTGTGTGTGTGTGTGTGTGTGTGTGTGTGTGTGTGTGTGTGTGTGTGTGTGTGTGTGTGTGTGTGTGAGAGAGAGAGAGAGAGAGAGAGAGAGAGAAGGAGAAGGAGAGAGGGAAAAGAATCTATTTATAAAAACAATTTGTATATGTTTTATATTTCTCAGTTTGTGTTTATACATGTGTGAAAACCAGATATGGTTAATTATTAGGACTCAAGTAAAATAACAGCATTTTAATAACAAGTTGACAATCACTTATAAAGTTTACAGCAGTCATTTTGGATTTTGCAAGCATCCTTTACTGATAGAAAAAAAGTTTCAGGTGTCACCACTGTGAACTGTCTGCCCCACCCTATATCTGATCTGCCCAGACATGTTCCAAATGTCCAGAATTGGCTACATTCCTGATCCCTTCCATTCCAAACACCTCTCATTTGTTTACAGCAAATAGACTCTTTTCTGCCAGCAGCCTTTGGCCAGTCGCCCATGTAACAATGAGCACCCCCTCCCGAACAGCAGAAAGATGGTGATGTGAAGCTGTGGAGATGATTGGCCAATTCAAATACGCAAAACATCTCTACTTAACATTTTCCTTTCAAGTGCTTTGCCCCTGAGCTTCCTCAACAGGGAATATCAGTCATCAGTTGAGCATGATCACTCTGTATGTCCCACTGTGAAACATACCCTGACCTGGAAGCTTCCCAAATGAACAGCTTTGCACCATTAGTTGTTGAAATGAGAAAATTCATGACGTCGAGCTTTGAGGATGATGCCGGGGAAATCAATCTTTGGTATGGTGTGAGATTTTGAGAATACAGAACACAATAACAACAAAATAAAAATACTATTCATATAAGTGAAATAGATTTTAACATAATGAAGTATAAAAAGGAATGTAATTAAATATTATAAGTATATCTTTTGGGGCGGCACAGTGGCTTAGTGGTTAGTATGTTTGATCCAGGTTCAAATACCGATCTGGACGGTTTTTCCGTGTTTCCATGTTTTCCCTGTGTCCGCATTGATTTTCTCCAGCTTCTCTTTATTCTCTTAAATAATTTATTATAACTTGTCTTGTGTGCACAGAAAATTTATAATAAATCCATGTGTCTAATAAAATAAGTACATCGGAAGCAATTTTGCGTTTTTTTTTTAATTATTATTATTTTTTAATATTTAAAAAGTTTGATTCGAACATATTGCATTGCAGAGTGCAATCATTTGATGGAATTTTGAAATTTGTGTTTTTGCATAGATTTGAATGCCAATGAATGTATAGTGCACAAACCTGATTTTTGTGTGTCTTAGACTAAATGTTTTTCAGAACTGAGCAGTATAGAAATATAACTACAAAACGTTTTAAAGATCGCTATTTATGGAAAATGTGTGCAAACAGTATAGTCACCAGTATAACAGTAACTATTACTACTGATCCCCAGTGCAAGTTTGACATCAATTGCAGCTTTAAGCTTATTTTAGACTTTGCCACTACACAAAGAATGTTACCTGGAAGAAGCCATAAGCCTTTTCATTAAAAATAAATAAAAAATAAATAAATTGTATTGATACTGTTTCTATTGACACCAGTTTGGTTTTGTTTTTTTCCGTTTCCAAGCATTTTACCTCAACACAATTATCCTGATGATTAAATGCTTTACCACAAACTCATAGTTTGGTTTGTTTACAGGTTTCGGCACCTCTGGTTTAAATAACTTAAAATCCCAGATTGTGCAGCTGGTAGAAGAGATCAAAGCAGATCATTTGGCAACCACATTGTGGTGAAATGAACCAACCATCTTTCCTTTTATCGTTCTTTTATTTTGTTGTCATACTGAGTCTTCCTGAAGGACATTCATTAACCCCATGATTAAATGTGTCACAGGACGAATTCAAGCTTTGGCTTGGTATTTAATTTAAGAAACAAATGATATCTAAATGATAAAGTGTGCTTCGTGGTAATAAAGATGACTTTGTTTTTGTTCCAGCTGGATTATCTGTATATCTGTAGAGGCCTGCTACTCATCAAATACAAGACAGCAGGACATTAATGCATTTTCTTATCTGTTTATCCTAACCAAGGTCATGGTGTACTGTCTATCCCAGAATTCATAAGACAAAATGGGGCATAACACCCTGGTCACTGGCCCATTTCACATTTACCATACACCTTCACACCTGAGACAAGTTTCTATCAACAGTTCTCCTAATTTTTTAGACTATGGGGATTAAATCCACACAGACATAGATAGAGGGAATAAATTACTCTCATAAATGATTTTCTAACTGTGAGGTAAGTGCACGAACCATGCTGCTTATTTCAGCATAAGCACACTGATTCCAAATTAGCTCTCTCTTTGGTGAACCCTTGGACCCAGTGCAAGTGGTGGGAAACAGGAGAATGCAAATAAGTTAGCAACACTTATGGACAATAAATCCCACCCTCCCTAGGAATGAGACTGCAGCAATACCAGGCAGCACCTTTAGTGGCAGCCTGCATCAACTGAAGTGTGTAAAGTAGCATTACCACAGGTCCTTAATTTAGGCTGCAGTTAGGCTTGACAACCTGCATTGCTTTCAGAAAAAAAAGAAAACAGCTCCCTAATCGACAAATAACAATACAATACAAATTCATTCTATGTACAATAATTTGGTGCACTGCAATTCATGGGCAATATTGTGCAGTTATGGGGCATGTATTGTGTACTTATTGTTTATTTTATATTATTATATGTCATTTACATAATGTATTTTATTCACTGTACTACACAATACTTCCATCCATCCATTATCTTCCGCTTTATCCTCTACTAGGGTACATGGGGGGGGTTCCCCATGCCCTTCCAGGGGGTGAACGTTTCGGGCGCTGGGCAGATACACCCAGGACAGGGCGCCAATCTATCGCTGGGCACACTCACTCTAACAAACACACACTATATGGGGTAATTTGGAGAATTCAGGTGACCTTGTTCCATGTTTTTGGGCTGTGGGAGGAAACCGGAGAACCTGGCGGAAACCCAAGCGGACACGGGGAGAACATGGAAACTCCACCCATTTTTTTGGGTGGGGATTGGGTTTTGAACTAGGAATCCCTAGTGCTGAGAGGCCAACGTGCAAACCAGTAAGCCACCGTGCCGCCCACTACACTATACTTTTAATTAATTTTAATTTTAATTTAATTTATTTTTATTTATTTTTATTACATTTCTCAAAAATTGCTTTTTTATATAACTGATGTATCTTTTTTAACTCTGTTTTTCTGCCCTTGCTGCTGAGTGAATTTCTTCATGTTTGGACCAATAAAGCGTTATCTTATTTTATCTTTTCTTAGAAAAATAATTTATGATGCACAGAGAATGTTTCTGCTTTTGTTACGAGATACACTATATGGACAAACGTATTGGGACACATCATTATTCCTGAGTTCAGGTGTTTCGTATACTCCCATTGCCAAGTTAAAACTTAAGCACTTCTCCATATAGTTTGGATAATGGTATGCTTGCTTCCTTGTGGGAGCCCTAACATTAACCCCATTGAGACTGCAAGCCATGTCCTCTGATCCAACATTAGAGTCTAATTTCACAAATGCTCTACAGGATAAACAGACAGGAAATTCCATGAACACACTCCAAAATCTTATTGAAAGTCTTGCCAGAAGTGTGTAAGCTTTTTTATTTGCAAAGTGAGAAAAAACTTAGAATTGGATCTTGTAATGTGTAAAATGTTTGGCAAACATTATCCAATTTTGAAAACGGTGCCTGTAAATGTCAAATATTGTGATTAAAAATGACAGATTTGACTTTTTATTGTATTTATAAAAGTGACCCATTATTTCTTAAAATGTGACTTATCTAAGGATGTTGGATATATATTTTTTATATTTAGATTTCATTGATTGACAAAAATAATCTCCAAAAATTCAGGAAATTGACATTGACTTTACATTTGTACAGTTCAGTTAGTATAATCAAACTGAACTTTATCTATTGATGATTTAATGACTGTTTTAAATAGATGTGTGAATATATACATATTCTGTACATTATTTCCACTGTCACTTTGGCTTGCTCGTTAAAGTTTTAAGCTTAGAACATTTTAAAGCTGCTTTAAAACAATGCGCTATTGTAAAAATATAACAAAATACATGAAATTGTAATATACACTAAGAAGTTAATACAAGCCGTCCTAATTATTTTAAATGTTTTTATCTGTTCACTTTTAATTTGTGCCAACATTTTCCCATCCAGACACAAAGACTCTGTATGTCTCTGTTTTTGTTTTGTGATGTATTCATTGTATCATCGGTCAAAAGTTTTGTTTTGACCTAAAGGTTAAATAATTTGTTAATGTCCAAGCTGTCAAAGCGATTTGACAATATGTGGTTATTAATGAGGTGAAAACTCTGTGAGGCTTAAGAACAGCTTTCAGATTTATGTGACATTCCCAGCCTCCGGCACACGAGGCCTGGTCTTCTGATCAAATAACAACATTCTGTTTGCTGTTATGTCACCAGTTGTTAGCTTTATATGAACATGCAGACATATTAGGGTTTCTGATTTCTTATATCAACAAATGGTTTGGATATGTATCATTATTTGTTATTTTGGTTGGTAATATTTATGAAAGTATAGTCCACTTCATGGATGGATTTGTGTCTTTCAATAATACAACTGCATTATTTTTGCATAGATGATTTAAAATGCACAAGCTAATTTAGCTTATAGTTTTATCAGATGTTATTTTTTAAATATCAACTTAATAATACATTAGCACTTCTGCTTTATTGACTTAATTAAAGCCTAAAAAATCAATTGAAGTTAACATTTTTGTAATGCTTTTGCTATACCTTATTGTGGAATGTTGTTTCAGCGTGATAATGATTTTTAGTGTTATAGACAAAAATATGTTAAATAATTTATTTTATAAATGTAAAAATCAAGTAAATGTTATATACTATATAACAAAAAAGTACATTATAAGCAGTTATAATGGTTGTTTATTTTTCCATTGCTGTAAAAATAATAAGCATACATGATGCACATTAAAGCGATATGGCACAAAAGTGTGTGTGTTATTGTTAATAAATCACAGGAAAGAGGTGTTATTAGGCACAACACAATAAGGAGTGCTGTTACACCTCTTTCCTGTGATTTATTCACAATAACGCACACACTTTTGTGCCATATTGCTTTTATGAAATGGTTTCAAGCACACAATATTACAAACAAGGTTGGATTTATAAATACATTTATTAATAAATGTAGCAAAATCTATAATAAACTGGTCAATAGTGTCCAGTGTAATCTATTGTCAGGCTACGCTTAGCACTATACATAAGAATTATTAATGTACTGTGTTTCTACTTCCTATAAAAAGTTACCTTTTGTGCAAATAGTCATTTTTATAGTGGGGTGTAGTTGGCTTGACTAACGCAGAGCCTACAAAAAAACTTGGAGGAATGTTTAAGGGTCAGTAATCATTCATATGAATATCTATTATGTCATAAATTCTGCACTTTGACTGTCTTATACAAAAGTCCCTTGATGCAAATCTGTAGAATACTCAAACATTGTGCAGGAAATGAATGAATAACGTATTGTAAATCTATCCTATGGCTGATTTGAGATATTTGGTTGGAAAAAAGTGCCAGTCTTTTATAAGCACATTACACGCGATTTCTAGTCTTTCCTGAAGGAATCCTTTCATTAAATGTCAGATACATTCATCTTTGCCGTTTAAACTTGTTCCTTTTTTTCTTTTATACTGTTGAGGAAATACTTGGAGGACTTATTCTAGGAATTTATGTCTGACCTTAATTACATTTAGGCTACATTTTACATCTTTTACATTATTTAATTAATTTTTTTTTTCTATTTAACTATTCAATATTTAAAGAATTATTATTCTTACATTTTGGTTTAATGCTGCTTCAGTGCCTTTACATTTAATATGTAATATGTAAAGTTCAGATTTTCTATTAAATCCAGTTATTATTATTACTTGTGTAACAAACATGTGTATGTGTGTGTGGGTGTAGAGTTAGGACTTGTCACAAATGACATTTCTTCCAAATTATATAGATTTGTGTAAATTACCAGTCAAACAGCAAAGAGGCTGTATAAAATAACATTCTACAGTCAATCTGTATTTTTTTTCTAATAAACAACCCCTTCTTGTCAATCATAGGCAATTGGTTACAGGTTTTTGTAGTGATCTTATGCTGAATTGATACAAAAACATGTCTATTTTAAAAGCATCATCCAAATATTTAACTGCTTCTTATAATGACTGAGCGTCTGACTACATGGAAAAACCTGTACTAACCCGTAGCATTGTGTCTTACGGCATAATCTCTGTTGAAGGGTCCCTTTATAAGACAAGACATGAGCCATGAAATAACTTTCTTTTTCCTTTCCATTCAAATGCAGCTATTTGGCCATATATTTAAGTTTTACATGAATTGACATGGTTGATTTTAGTATAAACCAATGTTTGGAAATTTAGGCCTAGTTAAAAAATAAAACGTATTAGTTATTAACACATTGGTTTAGCATTCGTGACAGATTTACAGACAAACAAGCTTAGCTGTTTGGGTTCACTATGTTTTTCATTAACATTTCCTACATAAGTAATTAAACAGCAACTTGGCTCGTGGACCATGGTACAACACAGGACCACGTCACATCAGTGCAGACAACAAAGCAGTGTAACTTACTGACTTTTAAAATATTACAATGCTAAATGACTGGAGATACAGAGAGAGTATAGTCACACTACATGGTACTGATTAGTTAATGGGAGATGTATGGAAGCTAACACGAACATATGCCATATTGACAAATTCAAAGTTTTGAGTTCAGTGTGACTAAAAGAATGTGAAAGTGTCTTCTTTATGTTCCAGAATGACTGTGTCCCAAATAACAAAGCAATTTCCATAAATGCATGTTTGGTTGAGTATGGTCTTGAAGTTGCCTAGAATGCACAATGAGTGCGAATAGAAGGTCATCAAAGCTTCTCAAGGTGTGATGAAGAGGTGTTCCAATGTCTTTGGTAGAATTCCATGCTTTATTCATTTTACTAGAAAATAAGTGTAAAACATCATCTACAAGGAAAATAACATTTTAATGTACAGTTAATGCTCATAACAAAACATTAAACGTAAGCGTCGAATTAAATAGCATGACATGCTCTTCGACTTAATCACTAACATACAGAGCTTATCATTGCTGCACTATAAAAGTGGTTTATTTTTAAGTGTCATTAATTAATTTAATTGATCCTAAGCAAACACGAAGAGTGTAAATGTACCTACTGTAGATCAGAACTATAAGATTTCTCTGAAAACTCAGTAAGCCTCAGGTAATTCATGTCAATGGGTTTGTCATCACTGTGGGCAAACAAAGGTCTTTTTAAGTAATGTTGGTCGGTCCTTTTGTAGGCTGTGTGCGCTAAAATATTAAATAAATAACTTTGACTTTAGTCAACTAGGTTGGTCTAAAATACTGCATGTTCCAGCAAAATGACTTTCTCAGTTTGAAAAACATTATATTAATAAATTGTTTTATTATTACTTTTGTTCACTTACCCATATGCACTTACCTACCTAACACATACCTACAATTAGTCCTTACTGCCCAATTTTTTGTACCCACAATCCACATTCAAAAGTGTCTTAACAAGACCACTATAAACTATTATTTGGACAGTGTTGAATCATCTGATAATTGATATATACATTCATTAAATATATTTTATTTGTTGTTATTAGTAAGCTCATGAATTTTTGTTTATTATTTTTGTTTTCCTATTTTGAGCACATATCCAATAATTGGGTGCTCTTATTATAGACATCTTATTATACATGTGAGTCACAATGAGCCATTAATATAATTTGCTTTTGAAACCCACAGGTTGGCGTCCCACCCATACGGCATTGTCGGCTCTGTCTGTGGAGTACCTGGACAGACGGTGGGCAGTGACTAAGACTCAAATGTGTGTTCTGCAAAAGTGTAGTTCAGTAGTACAAATTCCAGCATTTATTAGAAGTTCACAAAATTGCACAGTTGAGACTGTGTTAAATTGCTTTTTTAAATTGATGTCATTGTATGTTGTCCTACCTTATTTCTTGGGGATTGGTTATTTTCAGTAGGGGCTACATGTACATTGGAACTACACCAAAATATATTGCTCCCTCAAATGTCTGTATAATAATGTGTATGTACACCAGCAGAAATAATAACTCTTCAGATTACTGCAAATAGTAAGCTGCTCACATCTTTGAAATGACAGTGTTCGAATTGTAATCATACCTTTAGGATATCTAAGACTTTAAAACAAAAATTATAATTGTCACAACCATATGTTTGTAAATGTTTTTTTCCTGACAGAATGTTTTAAACTCCATAATCAGCACACACTGGTGGGATGTATTTGGCAAAAGCCAGCTGTAAACTCTCCCTGCCTCCTACTGCTTTAACAAAGGAATGTATTGGGAGTGCGCCTAGGTAGCGATGCAGACGTGTTCCAACAGCAACCGGAGACTAACGCGTGCATCTATAAAGACTAAGTTTTCAGCAGTAGCACTTAAGATTTATTAATGATTAGTGATTTTTGCATTATACGAAACAATAGAAATGTTTCAAAATGCACTGTGCGCTTTCTTATACAGGTGTTGGGGGGACTATTAAAGTTCAATCAGTGCCTGCATAATAGACTGAAAATAGGTACAGGATGATGATAATGTTATTTACCAAGCCCTTTCCACAACAGACATTATCTTGAAGCAACTAACACAAAGGCAAGTCTAATTTGTACATAAGCAAACCAAAGGTGACTAAGGAAAGGAAAAATTTTAATGACCTATTTGCCAACACTCCAGACTTTGCCTATTTTTAACGTTTCGTCCTGCTGTTTTCCAGGCTAATTTCCACGTTTGTTTCCTGATTTCATATTGATAGCTGATATTGTTCTCTGCTGTCGCACACTCTGGACAAGACAAAAGGTGCCGAGCGAGGTGTATCAGAAACTGAAAAGCACAAAGTAAACAAAAAATAACATCTGATATCTTCTGATAAGGTAATACACTTGTGAGTAAAAGGATGTGGCCATGCATTGGTTATATTGGGATGGGAAAGTTGGAATCGTTTATGATTATTTTAAGGATGTCTGTGCCTATTCAAGTTGGTGATGCTGATGTGAGGTCAAATGACTAATGAATTGTTGTTTTGCTAAAGGCAGCCCTGGCCGTAATCCCACAAAATAGGTTTGGGATTTATTAAAATAGATATTGTGAGTCAGGCTTTCCCATACACCATCAGTGAATAAAATAGCTACAAGAAAGAAGCAATTTGTAGGTTCCCATTTTTTGTACATTTATTGTAAATTACATAAAAAAATGACTTGTATACATGGTTTAAAGTGTAGCATATGTTTATTTGTCACAATTCTATATTATAGTATAATAGACTATAATATAATAATAATATAATATAATATAGATATACATATAACATACTGTTAGCCATCCTGATACTTCTATGATGTTATTTTTTCAGTCTAATCCAATGTTTGAAAATAAATGTATTTGGCGGGCAGTGGTTAGGGTGTTAGGCTGTCAATCTGAAGGTTGGGGGCTCAAATCCCAGGTTCACTGAAGTTACCAATGAGGCTCCTTAAGCAAGGCCCTTAACCCTCATTGCTCCAAGGTTGTTGTGATTAACCCTGTGCTCACTTTGTAAGTCGCTTTGGATAAAAGTGTCTGCTAAATGACCAAATGTAAATGCAAATGTTTAAAAGCACTAGCATATTAAACAAAATATTAAATCTAAAATAGTGTTAGATTTAACACTAGCATATTAAATCTAGTGTGGTATATCAGTGATTAAGGTGTTGGCCTAGGGGTTGAAGGGTTGGGGTTCATATCCCAGGTTCACTGTTGTTACCTTTGTGTGCCCTTAACTGTCATTGCTCCAGGAATTCTGTAACCCAGTGTTCTGACCCCAAAACATTAAGTTGGGATTCTTGTAAGTCACTTCGAATAAAAAAAAAAGCATCTGCTAAAGTACAGCTCTGGATACTTCATTTTAATATCTTTATTTTTTTTATTTAATTTAAAAAGTGATGTGTATATATATATATATATATATATATATATATATATATATATATATATATATATATATATATATATATATATATACATCACTTTTTAAATAGAGAGAGAGAGAGAGAGAGAGAGAGAGAGACATACAGTACTAAGGTCTGTTGACTTGTGTGTATGTATTATGTCCAAAAAGCGTGTGTTATGTTTACAATTTCCGAAAGTTTTTTACAGTTTTTATTGTATTCACAATAGGTTCTAATGTTTGCGATGGGTTTTCTCTGCTATAGTTCAACTATTCAATAAAACTTTTATTGATTCATGTAATTCATTGCTAAATATATAAAATGTGTTAATATTTTTTGCAGAAATATACTCAGATGCAATTTGTGAATTATCTGAAAAATTTTATGTATTAAAAACAGAAACAGTCTTTTGGCTCACATGAAAAATCTTGGCATATTTTTCTAAGAAATGGTTTGCCTGAAGGTAGGTTTTCCATAGTGTTGTGGAACTAATGCATAACCCAGGCCCTCACGTTATTTAAAGCTTATCAATAGCTCACATTCCATACAGGTTGAAGCCCATTTTACAGACACCAGACCTTTAGACCTTACTACTTTCTGTGTGGGCTAACTGTTGGACACAACTGCCTCCACCTTACCCCAGCCACAAGCATGTTTAATTAACTAGCCTGTCTATTCCAGTCTCCGGGGAGTTAGCTTATCATGATGGAAATAAGAGCTGGAAGAACATGACAGAGAAAAAAGAATGAAGCAATAAAGGCCTTGGTTTAAATGTGTTGCATTGTCTCCTCACAGTCACGGGGTCAGTTGTGTTTTCCTAGTGATTTACCATAATGACAGAATGGCAGCTTAATCCTTTTCTATACAGAGATTTTGTGCATCATTCACTGACTTCCCTTGTGGTTTTTTTCAAAGAGCTCTACTTGTGGTTAAGCTTTAGAAGTAGATGCCAGCTTAAAAGAAATTAAAGCACTCCATTTATCCATTTTGTTTTATTATTATTATTATTATTATTATTATTATTATGTTTTTTGTCACAAAAATATTTATACCACTGGTTTCAAAATCAGAAAAAAGTTCATGTTGTTATGGTTATTTATGGTAAGTTTTGCATTAAAATGTAGAACTTTTCTCTAAATAGATACTTTTATTCTTAGTATTAGCTGTTTTAATATAGTATTGATTTATTTTAGACATAAAATTCATTCATTCATTATCTACCGCTTTATCCTATAGTAGGTTCCCCATGCCCATCCAGGGGAGAACGTCTCGGGTGCTGGGCAGATTCCCAATCAGGGGAGAAAGTTTTAGGCACTGAGCACATACACCCAGGTCAGGGCATCAATCTGTCACCAGGCACACAAACACATACTATATGGGGCAATTTAGAGCATTCAGTTTACATTGAATCCATGTTTTTGGATCTTGGGAGGAACCTGGAGAACTCTGAGGAAACCCATGCGGACATGGGGAGAACATGGAAATACCCCAGATTGGGATTTGAACCCGAATCAACAGCACTGAGAAGCAAACATGATGACAACTATGCCACCATGTCCCCCCAACTTTTATCTGTTTATGCAAATACAATTTATTAAAAGGTGTCTTGTACAATGAGCATCCCAAACAGAGCTCTGCTAAGTAATAGTAATGATCCACTTGGGGACGTATTGTTACTGCTCATTGTTGTTAATGTGAATCATTAACCATTTGCTCTCTGACACTTTTAAGTGAAACTTTTTTCCACACAAACAATGGAAAGTGGAATGCAAATCGAATGTTTTATTAGCATCGTTAGCGTTATAAGGGCATGAAAACTGTAACTTTTTTATTCAAGTTTATTCTTTCTCTTGCTCTCTCTATCTTAATTTCAATTTAATTTTGAATTTAAAAGCTTTTCTCTCTCTCCCCCCTCACTTTTTCTCTCGCTCTCTCTTTCTTTCTCTTGCTCTCTCCCTCTCTATTTTATTTGAGGGAATGAAGACTCAAACTTTTTCTTATTCCAGTTTATTCTCTCTCTCTCTCTCTCTCTCTCTCTCTATTAAATTCACTTTCAATTTTAGAAGCCTTATTAGCATGACAAACATTACATTTGCCCAAAGCTGGGGTAAGAAACAAAACAAAAACAAAGATACAACTACAAATGTACATAATTTACAAACAATAAATCTCTCTCTTTCTTTCTCTCTCTCTTTCTCTCACTTTCCCTCTCTCTCGGTCTCTCTCTCTTTCTCTCTCAATTTCAATTTTTTAATGTAAAAGCTTTATTTGCATGACAAATGTTACATTTGTATTGCACATCTCTCTCTCTCTCTCTATCTCTCTCTCTCTCTCTCTCTCTCCCTCTCGGTCTCTCTCTCTCGATCTCTCTCTCTCATTGAGTTCTCGCATCAGCTGTGTCGTGGCGTTGAGCAATATGTAAAGGTTCTCAACAAGAAAAAACTGCACAATAGGACTGACACTAAATGGCGTGATGTTTTTAATCTGAGTGTGGATGTGAGGCCTGAATGGAGAGCACTGTATAAACCACCAATCTTACATGGTATTATCTCAGTTAACGCTTTTATTTCTGTTTTAAACCCTGAGATTTTACCACAGTGTCCTTTCTGCTCAGAGAGGGAAACTGTCTTTCACGCTTTCATACACGGTTTTAGGCTCATTCCTCTATTTAATGTTCTAAAGACTGTTTTTATGTCTTTTATCATCAATTTTACACTCCAGACTTTTATTTGTGGTTTGAAATATATCAAGAGAGCTAGGTCCAAGTGTCAGCTCATTAATTTTATCCTTGGACAGGTAAACTGTTATGTCAGCCGCAAAAGCAAGGTGGCAGGAAGTCCGGACTGTGATGTCACACAGACATTTGTATGACTGGTCAAATCCAGAATTTTATCATTCATTCATTCATTATCTCCCGCTTTATCCTCTATTAGGGTCGCGGTGGGGTTCCCCATGCCCATCCAGGGGAGAACGTCTCGGGCGCTGGGCAGATAGACCCAGGACAGGGCGCCAATCCATCGCTGGGCACACACTCACTCACACAGACACACTCTATATGGGGCAATTTTTGAGAATTCAATTGACTTGATCCATGTTTTTGGACTGTGGGAGGAAACCGGAGAACCCGGAGGAAACCCACGCAGACACAGGGATAACATGGAAACTCCACCCAGATGGGGATTCGAACCGGGAATCCCTAGCGCTCCAGAATTTTAATTGATTTTAATTATAAGATAATAAGAGCATGAGAAATCTAGAAGCTTTTAAAGCTGTGTGGTGCTGGGAAGAAGCAGTTTGTTCTGTGAAGGAGGAGAAGCTTTGCTTTGCTCTTTGAATGTCTTTAAACGGAATGTTTTTTTTTTTGTTTGTTCATTCATTCTTTCATTCTTTCATTCTTTCATTCATTATCTCCCACTTTATCCTCTATTAGGGTCACGGTGGGGTTCCCCATGCCCATCCAGGGGAGAACGTTTCGGGCTCTGGGCAGATACACCCAGGACAGGGCGCCAACCTATCGCTGGGCACACACACACTCTCTCTCTCTCACACACACACACACACACACACACACACACACACACACACACTCTATATGGGGCAATTTTTGAGAATTCAATTGACTTGATCCATGTTTTTGGACTGTGGAAGGAAACCGGAGAACCCGGAGGAAACCCACAAGACACGGGGAGAACATGGATACTCCACCCAGATGGGGATTCGAACCAGGAATCTGGTTTGTTGTTTGTTGTGTACTTTATTTTTTAGTCATCTTATTTTAATCACTGATCTATTTATTATTTTTTTGTAATTAAAGATGACTATTGATTGGTTTAAATAAAGGACCATCAAAAGTAAAAAGAAAAGTCTCTCTCTCTCTCTCTCTCCATCTCTCTCTGTCTCTCTCTCGGTCCCTCTCTCTCTCTCTCTCTCTCTCTCTCTCTCTCGGTCTCTCTGTCTCTCTCTCGGTCTCTCTCTCTCTCTCTCTCGGTCGCTCTCTCTCTCTCTCTCAGTCTCTCTCTCTCGGTCTCTCTCTCTCTCTCGCTCTCTCTCGGTCTCTCTCTCTCTCTCTCTCTCTCGGTCTCTCTCTCTCTCACTCGGTCTCTCTCCCTCTCTCTCTATCTCTCTCTCTCTCTGTCTCTCTCTCCCTCTCTCTCTCTCCCTCTCTCTCTCTCTCCCACTCTCTCTCGGTCTCTCTCTCTCTCTCTCGGTCTCTCTCTCTCTCTCTCTCTCTCGCTCGGTCTCGCTCTCTCTCTCTCTCTGGGTCTCTCTCTCTCTCGGTCTCTCTCTCTCTCTCTCCCTCTCTCGGTCTCTCTCTCCCTCTCGCTCTCTCTCTCTCCCACTCTCTCGCTCTCTCGGTCTCTCTCTCTCCCACTCTCTCTCTCTCTCTCTCGGTCTCTCTCTCTCTCCCACTCTTTCTCTCTCTCTCTCTCTCTCGGTCTCTCTCTCTCTCTCTCTCGCTCTCTCTCTCTCTCTCCCACTCTTTCTCTCTCTCTCTCTCTCGGTCTCGCTCTCTCGCTCTCTCTCTCTCTCTCTCTCCCTCTCTCGGTCTCTCTCTCCCTCTCGCTCTCTCTCTCTCCCACTCTCTCGCTCTCTCGGTCTCTCTCTCTCCCACTCTCTCTCTCTCTCGGTCTCTCTCTCTCTCCCACTCTTTCTCTCTCTCTCTCTCTCTCTCTCTCTCTCTCGGTCTCTCTCTCTCTCTCTCTCTCTCGCTCTCTCTCTCTCTCCCACTCTTTCTCTCTCTCTCTCTCTCGGTCTCGCTCTCTCTCTCTCTCTCTCTCTCTCTCTCTCGGTCTCTCTCTCTCTCTCTCTCTCTCGCTCTCTCTCTCTCTCCCACTCTTTCTCTCTCTCTCTCTCTCTCGGTCTCGCTCTCTCTCTCTCTCTCGCTCTCTCTCGGTCTCTCTCTCTCATTGAGTTCTCGCATCAGCTGTGTGGTGGCGCGCCGGCACAGAGACGCAGCCGCTCGTAGTTGGAGTGAGGGGGGAACGGGAGCTTGCGGCGTTGCTTGTGTTCTTTTAAAGCGGGATGGAGCAGAGGTTTGTTGGCTGATGATTTTGAACGGGACGCTCGGATCTGTACGTTGCTAAAACGCTGGCTGTGTTGCAGGTGTGCGCGTTGGCTGGAGCCGCTGCTGCTGTGCGTGTGTCTGCTGTCCCGAGCGGCGGCGCAGTGGTCAGGTAAGCCGCGCTGCTGCAGAAAGCGGACTCTGAGAAGCACAGATGTCTGTGAAAGTTCCATGTGCTTGTTTATCAAACCTTCAGATAGATTGTAACTCCTGACGATATGTTGGCGTATCTGCTTTTACAGCCAGATCAACATGTTCACCTGCTTTCACCTTTAAAAAAGTTTTAACCTTAAAACTGCTGAAAATACTCTTTTCATTGTGATATAAAGGCATATCTGCTTTGTAATATGTTTTTGTTTCCCTAAATAACGTTCCAATGGCACTCCAAAAAGCTTTCAGACATCCTATTATTAAATCATATAAATGATAAATAATTTTTAACAGAAAACATTTTAAAACAGTAACCACTTCATGTGCAAACATGAGAGACTGACCTGGGTCTGTTTACAAAAACAATTACAAAAACTAGATTATATTACAAATAGAATAAAATAGAAATGTTTTTTTGTTTGTTTCTTTCTTTCTTTAAAGAACGTTCCAATGGCACTCCCATAACATTTCCAGCATCCTACAATTTAAACATATAATGAATCCCCCTGCACCCCCCATAAATGCCTTCATGAAGCTTATTTACACACACATTTATATTAATGTCTTATACTAGTGTAATGATGCTGGTTGCTTTTCAAACCTAGTTATTACTACAAACCTATTTCTCTTTAAATCCTTAATTTGCAAACCATCAAAGATATTCATATAGTCTTAATATCAATGCAAAGCTGGTGACAGGTGAATCAGGGTAACTTATTGTGTTATACAGCAGTTTTCTTTAAAGATGTAACATAATTTCTTCTCCCCACTTCATTATGCTTCAACATAAAACATTTTAACAGTAACCACTTCATGTGCAAACATGAGTGTAACATGTTGAGAGCGTCAAGACTCTGTTGGGTCTGTTGGAAAGTTTACCTCAAGTTATAAAAAACGTAATTATATTACAAACAGAATAAAACCGAAATGTTAAATCAGCACATGATTCAAATGGTGGTGTTATATTTGAACATGAATCGGTTTGTCTTGTTTCAGTTGTAACTTCAGGGCATGTTTTATAAAGCTCTCTGAGTAAGATCACTGGAGGGGAGTCCTACAGACCTTCTCATATGGCTAGTTTCTGGATACCTACAGGATTTATTTGCACAGTATGTTGCACAGATGGAGCAGATTTCTTTAGTAGAGCTTAATATTTCAACAGCTAGTACCACATTCATCAGGTTGTAAGAGGCAGAAAGGATTAGTTTTTTTTTCTAGCTGGAGTTATTACCTCTTGAGGCCATCCGTTTATTATAGAGAAGTGAGTTTGTTTTTTATGTATTTTTTTTTTTTTTTTTACAACTGAGCTGCTTTATGAAAGAGAATGAGAAAAAACTAAACCTCAACAATAAATATTTAATCTTATTTACTGATTATTATTTCATTACAAAACCAACCTACACATATATATGCCAAAATGCTGAAAAATAAGAAATATTTTGGGTAACATTACCAATGATCATGAATGATATACCGTGACATGCTCCTTCTCTCACTTTTAAAACTAATTTAAAGACTTTAGACACCTTTCAGAGGCTTTAAGTTCCTCAAATGATAGACAGCCAGCCTTGTCAGAAGTGATCTAAAGCTGTGTGAGAGAATAGCATTGTCCCATGACTGCTAGGGTCTGAAACGTTGCATTCTTGTAAGCCTTGTAGAGAATCCCTATTGTTATGCACTCAGTTTCCCTTCTTTTGAGTGTGTGTAGCCCGAGGCAGCAGAGCAGGCCCAGAGGGAACAGCTGTAAGGGGACACCCCATTGGCACATTTAATAGCTAAATGAAATGAAGCATTAGGAATCACAGCAAACAGGGACCCCCACTGGACAGTAAGATCCTGTGAAGAGTCCCAAATCTACCCACTAATATTCTGTTAACCAACATGGTTTCTCATGTTTTTAATTTTATTTGTTCATTGTTTAATTGATTTGTTTATACCAAACTGTAAATAATGGAATTTGAGTTGCACAAATTATGCTTATTTCAAGAGTCCATATATATATATCATGTTATTAATGGTCAGTACTGCTGGAAATAAGCACCAGTGATGCTAATGCTCTTGCAATTTAAACCTTAGCAATCACAATTGTGCATGTTATTTATAAGTTACACTGTACATAGTAGTTGTATGATAACTCTTTATTTTAAACTTTTATATAAACACTTATCTAGTCTCTTACTTATTTACAAAAATATTGAATATGGTTATTTTCAGTATAATTTGCAAATACATTGTATGGCTCATTTCAATCATAATTTCTTTATATGTTAATTTTGGGCCATATGAATCCTAGACTTTACTGTTGAGGGCAAATAATAAAAGAATAAATATAGCTTATAAGTCTCATCCTGCATGATGGCATTAAAATGAGTTACTGGTGGGGAGCTGATAGATTAGGAAAAAATTTTAAGGGTGTGGATTAAACATGATGTGACTTGATAAGTAATTTGAAGAAGTGCACACTTGCTGGAGTCATGCTGACTGCGTTAACCTACTCCACTTATGGTTTTAGGGTTTCACGGCAAACCTGTTGTGCTAAATTTGAGATTTAACGTGTTAAGGTTAAAATGCCTTTTCCTTTTTTGTCCCACGTTGCAGAAGAGTCTGGGCATGTCTTTGTGTGAGGACCAGGCCTTTATGCCTGTGGCCGAGTTCCTTTAGGTCAATAGTGGAGTTCACTTGAATGAAAAGCATGGAGAGAGCTATGCTTAACCCTCGTTCTGGCTCAGCAGTTCCCGTAGTGTTAGTAATCCATGTGTTTTCCAGTCATTATTGGATTCATTGATGTCTGAGGTTTTCTTATTCTCACTCTATTCCTAATCTTTTGCAAACTCGGCTCTTTGTTGTACTCTCGCTGGATTCTGACTCATTTATTTCATATTGTGTTCTCTATAGGTTCTGCCACTTCATAACTTGAATAAACTCTACTTAAGCTAAAGAGGCCTTAGTCTGAAGCACCACTAACTTTGATATCTGCATTCAGTTTTAAGAATGCGACTGTGTGTTGTCAATTGCTGATTCTAGTACTTCTTAGAGAGTCTTGCTTGTGATTTATATTGCAGCCAATAAGACAGTGCCTCTTTTTGTCTTCTATCTTTTTTCACAAGATCCCACACTCATCCACTCATCCAAATGGTGTTCTTATATGAAGAGGAGGCTTTTACTCGATCATCTTATAGACACTTTAATGTTATTGAAAGTATTTTATTTAAAGCTTTATGTTAATTTCAGACTATAAAGACTAATTGTACTTGAGAAGCACTTAGAATATCTGTAAATTGTGGCCATGAAAGAATAAACAGAATCTGCAACAATATCTAGACTGTAGATTTTAAATAGAGCATGTTGTTGTGCTTGTGAAATGCATTCCATGTTATGAGAGCAGTTTTTACAATCATTTACAATCACAAACATTTACACAATGTCCACAGAACTTACTGTTTACATCCAAATTTGATCTGCATTTCACAGCAGAAATTCGAGAATAATTGAAATGCCTTATTTTATATTTTAGTTACTATTTTTTAAGATCAATACTTTACTCTGTATATTAAATATAAGGTGCATTAAACATTAATTCATAAGCAGATGATTTCCATTCATATATCATAAAAGTGCACTCTGTTAAGTTTGTATAGTTATATAATTTATACTTCATGTATGTAAAAACAATTAAATAATTTGTCTACCCCCGTTGCAAAGATCTACCACATAAACACTATTGATAATTGATATAAAAAAAAAAAACACTATTGTGCCAGTTTGAAAAAATATATATAATTGGGGCCAAAAAATGTTAGATTGGGAATCTTAGATCATGAATTTATGAAATCAGCAGATACACCATCAGTACATGACATTTAAAAGACAATTTACTCTTAATAAACACATATCCAAACATCCTAAATGAAACAATAATGTTGGCAATGTAAAGTACTTCATAATTTTTTATTTTGTATTCATTTCCATCAGATCAGGATGCCATTGAGTCGACAAGATGACTTGTAATTGAACATGATGCATTGTGATGCATAAACTTACCATTAGATGGTAAATTGCCCCATTTAAGGGATACACATGGTCTGCAACAATACCAGACTGTGGTAGTCAAGTAATATTATGGGATTTGTATAAAGAAACAGTGTTGACCATAGTGTTCCCACAGCATCAACTTGAACTTTTGACATGGACATGCTTTGGTCCATGGATTCCTGCTATTTACGTCAAAGTGTATGCTTGTCTTAGAGGATAAAACCAGATGTGGTCATCTTTACAGTGGTCTTAGAGTGTTTTCTATATATATATATATCTGTACAATCCCTTCAGCCTTGAGTCAAAGTAAGCATTCAATTTTCTCTCATTAAAACTATTAGTTTACATATACAGTAATATATACAGTATATAAAGTTATTTTTCCCCGAGCATGCGTTGTAAGCTCATAACACTTTTGTGTTTAAAGCTTCCAGAACATTAGCAAATTCTTAAATTTTTAGCCCACCCAGCTCTGGCAGTCATTTATATCACTTGTTTGATGGTTGATGTGCCACAGACCATTAACATGAATTTTTAATTAGACTCAAGCATGAGTAAGACTTAATGGCATATAAGAGGTGTTCTGCATTCCACACTGGGATGTGTAATTTTCAGAACAGACTACCACTTATACGTTTAACAGCGGGGTGCATCATAAAGCAGTTAATAAAAACTTCTACATTTAGTGCGAGGACAGAAGCATTATTGATTTTCAATGTCATAAAGACTTACATCTGTCGTATTATGGATTACATCACTGCCCACTTCATGGTATTGGGAATTTGTAAAGATGTCAACATCAAAGAGAATATTTTCAATCGGATTGTATCCTAACATAAAGGAAGGAATTGAATGTAGCAGGAATTGGATATACGTATGCATACTTGTCTTTTTTAGGGCGTATAGTATTAAGAAATTAGAGCCCTGAGGTAAATTTGTCTCACCCATTCATAAATAAGATTTTATTATTTAATTTGATAGTCAAACTTGTGAAATTGTATTGCTAAAAAAAAAACAGCTATATTTTTAACCTGCATGTCAACCATTCTGGATAACCACTTGAGTGAATGAAATTCATTCTCTTCATCGAATCACCTCCTTCTTATAAATTGTCATTCATACTTACTGAGCTGTGACGATGCGTACCATTAAACCTTTTATTGCACAGTTGTAAAGTTTACATTTTCAGCGTGGTTAACAACCATATTTGGTCAGTTACTTTTGTTCTGAATTTACAGATGTGCATTCTCTTTCCTCATCCTCTTTCACTGTCGCTGTTGGTTTTCTTTACGGGTCGTCTGTGCAGCTGTCTGCTCCTCCTTGCACTCCTTTGCTCTTTGCCGCTTAGCCTAACACTTGTGCATAGTGCTGAAAAACCAATAGGAAAACTATAATTACCACCCTAGTGGCATGAAAGGGGGATTTGTAATAGCCTTTAGTGTGCACCCAGCCATCACTGGGGCTAATAAGGCCCTGAGGGCCCTCTCACTGCTGCAGAAGTTCTTCCTGCTCAGGGTAGAACTATCACTTATTTACTCCGTTTTCCTATAATCTCCACAGCACTTTACCTGTATGGTGCTATTTGACAAATGACAGGCCATGTGCTTATGTACACTCCAAGTGCATGTTGAAAATACACTGCCGGATTAAAGACATCAAAGACTAATGGGTGAGCTTAGGCATTGAGGAATTACTGTTTGCAGTTTTGGATATTAAGGGTTTTTAGGGACATGTCACCATGTTCCTAAATATCAGCATGGGTTAAAAAAAATATTATTTCATTATGCCGGCAACATTGATGTAATTGGGTCTTGTTTATCCACCTGCTGTTGTGTGTGTGTCTGACTTGGTATGGGGGCTGCAGCTGTTGCTTTCTATTGTCTGTAATCACAATATACTTTTATGTGCAAAAGTCCTTCTTGTGTTAGTCTTTTTATGTCTTTTTATTTTAAATCAGTGTAAACAAAAATGCATTTACATATATTGCGATTTACAATATTCAGAATTTATTATTATTTATTTTCTAATGAAGCCATAATAAATTACATGCATCTAAAATTTATATTAGGAGTTCATGTTTTTTTAAAGTGTACAAAAAGCTTGTTACATCAAGTTATTTGGAGGACTCTATCCAAACTTAATGGATGAGGTCAAAGAACAGGTGATACAACACCCCTGCAGCAATAAGGTTTAGGGGACTTGCTCAAGAACCCACAATGGCAACTATTGCTGAACTTAAAGTTAGAACCCCCAACCTTTAAAATGATAATATCCTAATTCATGAGGTACCACACACTTTTATCTCAATATTCCTACCACTTTAATGTCACAGGTAGTATTAGTATTCTATTGGACTATTGGACTTGTATATACTGTCAGAATAGCAAAGAGCACTGAGCATATTCATAGTTTCATTGAACTGATTCAGTGCTGTTTGTTCTGTTTGTTGGTGTCCTGCACTGTTAATGCTGCCCCCACTGAGCATCACTCCTCACAAGATTTCTTAGGTTTTCAATTTTGTACTACAATTTAAAGCAGAAAAGACATATATTTTGTGTGGAACTAATTGGGCAAAGCAATGACCTGCTACTTGAACTAAAATGCAAATATTAACAACTACATTTTTTTATACTAAAGAATTATTTTTTTTTGTTTCACATAAATACATTTATAAATTGTGTACTCTGCATTTAATGAAATCACTTTTGTCACTTTTGGCTTTATTACAGTGCAAGGTGTATTATTTATATTATTTTATATCATAACATTGAACTTCAATTTTGTACATTTACAGATGTAGTTGTTTTATTGAAACTTTTTTTGAGTTTTCTTTCTTTTAAGAAAATATTTTAATATAGTGTCAATATATTACATCTGTGTGTGTTCATATTCCTAAACCTACAATGTTTTTATCCCGTGTTTACTTTCTTTTAGGAGAGTGTTGATGTCTGTAATGTGCAAAAAAAAAAAAAAACATCAGGTCATCTGTGCAATCAGATGATCAGTTGGAGCTAAGGGCCTGCCAGTGGTGAAATGGGTCTAAACGTGGTTTCTATGGCAACCAAGTAAAGATTTACCAAGTACAAAATATTAACAGTACTCTATTAAATAAATAAGATTCCATTTGCAAGGAGAATGGCGCTACTGCTTGTGTTTCTCAACACTTGCATGATCCTAGTAAAAGGACCATGAACACCGGTTAGAGAACTAGATATAAGAAATCCATACCAGTTGTTTTAATGTTTTGAATAAAAATGCCTTCTAAAAGATGGTTGTCCTAGCTTGTGAGAATCAATGCTAGTAAAATGTGTGCCTCAACAAATGGTGCAAAGTTTATTTGATATTATTTATTTGAAAAAATTTAGATCAAACTTAAGCATGGGTGTTCTATATCTGATATATCCTGTTTCTGAGGTGAAGTGGCTTTTCAGAGGATCTTTACATTCTTGCCATTCATCTTCCTTTCACCAGCAGCAGCGTCCATAGACAGTTCTCTTGTTTCATGCCCTCACAAATCACAAATCACAAGGGCATGAAAGGTGTCCCTCCCTCTGGCAAAGTAGATTAGCATCAAGAGCACCAAGCTTAAGGATTTGCTCAGGCCTTTACAACATTCTGGGTCTCTGGAGGCTTTCTGCAGTTTGGGGTTATACATGGAGGATGGTGTCTTTTGTGCACTTTGCTTCTCACCACAAAAATGCATTGAAAGTTTACTTCCTTTAAAGTTCTTTAGAACTTGGACAAGTGCTGACACCCCTGTGACACCTTTTCTGTAGGAAGGCTTGTGAAGTAAAGCCAAAGTTCAAGGATATTCTTATTCACTAGAGTCTGGGCCTGGACCAGATGTAGGTTACAGCATATAACAGTAATGTAAGTTCAGCTAATTATCTTGCTCTTATCTACTCCGATTTCAGAGGTGACTCAGGTGTTTGTGGATGACAAGGCACCCTTACCTGCTGTGAATTATCGGTCATGGCTATGGTTTAGGTTGTCTGGGTGGCTTAAAAGGATTTGATTAGTGGTAAAGGAGACAATAATATGAAGGTATTTTTCAGGAGGTTTTTATTATAAAGTATAGTTATAGTTCATAGGTTTTGTATTTCCGCCTATACCACAAAAATATCACAGGTCATTTTCTCTGCCTATTCACTCTGAGAAAATGCCTAAAGGTACTGAAGACCATATTAAGACACACAAACGAAATAATTGTGCGGCACTTTTGTTGAACTAATAGCAGACTGGTACTTTATTTTCAAATAATTGTGCAGCTTTGCTCCAGCCATTGTGGATGTTTCATTATACCTTAGTGTACAGTAGATGTTGTACCTGGCCACATTATAATGTCAACCATATATCTATTTTATTTATGCAGAGTTACACTTCAAAAAGTAATGTTAATCTGCAACATTATTGGTCAAAGGATTTGAACCCTCATATGACCAAAGAGCAGGTATTACTTCATTGGTGGTTGATTCTCAACACTGCAGTGACATTGGTGTGGTAGAAGTGTGTTGTACAGTATGTGTTGTCCTGGTATAAGTGGATCAGCAGTGCTGCTGTAATTTTAAAACAGCTCAGTAATATGGCTGGACTGAGTATAATCCACCTACCAAAAATCTATGATCATCAGCATACTCTAGGCAGCATCCTATTATCCTTTCCTGATTTTTGATAGAAAAGTATTTCTATCTAAAACAAAAGAAAATAAATACATGACAATTTAATGAAAAACTGAATAAAATTAATCAAATACTGAATCAAATACATTATTAGTTTTTTACATTATGGCAGTTTAATTCTATTGATTCAATAGTAGTAGTAGTTCTAGTTAAAACTCTGAACTAAAACTAAACCCATGCCAGTTTTGGTTGAGCAGCACTCAACCTGACAGCTACGCATGACAGCTACAGTTGATTTGCCAAGTTTCTGTGATCGATCAGACAAAGCTTCCATAACAGAAACTTGAATTGCATACATTAGTTGGCATATAGCAACAGTTAGCATGTTAAACAGTTGTTTATTATACATTTATAAAAATTATTTCCAACTTCACTCATTTCTACTTAGCATAATTAGCAATGGAAAATGTTTCCAGGGATTAAGATTCTCTATAGCATAGAATTCACAAAGACCTGTATCTTTTTTTTCAATTATTACAATTAAATGATTTTGATTTACACTGAAATAAACAGCTGTTAATACAACAAATTACACAATACAGTGATTGTGCTGTTTAATTACTGAGTTTGAACTGTATATTAATGCCAGCTTTTATAAGCCTGTCATGCTCAGACAGGTTCAGTAAGTTTGCTCCTAATGTAAATCACAACATTCCAAAAAATACCTTTATTCAGTACAGCTGGCATGGTACTAAATTTCAGTCTTAGTTTGACAGCATAATGACAGTGAAAAATGGGGATTAAAAATCAACTCACACTTTCTTAATAGTTTTAGTAAACGTCTGTTTTCCGTGGATTTAAACAGAGTAAACGTTTAATGTGGAAATGTAATGAAACTAATAACTATGTGCAACAAAGGCTCTAATCATAAGTCTAATTATTAGTGCTTTAAATAGGTGGAAATTATAGACAGTTTGTTTAAAAGCCTGGTAATGTATTACACCCCATGCTTCTTTAACACCAAAAAAAGGCCTTAAATCCTGCCCTTATGACTTAAAGTAAGCAAGAAATAAACATCGTACAACATGTTACAAGGTCCCTGCAAGTGAAAGAGGTCTGTACCTGGTAGTTTTTGTTTAGTAATGGTTAGGTAGACTTGGGCAAGATAAGATGTCTCATGTTTATACTTTTGTAATTATGATTAATTACTATATATATAAAGCTTGTTACTAATAAATAAGTTAAATAAATTAAAATAAGTTTGTTACTAAAGTTAAGAAATTAAACTTTTTTGTTTTTTTTTATATTTTAGAGTTTAATAGAAGTTTTTGAAATCTTGTGGATTTTATAGAAATGTTTCACAGCCGTAAATCCTAAATTTATGGCAGCATCTGCACTTTTGTCTACAAGGTCTATTTAATGAATGAACAGCCCACTGCCCCTCACTGATGACCTGACTTTCGCACTTTGTATCAGTGATCGGTTTAAGCTGTCCATTTGTGATCCAATCTCTGAGGAAACATTTTAAAACCAAGAGTCAACATGACCTTAATGACTCTTTGTACTGTAGTTATGTGCTGCAAGCATTTCTTTATTAGTTATTTAAAATATAAAGGCTGCACACCCATACTTTTTTATACAATCATTATTCCATGGTTATCAAGATAACACAAAATCAGTTTTACTTGGTGATTGACACGAGAATGCTAAGAATGCTGGCTGCTTGGGCCATTTGTCAGTGTGCTGGGAACAGTAAGGCTCTGGGGTCCCATTTTATTAGACATAACTGCATATAGAGATTTAACCAGACGCTTTCTTTTAAAAAGTTAAAATGACAAAAATGAAAAGAGATCGTTGAAAGAATGATCAGTTTAAGAATGTGCTTTTTCTCACTACTCCATATTTACATAGCTATGATTTATTTTTCTGACCTATGTTAAGGATATTTATCTTTGCCTGACCGTTTGCATTTTGAACTGTCTGTGCAAATTGACATTTTACTATTGTAAATAAGTTTTAGTCTTTTTATTTTAGTTTTAAGCCTGTTGACCTGACTGACTTATTAAAACAAAAACCCTAAATCATTTTTGGCAATAGCCAGCGGAATTCTGAGGTCATAGCGCTGTCTGAGGCTCACCTTGTCAGGTGCTTTGGATTATGTGTAATTAGTATATAATTAATAGGACAATGGAAGTGCTTGTTCTTGCCAACTTGTTTAAAACTAAGGGTGTTTGATTTAATTTGCAAAGGGTAAGTTTGCAACACTTATACCTTTAGAACTGAGTTTTAGAGTTTTATTTCCTTTGTGCGTTAGACTTGAGGATGAGCTCATAGGTTTTCCACCACTGAGGTCGTATGTAGTAAAGACATGGTTCATATTTCTAATATGAGCTGGCATTTCTTTTTATTGTTGCCCTTTTCCCCATGATTAATTTTACACCTATTTAAATCTTTGAAACGTTCATATACAGATCATTTAAACCTCAAAATTAAACTAGAAGTAATGCTTTTAGAAAAAAACTTTTGTTAAAAAAGACTTAACACGTTAGCAGAAATCAATATAAACATTTGGCTTTACCTTATTTAATTTATTTTTTTGTATTTATTTATAGGATTTAATAATGAACAAAAGGAAACAAAAAAAGCTAAGCATTGCACTGTAGTAAATTAGTTTGTGGGATGTTTTCAAGAAAACAGTTCAGGTTTCAGGTGTCAGTAGGTTCACAACAATAAGCTAAAAAGACGTTGCATAAGAAGCTTATTATTCACACATTACTATATAACACTTCAATGCAAGAACTAGACTTTTAACATTCTTATTCATACCTTTGAATCAAGCCTAAAGATGTTGGTTATAATACTGAAAAAACTATTATTCAATAAACAAGTAACATACCATAGAATACCCTAGTTGACATAATTTTTGCTATTTCAGTCTTGCAAATTAAGGGCGGCACGGTGGCTTAGTGGTTAGCACGTTCGCCTCTCAGCGCTAGGGATTCCTGGTTCGAATCCCCATCTGGGTGGAGTTTCCATGTTCTCCCCGTGTCCGCGTGGGTTTCCTCCGGGTTCTCCGGTTTCCTCCCTCAGTCCAAAAACATGGATCAAGTCAATTGAATTCTCCAAAAATTGCCCCATATAGAGTGTGTATGTATGAGTGAGTGTGTGCCCAGCGATAGATGGCGCCCTGTCCTGGGTGTATCTGCCCAGCGCCCGAGACGTTCTCCCCTGGATGGGCATGGGGAACCCCACCGCGACCCTAATAGAGGATAAAGCGGAAGATAATGAATGAATGAGTCTTGCAAATATAAATGATAAGCACCATGTATTTAGATTTGATGCAAACCATTACAAGATCTTAACTGATCATTAAGCTGTTTGTAAATATATACTAATTTAACATTAAGAAGCCATGTTGATATTAGATTTGTTAGTGAGTAAGACCTCAGGCCATGTGTAGGATGTGGTAGGAACGCCAAATCCTCTTCCAAACTATTGATAGGCAACAATCATAGTGCAGAATCAAACACAATACTCTTAACTAGTAAGGTGATAATGCTTCGCGTTGAATCATAGTGTCACCTATTAATATAACACATATGTTATTATTATTGTTGTGGTTATTATTATTATTATATTATTATTTTTTTTATTTATTGTACGAGTCAGAAGTAGAAGTCAAAGGTTGGGACAAGGCTAATGACTCTAGACTTGAGGGGAGGGTTGGACGAATGTCTCTTTCCCAGCGCTACTTTACGTGTCGTCTGAAGTTGCTCCTTGCAAGGTTCCACTGTCCATCGCAGTTGTGGGTGGAGTTTTTTTTGCACATTCCTGCCATACATTCCTCCTGCCAGTCTGCTCCCTCAGACAGAGCTATCTAGTTACAGAATGTCATTGAGTACACCTGATCTGTGCTAAAGAGCAAAGCGGACATTTACTGAGGTTACTTATTTAGCAGAGTTCTCAGACATGTTCCAGAGAGCACCAAATAATCTCTGTCCATCAACAGCCATGAAGTCACTCTCTAGATTTGTCATTTGTCCATTAGCTCATGGCATATTGTTTTCAACGGACAGATTTACAACCTAAATTTTACCTCACCAAGTCCTTTATAGATTTAAATGAGAATATTAAACCAACAACATAACCACAGATATAAATATAATTCTAGTGTCATTTTAAAAAGAAACATAAAGTTTCTTGCTATTTTTAACTGCTTTTAACATGCTGAAAACATGCTGTGATGTACGCTTCTCTTTCAGCTGTTGTCATGAAACTATATTAAAGCTGCATTCATTTAAAGTGCTATGGTTACAGATACTGTTATATTTTAAAAAAACAAAAAACATATGAAAATATTATTTTACTAAAATGACTGCAATCTTCTAAAGTAATAACACTGAACACAAAATAAAAAACATTGTTCTTGTATCAAAGCCTCAAATTTTAATGTTTAAGCTTTCCTGTTTTTACTGTTTTTCTCATATTTTAATACTTTGTGTCTGTATTTAAAATGAATCTCATTATACCTCTAAAAATAATCCAAATTTGCACTAATTGATTTCTTTTAAATATCATTTACAAAGTTGCTGATTTTATCTTATCTTCTTATCTTATCTGATTTTATTTTATCTTGCTGATTTGATGAGGAAAGCCATAACTCTTAGGCTGAGAGTAAGGCTCAATTGTTGGCCAGTGTAATTTTCATGTACAATCTTGCTTACAATAACCACATGGTTGATGAAAGACAGGATATTGATTTAAAGAATAGGTACGTGTTACAACATCCCATTCAAACAATAACAGATTGGATGTGATTTAAAAAAACACATTTGGTGCATGCAAATAAATTAATAAAAATCCCATTTAAGTAGCTCCATACTAATGATTTACTATAGATACCAACACTAAGTGTTAGAGAAGACCAGTTGCTGTTGCTTGATGGGCGTTTGAAAGAATACATTAAATTAAAGGGAAGCTCAGAATTGCTTTTAAATCCAAATAAGAACATGGTAACATGTAGGTCTTATATTATGGAATTAGCTAGTTTATTAATATAAACTTTGTAAATCCTCATGGATCTTCATTGCTTGAACAACCAACAGCTATTTGATATATATATATATATATATATATATATATATATAACTATTTAATCACAGTTTTTGGCAGCAGTTTTCTTCAAAAAATTATACTGTTTTAAGCAACAAAATGAATTAATATGAATGCACATTTACTATGTGCAGTTATATATTACTGCTATACAAGATCATTGGGACATGTGTAAAAACACAGAAGCATTTATGGCATCCACTTCTAAATTGAACAAACGACCACCCCAGTTTGCTGCTATAATGGTTTAAACTCCTCTGGGAGGTCCTTCTATGACATCACAGAGTGCTTCTGTGGGAATTTTTGTCTTTTCATCCAGGAGAGCTGAATCCGATTGATAATGGACAAGATGTCCTGACTTAAAATCTCAATTCTAGTTCATCCTAAAGATGTTTGATGGGGAGAGATCGGGACTTGGGTTAATCAATTTGGACTAATAAGATTTACCCGACCATTTCTTTAGGGGCCTTGCTTGGTGCGCTGGAGCATAATCATGCTAAACTTAAAAACAGCCTTAAATTAATTTATTTCATTTTTTCAATCAAGCCAAAAGTATAAAATTATTTTTAAAAACATGTTGGGTGCTGGCGGCACGGTGGCTTAGTGGTTAGCACGTTCGCCTCTCAACACTAGGGATTCCGGTTCAAATCCCCATCTGGGTGGAGTTTCCATGTTCTCCCAGTGTCTGCGTGGGTTTCCTCCGGGTTCTCTGGTTTCCTCCCACAGTCAAAAAACATGGATCAAGTCAATTGAGTTCTCCAAATTGCCCCATATAGAGTGTGTGTGTGAGTGAGTGTGTGCCCAGCGATAGGTTGGCGCCCTGTCCTGGGTGTGTCTGCCCAGCGCCCGAAACATTCTCCCCTGGAAGGACATGGGGAACCCCACCGCGACCCTAATAGAGGATAAAGCGGAAGATAATGAATAATGAATGAATGAATGTTGGGTGCTTCATTTTATATATGTGTTGCAAAGGGACTGATTGAGACATCTAAATCAGTAATTATTGAGAAAGTTCATGAATTTGGTCAAAACTAAAGATGTAATGACATAATGCCTCAGTGTAGTATACTTAGTCACACACATCATTCTGAAAAATATTTCTATTAAAAATTTATTTTAAGTGTGGATGACTAGATTTAGAATTGGAATCTCTAAAAGTAATGATGCAAATCTGTTTCTGCTTTCTCATTAGATAATGACAGTCACAGAGTATTTCTTCCTCATCTCATTTCCTTATCTTCTGCAAAAATTTGAACAACCAATTCACCTTGAAACCATGTTTTCCGACTGTGGGGGGAAACCAGAGAAAACCCATGCTGATATGGGATAACATGAAAACTTCACCCAGATGAGGATTCGAAGCACAGAGAGGTGGAAGAGAGAGCTAAACACTGAGCCAACTTTTGTATTCCTCCTATGCTGCTTTATAGAGAAAACATATTAACAACATATAGAACTTGTGTGTACAGGTCCTGGTGTCCTTCTGACTACTTGTTACAACAGTCATCAAAACAAAGCACTTAATATATATAAATGCTTGCATCTTATTATTTATTCAGCTATTTCATGTGCTTGTCATCCTAATCACATTTTAATACAATGGTCCATGCTTTAAAATTCATTCATTCATTCATTATCTTCCGCTTTATCCTCTATTAGGGTCGCGGTGGGGTTCCCCATGCCCATCCAGGGGAGAACCTCTCATGCGCTGGGCAGATAGACCCAGGACAGGGCGCCAATCAATCACTGGGCACACACTCACTCACACAGACACACTCTATATGGGGCAATTTGGGGAATTCAATTGACTTGATCCATGTTTTTGGACTGTGGGAGGAAACCGGAGAACCCGGAGGAAACCCACGCAGACACGGGGAGAACATGGAAACTCCACCCAGATGGGGATTCGAACCGGGAATCCCTAGCGCTGAGAGGCGAACGTGCTAACCACTAAGCCACCGTGCCGCCTCCATGCTTTAAAATGAATCACATATTTTTCTAAGTGTTTTAAAGGAGGCATGCAGCTGTAGAGGCATTTGCCATATCAAACAGGACCAATTGCTGATCAAACTACATACCTGTCAATATCTGATGTGGTTTCAGTTACATATTTCTGGGCTAGTGCATTGTGTTGATAACATTAAGTCTAGAATTATTAAAGGCAATTTGGTCATGATTGCTAGCGAGGTTTTAGTTCAAGGATAAACTATAAAAACAGAAAGCCCTTTGTTATCCTGATTTTCTGCCATTTTCAGTGTGCAGAAAGAAATATGGCGAAACTACACAGTGTTGGTCCCAAAAGATTTTTTGTAGCTGATTGTAGTTCTGGAGCAACTTGGAAATATTTTGGCTAAGATATTCGTGGGAAGCAGTCACGCTGAATAGAATTTGTTTAGACTGTTGTTTGTACCATGCATCAGGCATCAGTTGAGCATCCTAAGTGAATTTTGGTTTATCTACAAACTTTATTGTACCATGAGAAGGACTTTTGGTTTAACATATACTCAGGATTGTTTTTGTTTCAAATGTTTTTAATCGGACTAAATTTGTTTTCAATCAAATTTTGGTTTCTTATGCAAAAAAGCAGGCATGTGAAATGTTTTAAGGCACATTCTGGATTTGCTGTGTCCCTATTATTTCTTTGTCTTTTAAAAACCTCTATACAAAATCTCACTTGTAATGGTTTCATTTTTCAACACTTTTATGACTGGTTTATTTTCTAAGATGAAACAAAAGAAATAAAAGTAGGCAGATTGCCAATCTTACTGCTGCAATTTTAGAGCAATGTTGTCCACTGCTCACAGACAAGCCACGGACATTTTTTCAGTATTGTAACACGTATTTACTGGACCTGCTTTCCACCAGAAGCCATTTTAAAAGGAGCATTCTTTTCCTGCTTATTCAGATGTGCTCATTTCTACAGTGTCTAAGTTGTCCTTGCCTTGAAACCAGCTGAGGTCAGTGTAAAAGGCTAGTGCATGTCCTTATAGGGAGACTGTGGTGTCCATCCCATCACCTTAGTGAAGCTGAAGATTAACTAGGAATGTCTGCTGTACAATACAGTACTGCCTTACCTAACCACTGCCCTGAGCCACTGAAGTGAAGATAAAAAGTGGTAGAATGAGAGGGGGGCAGATGTCAAAGTCACAAATTACCAAGACAATTCGTATGGATATTTACAGCTTTGTGAGGACTTTAATGGGGTTATACAATGTTGGTGATGGGCTTAGAGTAATAATAAGGAAGATAGAATGGGAAATTCAAAATTTTTAAAATTGCTAAATTATATGCTAATTGTGATTACCCTGTTTCACAGATGATGAAAACTATTGGCCCTCATTAAGACTTTTTTTCTCTACAAACAAAGAACTAAGTAGTTCCTATAATATTGTGTTGCAAGTCAGAATTAATTATTTGAATAATCTGTAAAGCTTTGTTTAAGACTTTAAGAGTAACACAGCTGGTTAAAACTGCCTCAAATCTATTTACCCTGGCATGGTGTTACACATGGAAACATTCAGCTCAGTTGGTGGGCATCAAACTTTAAAATGGATTGTTTATACTTGGCAGTTTTGTTTTAACAAGTCATTATAACACATTTTACTGGCTACTTTGATTTTTTAATTTTTGTACTTAATCAGCCCTGGCTCTCTAAAACATATTTTAGAGCTTTGAGCTGGTGTGTAGTTCCCAGCCTAAATGTGTATGTTACGATTTTCTCACACTTTCATAATTCTTTTTTTTTTAAAGAGGGCTTTTGTTCCTGTCAGATAATTAGATAGGAATGTATTCCCTGCAGGAGGTCATTTGGTTTGAATGAGTGGGAAAAAATGCCAAAGAAGGGAAAAGAATGAGAAAGAATAAAGTTATCTCTTTTTCCTAAGTCTATTTCTTCTCTACACTCTGGGCATGTCTGACTACATCTCTGTCTTTTTAATCCCCCCACCCACCACTTATGAGGTTTGGTCTACCCCCTCTCTGACCTTTATAAAAAAACACAAGTGGCTCTGTCTTACATCCCGTCATTGGCCTGTGCATCTTTTCTTGACTGTCCTCCAATGAGTCAGTCAACTCAAAGACAGCATCATGTATCTATACATTTGGCCTGATGAATATACAAAAAAACTTCACTAGTCGGACGGCACGGTGTCTTAGTGGTTAGCACGTTCGCCTCTCAGCACTAGGGATTCCCGGTTCGAATCCCCATCTGGGTGGAGTTTCCATGTTCTCCCCGTGTCCGCGTTGGTTTCATCCGGGTTCTCCGGTTTCCTCCCACAGTCCAAAAACATGGATCAAGTCAATTGAGTTCTCCAAATTGCCCCAGTGTGTGTGAGTGTGTGCCCAGCGATAGATTGGCGCCCTGTCCTGGGTGTATCTGCCCAGTGCCAGAAACGTTCTCCCCTGGATGGGCATGGGGAACCCCCCATGACCCTAATGTATAGCGGAAGATAATGAATGAATGAATGAATGAACTTCACTAGTCATTAATGTTGTAATATTCCATCCTCTGTAAGTTGTTTGATTACATAGTATAGTAGGAAGTATAAAGGAAAGAATGATTTCTCAGCTGTATGTGGGTGGATTCAGCTTGATCATGAGTCAGTTTGAAGTCAAGATTATGGCTATAACAAAACTAAAAGAAACCCCACATCATGTATAACTGCTCAATTAAAGCATTGTAGTAAATGATAAAATGTTAAGTGTCATTTCATCAATTCTCAGATATGAGGTTAATGTAAGTCCAACATTCTCAGAATAGTTGTGCTTTCAGTATGAAGAAAGAAAAAAAAACAGGCCAAGTTGGAGCCTGTCTGACAGACTGGATCACACTTTTTTTATTACTTAACAATGCTAAAAACTCATGACTGGAAGGGAGGTCGAGGAACTATTGTTGGTGGGAGGTTATTAAGGACGTGCTGTTTAAGCTTGTTCCTGTAACCACATTGAAAAAAAAAATTATGGAAAAAGTGATTTGCTAATTGTATTAAACCCTTATTTAACTGACTTGATGCCAAGGTATTGAACTACAAAAATACCCTAGGCATTATTGACTTGCATATGTGTGAAAGTGCTGTTGACATGAAGGCATGGAAATTTTGGAAATTTTGACAGATGTCTGCTGCCATTCATAATGTGTCTTAGATGAATAGTGGCTTTATTCACGCAATTGATCATTTAAGTAGTTAATTGAAGCAGTTGGATAAAAAATCTGTCAGGGATCATGCAATCAGTTTGTATGTATGTCTATGTACATCAATTATATGTCCACACTAAACTTAACTCTATACCAGTGGTCATTAGCTCTCTGGAACTATACACCTCTCATCATCTGATTAACAGGGCAATTAAAATGTGCATCATGGAAGATTGGCCTTGGTTCCCATGTTTCCATTAAGAAACATTGTTTCGGAATTTTGTAGATGGTTGGTACCCTGCATGTATGTTTGGACTTGTGCGTAATTTTGTAGGAAATACATAGCTTTATTTGGATGGATTGGCTTTACTAAGCTTAACTAATGTCAGTGAGTTGACATACCCCTGTGTAAGCCCTTGCAGCTATAAATGTTTGAGTTCCTGATCCTGCACGCAAACACCTCCATGGACCACTTGAGTTATACAATTTTACAATGTATTTGGGAGTTTCCCTTAGTGAAAAAAGAGGGCAAGTATATTTGTATGACTCATTTCCTCAAGTCTGACTAACACTCAAATGCATTTGCGACCTAAATCTTTTTTGTGTGACTGTATAAAGCCTATTACCCTCTGAAATACCCCTCCTCATTCGGATCTTGTAAATCCATCATATTGTAATTACCCCTTGCAATGTATATTAAACCTGACAAATTGTTCTGACATTACCACATGAATTAATGCCATTTACATCTACATACAGTACATATATATAATTAGTTCCTAGATTACATGTTTCCTTGGTCAATTAGGATAAAGAAGGTAAAATTTAAAGTAATGAGTGCTAGAATGGTTTTAATTTAATTACACACTGACAATATAATATGATGATAATCTTGGTAGGAATATATCTGTCAAAAATGCATCCACGCCTAAAGATTTTTAAAAAAATAGTTCCAATATATTATTGGGTTATAAATGAGAGGGGGGCAGGGGCAAAATCCATTATCATTTAGCAGCAACAATTAGGCAATAAAAATATTAATTCTACAATTCTACATTGATCATTTCAACCAGAGCTGATAACTCCAACCCCACCCAAAGTCCAACTGCTGAAGTTTGTGTTAAGCACATTAGTAAAATAAATAAAAATAATGTTACATTTAACATTTACAATTTATAACTGCAATGTTTAGTTTTTTATAAAGAAAAAACTTTTATTAACACAAATTTTTTATCATTTATCGATGGCAGGATGGAAATATGAGCTTTTAATGTACCATACATGTGGTCGCATACAACTTCATGAAAATGGGGGACAATATTAAATAGTGAGAGACAAAGAGAGAAAAAAGATTTCTGAAAGCTGAATCACTATACACCAAGTCATGTCCTAACAAATCAGTGGTTTCATGCCTCTAATAGTCCCCCAGTTCCCATCCTGTGTGGTTAGTAGACCAAAGTTCTCAATGTCTCGGACCTTTTTTCACAGAACAATTGGATAGGCATTAAAAGCAGTTACTAAAATCAAAGGCAGAAAAGGTCTTTGTTTGAGCATAAAACTGCAGCAAAATAGACGAGTAAACTCAAGCAAAGCATATTGTTGGAAAATTATAAACACATCAAACTCTCTGACAGTGAACTACTTTGTGTGATGTAGCCTATCCAACCTTAACTATAAGGCTGTAGACTTTGTGTGTCTAAAGTATTATGTCCTGTTGACAAAGTAAGACAGCTGATAAATATGGGCGTCACATCATATTCATGTGGGTGTTTCTGTAGTATGTAGCCTCTGCGGAGGTGGCACTACATGAGCTTTTTTTATAGACTATGCTATATGATATTATAATATAGTATTTGATTTATTTTATTTAAAAAATCTTTAAAACAGAATAAATAACCAATGATGGTATTAAAAAAAATTAAAAGAGTGTGGAAGAGACATTCATTCATTCATTACCTTCCGCTTTATCCTCTATTAGGGTCGCGGTGGGGTTCCCCATGCCCACCCAGGGGAGAACGTCTCGGGCGCTGGGCAGATAGACCCAGGACAGGGCGCCAATCTATCACTGGGCACACACTCACTCACACAAACACACTCTATATGGGGCAATTTGGAGATCTCAATTGACTTGATCCATGTTTTTGGACTTTGGGAGGAAACCGGAGAACCCGGAGGAAACCCACACGGACATGGGGAGAACATGGAAACTCCACCCAGATGGGGATTCGAACCGGGAATCCCTAGTGCTGAGAGGCGAACGTGCTAACCACTAAGCCGCCCTGTGGAAGAGACAGAAGAGAAGAAATCTGATTCAATAGAATGAAGACTGTTAGTGGTTTATTGTTAGTAGGGAATGAAAAGGACAGTGTAGATTCACAAGATAGCCATTCAGTTGTAACAACGCTTCATCATCCTGCTGGCTCCATTTCTGACAGTCTGTCTTGCAACACTTGCAAAATGTTTGGACACCAAGGACATTCGTCCCTTTTCTGGAGCATTGGGATAAGATCATTGTTCAGAGGTTTAGCAACTGGCTGAAAGTTGAGTGGAAGTATGGATTATGTGTCTCTTTTGAAAAAAGGCAAAAACTCTGAATGTATGATTGATTTAACATGTTATTCTTTTAAATGACAAAATGCAGGAAAATTATAGCAATTAAGTACAGATGTCACTTTAAAAGCCTAAAGTAAGAGGGTTGTCTTGTTTAGATGTTAATCCCACATCTCATCATATCTCCCGTTGGCCTTTCACATGCAATACACAGCCTCACACAGATGTGAGAATGATGCCAGCCTGACAGTGCATAGTGTGTTTCATGGTGATATTTGAGCCTTTGTTGTTTATAAAAAAAGGCATCTACTGACCCTTCCTCGCTTTAATCACACCTTTCCAGCTTCACAGATAGACACTCCCAGTGATCGTCATATGATACCAGTTACATGGTCTTGTTTTATGTTTCACCTAGTCCTTACATGCACACTCTAATAACAGAGATTTCATTTGACATTTCATTTTGCGTAAAAACAGAACTGTTCTCTAAGTACAAAGTGTGCTTTTATAGTTGCTGTTGATGACTCACTGGCTTATGTTTGCAGACAGGGAGGTTTATGTGAAGACTGATCCAAGTCTAACAGCACCGATTTTGCATTTTTGAGACACTTGCAGATTTACAGTTGCATTTAACAGCGTTTGTTCAAACAAGCTTAATTTCCAGTTCGTCAAACATTGTCAAAAGCGTCAGATTTTTTAAAAATGGTCAAACTAGGGTTCAGCAATGTTTTTCTGAGTTCAAATTCATTTATATACAGTACCAGGCAAAAGACCAACTTTTTGCTCCACTTATTGTCCATGTTATTAGTTCCACTTCCTGTATAGATGGACGTTGTAGTTCTACAATTCCAGACTGTAGTCCATCGTTTGTGGACTACAGTACATACTGTGTTAGTCCCCTCTGTTCTCAGTTCTCTAATGGTCAGGACCCCAATAGTAGCACCACAGAGCAGGTATAATTTGGTGGGTGCATTATTCCTATCCTGTAGTGTCACTGAGGTGTTTAAATGAAACTACAGTAGCACTGCTGCACTAAAACCCCTCACCACATCAGTGTCACTGCAGAACTGACAATAAACAATCCACCACCCAAATTACACCTGTTCTGTAATGGTCCTGACCAATAGAGTACAGAGAACCAAAGGGAGACTACTGTAACTAACTGTAAAACTACAAATTCCATCTAATATGGTAATTGGAGAAAATTGGAGCAATGGAGCAAGAAGGAGGTGTTTCCAAATTGCCTTTTCATTTTGATGATATTAAGTAAAATGCGGCGGCACGGTGGCTTAGTGGTTAGCACGTTCGCCTCTCAGCGCTAGGGGTTCCCGGTTCGAATCCCCATCTGGGTGGAGTTTCCATGTTCTCCCCGTGTCCGCGTGGGTTTCCTCCGGGTTCTCCGGTTTCCTCCCACAGTCCAAAAACATGGATCAAGTCAATTGAATTCTCAAAAATTGCCCCATATAGAGTGTGTCTGTGTGAGTGAGTGTGTGCCCAGCGATGGATTGGTGCCCTGTCCTGGGTCTATCTGCCCAGCCCAGAGATGATCTCCCCTGGATGGGCATGGGGAACCCCACCGTGACCCTAGTAGAGGATGAAGCGGGAGATAATGAATGAAAATGAATGAATAAGTAAAATGCAAACAGTTCCCTTTGCATGTTCATATCCATGTTATTGTGAACAAAACACACTAAAGCCAAATCCAGGGAACTTAGTTATGCTTTTAAATCTTGGATGCAAAGTCTCTTCAAAGCCCACCAGCACAGCTGCTGTGATCATTGACCCCTTCCCCCGCATTGCTAAATGGAGGTTTGATGCATAGCACTTTTTAAAGGTCTACTCTAAAAACGGTACTTTGAGATCTAAAAGGTGGCAGATTGCAGCTCTGAGGTCAGTGTAGCTATTGTTCTTGTCAGCAAAGGGCAAGGCAGGACTTTGAAAGAATGCTTGACTTTCACCTCATCATTTGATACTCTTTTTTTTCCTCAATGAACTCTTTATTTTGCTGAGCAAATAGTGAATGAGCATTCATTACAATTATGTTCAAGCCAGTCTGTGGCTCTTCGTTACTCAACTGTTCAAATATACACATTAATGTTTCTGCTTTATGTTTGACTTAACCGCACCCCTGCGCTTGGGAAGTGCTGTTATGTGTTAATTATGAACCACTAGGTAAAGTTGGTTTGAGTTTTTGCTCAGGTAAATCATTCGAAGAGTCTCACAGCAGGGATGAGACAAACTCAACGGGGTCTCGCATCCACCAGATCAGTCAGACTGCCCTGTCTAAACGATAGACACACAAACCGCATAAGCCGTACTAATGACTGTGTCCTGGTGGAGCTGTCCTGTGTAATGAGGTCACTGTTGGAGTGGCTGAACTCAGCGCCCTCGTGAGACTAGGCTCATTGGCACTACCTACTGGTGATGTGCAGAACATAACTCACAATTCTTCCCTTATGACCATTATACCACTAGGCACATAGAACCATTTTTCTTGTCTTTTTTTATGTACAAATACAAAAGAAGTATGTAATTGAGTGCACTTAATATAATAGTTAATAAAATAAATAAATTGGGTCATTTAGCAGACGCTTTTATCCAAAGCGACTTACAAGGTGAGCGCAGGGTTAATCACAACATCCCTGGAGCAATGAGGGTTAAGGGTCTTGCTCACGGACCCACATTGGTAACTTCAGTGAACCTGGGATTTGAACCCCCAACCTTCAGATTGACAGCCCAACACCCTAACCACTGAGCTACCACTCCACTCTAATAGTTGTTTGTTACATACAATAATACCACACTTGGATAAAAGTCATGTTGCAGAATAAGACAATTAAGTGGGTATGAATTAGGGCTGTATTCATCCAAAGATTTTCATAGTCGAATCTGATTTGTCAGATTTTCCCTATAGTCGACTGATAGTCGAATCAGTTAAAATTTCACCACAAGATGGCGCTAAGGGCGTAGTTTTTAAAAAATATATATATTTTTTTTATATTTTACTTGTTTTTCTAACAAAAGAAAACCTTTTTTTTGTTTTTGTTTTTTCTTTTTTTTCTAGAAATTAGGATGATTTTATTTGACAAAAGGCTATATATATAACGAAAACAAAGACATTTCATGTAAAAACTAATGCTTAGCAGCAGCCATGGACACCCCCATGTGGTCAAAATGGTACATTCGACTATGAGGTTCATAGTCGACTACGGTTCTCCGAATCGAATCGTCGAATCAGCGAATATTGCAGCTCACCCCTAGTATGAATATCTATACAGTGTGTCTAGATCACTCAGAAAGCTTTGAGCATATAGGTGGATCCCATTCATGCCTTTGGCCAAGTCCATATCAGCTTTTGTTGAAGTCTAACAGATCTGGTTTCCTATTGCCTAGATAACAATGACGAAGGAGTTCTGTGTTTCATGCGAATGCAAGTCTGTTATAAGATGCAGTGGTAATAAAAAGCACATGCTTGTGGTTTGGATTGTAGCTTTGTGTGACCTTATTAGCATAGTAATAAATATTTTATTTTACTTGTCATTCAATAGGACATCACAATCCTTCTGAATAGACCTCACATAAAAAAATCTGTCTAATTTTGCAAATGCAACTTAAATGAACCAAGAACCAACTTAATCTAAGTAATTTACTTTATTATTACCATAGGCATGTATAGACTGTTTTAATAGAACACCAGTAAAGAAATCAAGATAACACTTAATCTTTTATCTTGTGGAAAAATACAAACCTAGTTTTCGAATAGAACGTTTCAGGGGCTGAGCAGATACACCCAGAACAGGGTGCCAATCTATCGCTGAGCACACTCATAGACTTATACACACATGCTGACTATATGGGGCAATTTAGAGCAGTCAATTTACCTTGAATCCATGATTTTGGACTGTGGGAAACTTGAACACCCACACGGACATGAGGAGAACATGAAAACTCCACCCAGATTCAAGCCTGTATCCCCAGTGCTGAGAGGTGAATGTGCGAACCGCTAAGCCACATGCCGCCCTGTTGGAATAAATCATTTATAATTATAAGATATAAATTGTGAAAAAGAAGTAATAACGCCAGTAATAGTAATTATACTATGTATATTATATATTATATATTATATATAGATTATATATAGATTGATAGCCAAACACCACACTCCTCACAATATGGATATGGTAAGGGAGTCTTGACAGTTGTTCGAAATGGTTTCATATACTAAAAGTACTTACTTTTATTAGAGAGGAACAATTTCAAATCGACTTCACTTGGTGTCCTCTGCTGTTCAAAAGGTGAAATTGCATATCCTCTCAGCTTTTGAAGCTTTTGAAATGTTCTTATTTGAAATTTTATTTTTAATTCTGTTTGTTACATTGGTTTCAAGTTAATCAAGATATTCAGGTGACGTTTCTGAACTACGTTTCTGAATTTTAACAATAAGCCATTTTGAAGTGTTTTAATTCTAAACACTGATTCTGTTAAAAAGAGCCGAAGATAAACACTATGAAAAGAGAATATAAATGTTTATTGTGGTTAAAAAAGTTTCTGATAATTTCTTTTAGCCTTAAAATAAATATATCCAATCATTTTATATGTGATTATAAGAAAAGCAGTATTTAATAAACTGGTCAGCTGCCACTCCCTGCTGTCTTTTAACTGTTCAGTCAAAGACTATGTTTCTCCAAAGGGTCAGAAAACACCTTGATGATATGCTGACATGCTTTATTAACACACTGTGTGTGTGTAAGCGTGGCCGTGTCTGTTCATGTGTTTGAACAGGTGTGTTTTTGCCTTTGAGGGGCATTTGTTATTTATATCTTGTGTGGTATAACATTTGTGTAAGTTTATCTCATCTGATTAAACTACCATGATGAATAGGTAATTAATGGCTTATCAGGTGCACTGTATATGCACAAAAGGCCATTATAGCACTCTGTTGTACATGACAGCCCAATTAAGATCTGTAAATATATGATTGAGAAGATTAATGGACAAGAGATGCAGGGCTGAGCTCTTTGTTTGTAAATGTTTTGTAAAAAACATTTAGGCTACATCCTAATCTAAAAAAAGAATCTTACATTTGCATTAATACATATACATTCAGAAAATTGGACCAGTCAGCAAACAATATTACAGCAGGGGGAGCCACTCACTAGCTCGCCTCACATTTCAAGGCAGATGTAAAGACTTGCATTAGTTTGAAAAAAAAAAAAAAAAAACAATAGTTTGTTGTTTAGGCATGTTTTGTATTACACAATAATTTAGAAGAGGCAATGGTCATATAGTTCATAATAATTGAATTAGCATATTGTTAATATAATATAATATAATATAGTTGTCTTTAAATTAATAAGTATTATTTTGGTTATAAAGTACCTGCAATTAGTAATACAAATTGTAACAGATTTTATTTGTACATTTTTTTTAATGTTACCAATCTTACCAAGACAGTAAGATTTGATTTTGTTCACTTTTTCAAAGCAGGTACATGTATGAATTATTAGATGGACTAATTAAAAATAAAAGCTAATGAAAGTAACAATACAGCAGTGTAATAATGGCATCTGATTTTACATACTTGCATCATATGTTGTGTGGTGTTCATCACTGGCCATGTTTAACAAAGAAATTGATGAATTTCCTTCATTTTAAATTCAATCTCCAGGAATGGAGGCATGTAGAGAATAACATGTCTGAGCAGGAACACAGACCCTCTGGGCTTTTCATTTTTTAGATTTGAAGCCTTCTGTTTAGGATGTGTGAACTGGGCAAGTGCCCCACCATTCACTCAACATTCTGTCATTCTCTCATAGCCACACACATACTTTAGAGTGAGGGTCTCTTCAGGAGTTTAGCGTGATGTTACTTTTCTGTCCAGGCATGTCCATCTCAGTCTCATGTGAACCAGATGAGACTGTAAACTCTGTTGATCCTTCCATGCTTTTATTTGGTCAGGGACGGAGCTAATATTTGGTAACATGATTAAACAAACGTAGACTTATGATTGCAATTATGAGGACATGTACAAAAAGTACATATAACTTATATATGCATATATTGTGTATGTCTCTGTTATTTTTTCATAGTATTTAACCTCATTTGATCAAGTGTAGTCTCACTTGACTGTGTTAATAAAAAAAATGCTGTACTGTACAGAGGCTTCAGACTGTTCTTGTGACATTGATTCTCAAGTAGAAAAGTACAAAAGTTATATGATTTTGTAATGTTGCTGTGGAAATTTATGCCCATTCATCCAGAACAGCATTTGTGAGATCAGACAGTTATATTGAATTGGAGGGCCTTTCTAGTTCATCCCGAAATGATTGGATAGGGTCGAGGTCAGGGGTGTCTGCAGGCCAGTGATGTTTTTTCACACCAAACATGCCCAACCATGCATTTTATGGACCTTTGCACTGAGGAAATAATACTACAATGCAACATATGTGTTCATTAATACTTTTGATCTTATAGTGTACTGCTGCTTAAATGAAGAAGTATGCACTTTATATCCTTATATCATGTTCATACTATGTTTATATCATGTATATATTATGCTCATATTATATCATGTTCATACTATGTTTATATCATGTATATATTATGCTCATATTATATCATGTTCATATTATGTATCTACATTTAAATACTTCACCTCTCCATGCACCAGTCACTGTTACTACTGCACTTTATGTAAATAATGTATATATTGCACTTCTGGTTAGATGCTAACTACATTGTGATCTGCACAATGACAACAAAGTTGAATCTAATATAATCTAATATAAAAACAATGAATTTTATGGTTATTTTACCGGCATTCCCTAAAATTGTTATTAGGAATTAAATATGACTCTGGTAATTATTCATACAGGCAGAGATCATTATTTAAACTTTGGAGGTAGTCTAAACTGTTTGTGAATAATTACTTGGACGTTTTTAATGTGATTCTAAAAAAAAGCTTTTGCCTTTTTATTTTACAATGCAGTTTTATAACTCTATATATGTAACCTGACTTTTTTTATGACTTTTACTGGAGGAAGACATTTTCTTAGCACAGTCTTTTTTTAAATAAGCAGTTGTAAAAAATAAATGCATGTGTTGACAATTGAGGTTTTACGGAACAGTGACTGGCACATACCCAGAATATAGAATCTATCATCAGCACACAATCTAAAAATGATTATGAAAACTGTGACAAGCATTTTAGATTTTACCTTTTTTACCTTTGTGTGTGTTTTTTTAAAAAATAATTTTAGATGACTGTTCATTGCTCTACAGATATAGCCACTGTATTTTTGCGCATTCCTCAGTCTGGGTTAACTCTTCTGTTAGTGCTTAGCATCACAATATAGCACCATAGCTGCACTTCCCCACAGGGAACCACACAGAGACCCCTGGACAAAAGACAACAGGCCTCAGTGAGACATGCCCTGCATGCCATTCTATTGTCAACATTCCTTTGAAGCTTTAAAAGAATTAATTTTTGTCTCCTTCAAGACATGCCCCTCTCTCTCTTTTTACACATTTTGTGGAATTGTGTCAGTATATTCTATTTTCAGTGAGGCAACCCTGGTGTACATATTCAGGCATTTACGAAATATTAGTCAAAACTAAGTATGTGTAATTTTTGCAATCAATTAATTAATTATATTTTCAGATGTACATGGAAATATTGAAAGTAATTTTATTTCCAACCGAACATGTGATTTTGAAAATTTTGAGCACTAAATATGGGCAAATGACAAAATGATGTAATGACTATAGTGGTCTACTATAGACACCTGCTACTGGAACTGACCTGGTCCTCTATGTTCACAGTGCAACCTTTTCTTTAACTCAGGCTAAGGCTGTTTTTTCTCTGTGCACAGGCGTTCCACATATTGCAGCTAATTTTCAGGCCTAGGGATGTTGTTTTTGCTGAGTACTTGCACAAGCACAGACAGGCTGGGTCAGGCATTCAGGAGGTGCAGTAGCATTAAGACATTTAACCAGATGGGTTCTTTTGATGATGCATATGCAAACATGAGCTTTCAGAGGCTTAAAAATGTAACCTGTGGCATATAAATGACGTGATTCTGCACTTTTAGTTCCGAGGCTCTAATGCTTCTTTTTATTAGTGGTTCTTTGTAGATATTAGAAATTGTAATAGTAGAATTTCAATATAAATAAATTAGTGGTGGAATAATTTGCAAGCCCTGTTTTTCAAGTGATGTGCAATGTGAGTTGTTGTTACATTCATTCATTCATTCATTCATTATCTTCCGCTTAATCCTCTATTAGGGTCCGGGGGGGGGGGGGTTTCCCCATGCTCATCCAGAGGAGAACGTTTTGGGCAACTGCGCAGATACACCCAGGACAGGGCTATTTGTTGTAGTCATTCTCTATTTAGTACATTTACAAGATTTTGTAAATAAGGAACTATGTTTCATTGCAGTTTACAAGATATTCCATCTGCTTTGAAAGTTACCATCACATTCCATTCCATGTGATGAAGGGAAAAAAGATATACCCTGGTAAAAATTATAGACTTTAATTTATTTTATTGCTTTAATTTCATCCAATGATGTTCTGTGCCTTTTAAGAGTCTCACTTCTGAGGCAGTTTATACAGACTTTCAAAATTGTGCAAGCAAGTATAAAGAATGTAATTTATTCCAATGTTATGGTTAAAAATGAAACACAAACAGGACATTTCTTTTTGCTAATCAGTCAGTTAGACTGTCAACCCACATTGCCTCATGATGTTGTTGGATTAAGCCAAAGGCATCATTCTTAGACTTTATAGAAGAAATAAAATAACCACTCTGTAATTTTCTGTCTGTTTATTGCTTAGTCTGGATTTGTCTGTGTCTTGAATTCTTTACATGTAATTAGTGTTTATAACCTAGTTTGGAATAGTACAGAGGTACGATAAAAAGGTATCATTATTACAAAAACTTTGCTGCATAGTGTAATTGCTGCAGGTCTACTGAAAGATATACAGTGCCCTACAGACAGGTTCACCTTCTCTGAACTTTCCACATTTTTATTACCACAATCTGGAATTAAAACTGATTTGAATTATAACTCATTATTAATAAACCCTGTTTTGAAATGTGTTCAGAGTATTGAAGACCAAGGAGGTAGAAAAACAACCAATAATTATAATGATAGAAAATCAAAGGACTAATTGTGGTGTCATGAAAAAATATAAAAAAAAAAAATCAATAAATGGAGCACGATCAAAACACATTTTAAGCAATGTACAATTATGGCACAATCATGAATTTCAACACTTGGCAAGTTTGGTTTGAATACAAATGAAGTGTATGGTGACTGATGTGTTTTGTTTGAAGTGTAGTTTGAACAGTTTTTGATGATCCGAACACAGGATGTGAGGTTATGAAAGCAATGTCAATAACAATGTAACAATAATAAACAATAAACAATAATAAAGAAATATAATAATAAAAACAACATGAGGAGAGAACATGTACAAACACGGAGATTAAATGTGTTGGAAATGTGGTCCAGTCCAATTCCCTATGGTTCGGAATAGATATTGGAGCTGCCAACTTCATTATGTTTTCTCTATTTCTGTGTGTTTGGGCCTCCTTTGCAAATTGTAAAAACTTTACATGTTCTGGCAGTTATAGTGTGATATCTTTAGTTCTAAGTACACAATATACCCGATGTCCAATAAGGTTGTGAGCCCGCCCACATGTCATTTTTTCATTTATTTTTCATCTCTTTTCATTATCTAAATGACTTATTCCACTACTAGGGGGGGAGGGGGGCGGTGTTCCATGCCCATTCAGGGCAAAGCATTTCGAGCACTGGGCAGATATTTCCAGGACCACTGGGCACACACAAATATTAAAAACACTAGTGTGGCAGTGACCAAGAACTTAAATAAAACAATGAAACACTCTGTGCTTTAATGCAGACAAAGTGATTCAAACAACAGTTATAATCACACCCATCATTGATTTGTGTGCAGAAGCACTAAACTAATACAAACAATGAAGTCTCCTTATCAGTGAAGCACATGAATTACTGATTTCCTGATTGGTGGAAAAATATATGCATGCTGACCCCTAAGATATTTGCCACCCATCCTTCCTGACAGATCATCTTTCATTAATCATCTTTACAGTTCCACGCTTGACCTGCTATTGGTTTTAATAGCTTTAATAACAAACACTTCCAGATTTTGAAAACACATCCATCCCTATTGTTACAGAAATATATGTCAGGGGCTTTTCTGGCTTGTAATACATTTTTTGCCACCTGAACTTCTAAAAAGAGGCCTTTGTGAAAGGAAATGGAGGAAAAGGGGGTTTTCTCACTGAGACAAATTACATACATGGGAAATGCCTAGTCTAGCAAAAAGGAAGCCGGCACACTGTTTAATTTTCAAGTTTAGCCTCTTTAAACACTTTAGAGGACATAGTGCACCAAAGACAGAACTGCATCATAAGTGATCTGGGGGGGGGGGGATACTGGGAAAGGTATTTTCCTACAAATACCTTGGTAAGCATACACGCTTAAACTAAAAACATTAATGACGATGATTATATTAATAAAATGATAAATTTCAGTGAATTTTAATTTGTTGTCACAGACTTTTTAATTTATAAATTTAAAAGACCTTTTGTCCATTTAGTTGTTATACATTTCCACTCATCTTCACTACTCCTTAACATAATTTACTGTCTGGTACTATCCCAAGTCTATTTTAATAAGTTAAGAAAGATGGATAAAAAAATCTAATCCAATCAAATTTTATTTGTCACATGCGCAGTGATGCATAGTACAACTTGCAGTGAAATATTTTGTATAGAAATAAAAGAAATATCCATATCTAAGTTATATACACAATGTAGTGTGCAACAAATAAGGTCTAAAACTTTTTGTATCCACAAAACTTAAAAAAAAAATTTTTTGCAAGTGGGTATGTAATTAGTATCCAGTTCATTTATATAGTTTGTTTTACAATAATGCATTATCTCAAAGCAGAATCACCTTACATTTTTTTTTTACAAATCTGAAACCCTAACAGAAGACAGACCCTAAGTAAGTAACAGAAGACACACCCTGATGTTTGTTTTTTTTTAATAGAAAGAAAACTTGACAAGTGGGGGAAATCATCCATCTCGAGCGTCCGAGCATTGTTAACGAGTACAACAATAATAATGTACAGGTTATATATATGTATATATTTAAAATGTGCAGTCCTGTCAGTATGAGGATAATTAATATGCATTCCATCAGAACCACATGTGTCAAAATAAACAATAGATAATAGTTAGTGCCTTTGATAAATAAATGACCTAGTCTTATTTTTTGTCTCATTTGTTTTATTTGGTTCTTGATAAATACTTTAAGGGCTTGTTTAAAATTTAAAATAGGAAAAATGTATAAATAAATATTATTACAAAAAATAAATAAATATATATATATATATATATATATATATATATATATATATATATATATATATATATATATATATATTTCTACACAAATTTCACAACCTTCTAAGCAATATTGTATAAACATGTTTTCTCTTTCACAAAAATAAATTAGGGTTTCAATGTATTTGTTTAAGCTTGATAAGATTTTCCACCGTGGTTTAGTTTTGGCAGGTGGTTGAGGATGTGTAAGCATTTGTTAATGTCATTCCCACATTATTCTGAATAAATAATCCCACTCAATTTGGCCATGACTTCTGCGATATAGCTCTGGAGGAGGAGGAATCAGGGTCATCTCTTCTCTAGAGAGGAGGGCCTGCATGTATTGCCTTTTGATTTCCTTCTCTGAAAAAGCTTATTAATGAATTACAATGCATACAGGGGATACTTTGTACTTTTTGTAATGGAATTGTTTTCATATTATTTAATTAAATGTGTTTGTTTTTGGATCTGGATTAAAAAAAAGTGAAAGGTATCATTATTATGTCAGTGAAAACTTCTTGCTATACCAGTGTTCAGCTTTAGCCTTGTCAGATAGTAAGACTTGCCAAGCTCAGGCTCTTTGTGTGCTTGTGTGCTTAAGGGATATAATTTAAGGAATACCAAGTGCCAATATGGATTTAACTATAATAAGTGCAAGGACATGTTGCCAAATGTTACGTGTTCTATGTGTATACATGTTGTCAAATAGTGTGTCTGTGTTTATGTGTTGGTGATTACATATATAACATTTTTGTGTACTCTGTACTATATTCCTGCAACTGGTGTAAATGTTAATTTACACATAATTGGGTTTTATTTGAGAAAAAATAAATTTTATTTAACTAACGGAGAAAGAAAAAAAATAAACAAACACAACTTCTACACCACCTAAATATAAGTTTCCCTTGAGCACAATAGCACTGACTACTCTTGCCCGCCAATCACTGGTGTAGCTGCTGGAACCATGTAGAGGTGGTGAGACAAATTTAGTTGCTTCTTGGTGGTTTTTAAGAGTATTGTAATAATCAAAGCAACAGTGTGGGTTTGTATAGGAAACACGCAAATACACAAAAGATGATACCATTCAGTGTGGTGCATGATTATAATCTTTAAAAAGTATACATGTTACTTTCATAGTATTTGCAAATAGCCACTTAAGCTTAATCAACAGAAAAAAAATGGAGTGTGTACTTATTTTAACATTCTGGCCATTTTTGTCTCCCAAAGCGACTAACAAAGCAAGCACAGGGTTGGTTACAGCATTCCAGGAGCAATGAGGGTTAAGGGTCTTGCTCAAGCACCCACATTGGTAACTTCTGTGGACCTGGGATTTGAGCCCACAGCTTTCAGATTGATAGCCCAACACCCTACCACTGAGCTATTGCGCTCATATTTTCCGAATGTCACTTGAACCAACAAGCCTTCAAAAGGCAATGACAAACAGTAAAGTTTTTTTATAAGACTGTACTTTTAGGCATAAGAGGCACTTGCTGTTGGAGTTTCCCCTCCTCCATGATTATATGTTGTTTTAGACTAGCCTAGGTCACATAGGTGGTCTGTGATGCCTGGCATGAGCAGCCATGCATGAACCTTTCCATTAACAAATAAAAATACTATGCTAAGCTTCTCTTGTAATAAAACCCTAGCGCTCATTAACACACAATCCATCACCAGGTCCTATAGGCCTGTCTGTACAAGAAAGGCCTGGATCATTGCTTAACTATTCTCTGCATGAAGTGGACAGTTGGGGGAGGAAAACTTAATTGCGAGGTATGGCCAAAAGTAATTTCTTTTGACAAGACCAGAGCCACTGAGGACATACAGATGCTTCAATACTATTCGCACATTATAGGTATAATAAAAAATAAATAAAAAGCAAACTAAAATCTAGAATTTCTATTTACCATGTTCTACATGGACTGTTCAGTGTGTTTTGTTTTTTTGACTCACAAGAGAAATAAAAGTGTTGTGGTGCATTCTATTTTTAGTTTGTATACCAATAAAAGTGGTTGGGTGACATGCTATGCTACACTCACATTTTTCCTGAGAAGATTAAATATCTAGATTTAAAAGTCTTATATTTAGGGAATTCCTGTCACTGAAGTTATTTACAGGTAATTTAAACTGCGTGGAGAATGGATTGGGAAACGCTTGCCCCATGACCACTGTAAATGTGAGGGTGGAAAAAAATTCACCAGACACATTTGTCCTAGTCGCTCAGAGCATCAACTCTCACAAAAGGAAGCCTCACAAGCGTTTTTGGCAAGATTATCTTTAGGAGACACTCTTTCACTACAGAGACAAAAGGAGGGGGGAGGAGTCATGTGAGGAAAAGTCCTAAGCTCATCCAATAAGGCACTGGGACCACCACCCCCTACCAGCACTAAGAAAAAAAATGTTTCATCTAAACTGCATACTCCTCCTCTTAAATTTTCTACTGACTTGGAGGGGCTGAGCGTGGTGACTTGAGTCTTTAAGGATTACTGGGTGTGGGCATGTCTGTTGCAGGACACTGTGTGAGCTGCTAAAAGACTAAAAGTTCAGCAAAATGTCTCGGCTTGGATTTTGGATTGATCTTTACATGATTGCAAGTTTGTGCGTTGGGAACTCATATGGATGGTTTTGGTATGATAAAGCTGGGGACAAGACTTCAAGCACACAGACACCAGCCTACAGGAATACCCTGGGTGCAACCCAACCCACATCAGCACCTGAGAGACAGCATGTAAAAGCAAAAGGCGCAGATCCTCTTATTGTGGCCACTCAAGCTCAGAGTGAGGAGATGCTGAATGGAACGATATTTCAAGCTGGTAAGGAGGGGTCAGGCTGGGATGAGCAACCAAATACAGTGATTGAAACGAGTGTTCAGTTAGGACCTGACCTGGGATCTGGGTTGGAGCCTGAGCCTGAATCTGGATCTACAATTAAACCTCTCCATGGATTTGGAGACCAAGAAGTCTTCAGTTCTCAGACCAATGTATCTGGTGATGTTGGAAACATTACAAATACTCTCGCAGAACATCCAAATCTGAAGAAAACTGGGACCAAAGTGGAAGTCTCTCAGGATGAAATCATCATACGGAACATCGACAGTGAGTTAAGCATAAGCACAAATAGCAGAAACACATCTAATCCTAATTGTACAGCTCAGCATGCTGATCTCAATAACTTAATGCAGTATTCTTCTGAATACTCTGTCTCAGATAATTTACTAACTGCAAATGGTAAAAACATTTCCGTGGCTCAGCCAAAGCCAACTTTTGATTCCTCTCTATGCATCCCTGTTGATTCTGATTTGCCCTTTTGCGGAAAAATAGGAAGAAAGAGTTTTGCACTACCAAACCTTCTTAACCAGAGCAATGCGGAAGATGTCCGAGCATTGCTGGGTGAGTGGGAGTTTCTCTTGCTGTCAGGTTGCCACCATGGTGTGGAGTGGTTTTTCTGTCTTTTGGCAATGCCACGCTGTGGGTCATCCAATCAGGTGCCATGTCGGAGCTTCTGTGAGCTCCTAATCGACAGCTGTTGGACAGTACTTCAGGAGAGACGTCTCCCAGTGGAATGCAGTGCTCTTCCTGAGGAGAGTGATAATGGCAATCGGTGCTTGTCTGTTAGTAACCAGAAAGGTAAATGCGGGTTAGAAAGCATCTATCATTCTGACTCAGAAAGATGATGCATTCTGAACCAGCACCCCCCTGTTTTATGTTCTGTCACTCACCTGTTCCAAAGCGTGTTTGCATGTCAGAGTGCTGTGTGGTTTTATGACAGATGTAAGTGCATGGCGGGTGGGTGGCAATAAGTGAGGGGAAGCAACAAGACACAAAAGCTTGTTCACTTTATCCACTGTATTGTAAACGAATGCACGAAAGCATGACACAAACTGGCTGACCCCTCGCATGTTCAGTTTCATGATGTGTGACTCTGCAATTACCAAATCAGCAAAATCATAAAGCTTTTGTATATATTGCATTTTCAGTTTCACACATGGTAATGCACACATGGTAACTAAACATATTCAGAAAAAAATATTTTATTACAGTATTTTTTTACTAATTAATCTGTATTGTTAATTAATATTTCCAGATCAATTTAATATTTTAATGTTTAGGAAAAACATAAATCAGAAAGACATTATAAAGACTTTATAAATGTCTAAAAAGTTACATAAGATGTACCTTGCTCTTATCTTTAAAATGTAATTTTCTCTATTTTATTTATTCTGATTACAGCAGCTTAAATATGTTATTTTAAACATATTTTAAACATATAAAGTTATTTTTTCAAATGGGACAAAAAATATAGATGTTGGCATATCCATTTGCCTTTTGGCATTTCCTGTTAAAGTAAAAGATCTGTCTTACATTACTTATTCATCCATGAATGAATGTTTACTCTTTAAAAACATAACTGAAAGCATGTGAATTAAATGTAAAACAGACTCTCCTTTTTTCAATGTCTTGAAACATTGTTTTTTTCTTAGCTATATCAAAATGAATAAATAAACAATGAACTTATAAGCACTCATGAAATGTTAAAAATGTTTCACTTTTGGGACTATGTGGGTGATTTAATTCTATTTTAAGCTAAATAAAATGGTGCCAGTTTTAATATGATTTAAATCAATTTCACCATTGCATTCTCATGATCTCCCCCTTACAAACTTACAAAAAGTTAAGAAAGTTAAGACATTATGTTTTTTTTCATTAGTTATGCAGTTACAGGTCATGTGATTACATGATGCATTTATTTTTACTGAACCCTGGTTTAAGGCTTGCTTGCCTAGGTTAAGAATATGGAAATAGGAACATAATATTTGAATACTTTCAGGTTTCCAATGTTTAAATTAGTTTCCTTGCAAGATAACATTATGTCCTTCAAAATACAAATTATTCTACAAGTAGGAGGAACTAAATATGATCATACTACACCAAGGATGCTCATTTACAAGCCTGTTATTGTCAAACAGTGTGTTGCAGCAAGATTGTATGTCAATGGCCCTTCAGTGATTGAGCATCTGGAATCACTCTTGCATAATCAGCAAACACTGAAATCACTAACAATTTCAGTAATGTGTTAGTGATGGTGAAGTACAGACTTACAAACTGCCTTGGAGGTCTCTTCTTAAAAACAATGATCATGATGAAGAATTTAGAAATCAGATGCTTATTTTAATTTGTTCCCATGTTTACTCTATACAGTAGGTAATAATTAAGATTAAGAAAATGAATCTGTAACTGGTGAAATCAGGTTAGTAAAGTAAATAATCTTCCTCTACAAATTAACAAACTTTTATTAAATACAAACAAACAAATTACAACTTATTATAGAAGTTGATGACATCTAACTTCATGCTTGAGTAGAAAACATTAGTATCTTAGTTCATTAGTAACATTAGTAGTTCATTAGTATCTTCCCTTACTCAGTATTTCCATTAAACAACCACACCTAATTCCAATGCCCTCATGGGACAGTTTCAGACCCTCTTGTCTAGTTTTTTTGTTGCTCCCACACATGAGCTTAAACTATTTTTAAGCTCTTTGTAGCCCTCTGATTAATATATCAAACACACCCTGCTAGCATATCATGGAGTGGAAAATGCTTGTTTAACATCTTCATAAATTAAAGATTTGGGTTGACTTTCTTTTAAGGGAGCAAGTTTTAGTCTGGCTTTGTAGGTCTTCTACCACAGGCCTGTGTGCCTGTGGGATGAGTCTGCATTGTAAACATTTAAAATAATATTATCAGAAAATTATAAAAAAAAATTTTTGGCTGAATATTAGTAGTTCTGGTCCATGAGATTTATTTCCTTGTTATGTGGATACTGATTTGACATTTTGGTTTGTTGTCTGTTTGCGATTTTTAAATAATTATTTTTGTTTCCTAAATAATTTTTTGTATCCTTCATATTTATCCCTTTGTCTTCAGTTTTATAGGTTTAGTGGGTTTTGACTCAACATTTTATTTGCTTTTAAATGTTTTTGTAGTAAACTCCAGTTAGCATGTAGCCTAAACGCTTGTGCGTCGCTTCACTTTTGACTGTTTGTCAGCATAGGCTTATTAGCCTTATTATCCTAATTCATTGTCATTGTAATAAGGTTGGATATTTATATTCTTTTTGGTAGAGAGCAGGTTATTGTATTAATTGTAGTAAAGACTAGTATCATCTTTGAGATTGGTGTCCTGTCCTGGGTGTATCTGCCCAGCATCCAAACAGTTCTCCCCTGGATGGGCATGGGGAACCCTCCTGCGAACTTAGTAAAGATAATGGCTGGATGAATGGATAGTATCCTCTTTGTAGTATTTTTATTAGCTTTGGTTTCATGTCTTTACTGAGTTACACTTGTAGATTTTTGAAGCATTTCTGTTTTTGCAATTTTGTTTTATAATTTATTATATTGTTTCTGGTGTTTTCTCTGGTGTTTAGAATTAAGTATGTGTTTTAATTCTGTTATATAGCTTCTGTGTGTTTAATACATTTGAATATTTTATTAATGTTATAACTTTGCCTTGTTTTTTCCCTTGTTTTACCTCAGGCTTTAGTTTAGGTTACGTGTATGTTTGGCATCTAAATAGCTGTAAAACTTGTAAGAAATTATTCAGCCAGAATTCAAAACCTAATTAAGACATTGTTACTTTCAAACATTTTTGTAATACCAAGTAGACTTTCTCTTTGTTGGCCATTTGAACTATTTCTAACAAAGAAAACATAATTAGCCTGACACTTTGTTTAAAATAAGTAGTATTCCATTTCTGTTTGGCATAGGAAATGAATAACACTTCCCTGAACATTGTAGTCTTTTTCCTGCTTTTATGCACTTAGTTTAACTTGGCTAATGAGCTGATTAGCTGCATCACTTGTGCTAAGCTCTGCAAAAACAGTGCAGTATTTATGCTTTCAATTTTTTTTTTCCACATTGTGCCTGAATAGATGTGACTGATAAATCATTTTCGTTTCAATGGTAAAGAAGTTTGTTTACTAAGATTTGTTTAGGATATGTTTTAGTTTTATACGACATTATATATGTTAAGAAAACCTTCCCCTTTACTAATTTGATCAAAACACTGGCTATAATGCTGCTTCTTAAAATGCTAGTAATTTACAGGAGGACTTGTTTTTCCTTTCATATATTTTGTTATATTTTGTTTATATGTAGCACAACTATTTTCATGAATGGTTTTATTTTGCAAGATGTCAGTAAGTATGTAGCTGTTTAATCTCTGCATTGATTGTTTCTTTGTAGCAGTTTGTGTAAATAGCTTTAGTGATGAATTGACTCAAGTGTTTAGACAATATCATCAGTTGCTAGGTTTCGAACCAAACTATTTTGTGAGTTGAAAACCAACTTTGCTATTTGGACCAGATCTATACAATTTTAAATTGGGCAACAGCACATTCACAGAGTTTTTCTCAGAAAGATTATTTAATGAGGAACATCGATGGCAGAATTCTAAACAGTTTCTCATGGATCATTTTGTCTTGTGATTACTTTTTGTTCTTTTATTGTGGCATAGTATTACATCATGTTTTTTTCTCTAATATTGCTAAGGAGTGTTTAGTAAGCATATGTCCCAGTGCTGACTCATCATCCAGATGCTTAAGCAAAGGACCATGTAGGTGTTATGAGATGTTATGTGCAAGAGAAATTGTTTGCAAGAGAAATTGCAGGTTAATATTTTTGAGTTTTCTAAAAATATGGAAAGTCTGGAAGAACTTTAATACCAATGCACACATGGAAGCAATCTATATAAATTATGAAACACCACCGTGGTCTTATTTAAGCCAATGCCTGGGATTTAACATAGGCCATTTCTTAAATTAATTAATTCTCCAAATAAAGCACACAAGCCTTTACATAAATAAACAAAAATTACTCCTGCTGACAGCTTTATTTTCAGTTTAAAGTATAAAACTTGTAAGTGATATCAAATTTTTAGCACTTAATTAAAAGCATGAGTATGGCAGTGATTAGATCTTATCCTGCTCAACATAGAAAATAAAAAACAAATGTCCAGTGTCTAATGGGAAACTTATAGCTCAAGGTAATGGCCCAAATTCAGATGTTCAACAAGCACAATCATTCCTTGTTCTGTCTAATATTCAGTTTCCTTTACAAAGCCACTGAAAAGTTTCTGCACTCTTCATTGTGCTCTTAATCCTTTCATATGTAATCAAAAAAATATTTTGCTATGTTAAAAAAAAGGTTATGCAATAGTATGTAATTTAGGGGTTAATTATGTTTACAGTTTAGCATATTATGGACAAATTTTACTGTGGGTAATAGTCTTTATGGGTCTGAGAATCTTTAATGTAATGATGTAATGTAATGATCAGTGACCTAGTATGACTCACTGGATCGAGGACAACAAACAGAAGGAAAGTCCCTGTTCCCTGTTCTCGCCAGAATTAAATAAAAGAGGATATTTCTGTGGGAAAGCCAATTTGAATACATGAAACAGAATAATGTTCTTTCAACTAGTGCTCCAGTTTTAACCAGTTGGTATAGAACTGTTTGCTCATTGGCCCCCTTCCTCCCAATCACAGAGTCAGTGATTGTGAACAGAATGACATGGCTTTTGTTTTGTCAGTCCAAACAGACCAAGAAGCATGAAGCCTGCAAGTGCCTTTAGACACTTTCTACCTCACTGGCTTTAGTTACTGAATGGTCAGTCAGTGGTTTGTGGGAGAAGAGAAGCCCTTGTGCATTTTCACATTCCAATTTGGGAGCTAATTTTTAACTTGTGGTCACCTCTTTACACATTAATTGGACCACCACCTCCGCCACACATAAATGTCTAACCACTTTGATTAGTCAAATAAAATGAAATTTCACTGACTATTTTGAGCAATGTAAATATCCTGGCTACTTTATTCAGCCGTGTTAAAGATATACTTTAAACAGTTTATCAGATATGCAAAACCCATTACATGGAATAAATGATTTAGTTGATTTTTATTACCTTCAAATGTGGAAACATTTAGAAAAGCATGCTCCTATGTCTAGTTGTGTATTGATTCTGTCATTTAAAAATCTCCCTACATTTATTTCAACAAAAGTTTTGTTAGATACAGACACTTGCGTAAGTTCTAATCATAAACATTAATGCATTAAAACAAAAACAGCTTCTTAAGTCTGTCATCTCTTCTGATGCATCACATAAACCGGGGTGTTCCAGTCCCACTCCAAAACCACTTTAATGAATGCACACTTTCTCTTAATGTAGTCACATTAGTCCAAAGAGGCTAAACATTTACAGCACCCACTTCACACTTGTAAGAATTCACAACCATGTAAAGCCAATGTTATCTATTTTTGAATCCATGCTTATCCATACCATAATATCATGCATCATTTAAATTGACTTAAACTAAAACTGAACTGTATACTTTGTACTGTTGGATCACATGTCTGACCACCCTGATATTTGTGGCATAAGTATATCTGAGTATAATCTCTCTGCCTATTGCGATATCATGTAAGTATTTATATTTCTGCATATGTCTTTGCAACTTTGGGGAGGCTAAAAATATAATTATACCACCAAATAATGACAATAATGATTTTTATCTTATTCAATCTTCACAGATTTTTTGGTTTTTGGGCAATTTTTAAAATCCTTTTGACTTAAAGAAGTTCAAAGGCAACAATAGATTGTCAAACCTGTTGCATACATTTTAGATCATACAGAGGCCAAATACAATTACCGTACTTATAAATGACACTACGGCCAAACCAAACTAAAAATAACTGTGCAAAACGTGTATCATTGATGGTGCAATACATTTCAATCATCTGTATGTAATACCTGTCTGCTGCTTAATCAGATACCATATGTGCAATATTTGTTTCATTTTATTCCTCAATTGTATGACTGTAAATAACAGAAAATTTGAATTTTATCGTGTATATATAGAATTCCTAGTTTTTTAAATCTCTTTCTAATGACTAAATACCTTTCTCACCTTTCTTCTGATGTATCTGCTGCTGAGAATGTGAATTTTCCCATTGTAAAATAAATAAGGGTCTATCTTATCTTATCTTATCTTACGGGAACAGTGTTTTTAGATCAGCCATAGCTACAAAGTTACACAGCAAAAATGTTTTTTATTAATAAATACTTAAATAATTCTGAAATTTAAAACATATAATCAAACAAACACTCAGTTTGTACACTCAGAATGGCAATGTTGTATTTTTATTATCAAGAGTATGTTGATGAAATAATGTAATGATTTGGGGATTTTCCCACTTTTCAAAATCATTATCAACTATTTGGAGATCAACCTGCTTTTTCCTTAATGATCATGAGAACTTTAGCATCAATGATATGTCAGTTAACATCTTTCATAGCTTGTAGTGATTTTTTATGACACATTTGTGAGAAATACTTACCTTTGTACTTATCTTAAAGAACAGACCCAGCTTTCTCTAATAGCACCTCACAGTATGACATAATTCTTGCAAACATCTGGATTTTGCTGCTACAATTTATTGCCCCCTGTCAAAGAACTAATAGTCAAGGACTTGTTGGTTTGTTCAGATCAGTGACAGATGGCTCCTGCATTCTGGCTTCATACAGGTCAGTCCTTAGGGTATTAAACTGTCTATTTGGTTCCTAACACAGTAGCACTTGGATGTGGCAGAATGTCTTTAATCTATTTTTAGCCGATCATTATCCTGTCAGGTGCTAATGTTCTTGTTCTATGGGTATTTGATATTATTTGATATTATAAAAATTCATGTTCTATGTAGCAGCCTTTTAGCAGCCATAACCATATTCTCTTGGTTCTGACTAGAGTAACATTTCAAGGGTTAACCCTCATTGTTTCAGGGGTGCTGCTGGAACCCTGTGTAACGATATAGTTGGGACGATATAAGTAGCCTCCGATAAAAACATCTGTTAAATGAGCAAATGTTAATGTAAATATTAAACATAAACTATAACAGTTTTTTGGTTGCCTGCCAGACCATGGGAAACTGGACAAAAATAAGCCCAACACAAGTGTCCAGACCCAGGGTTACATTCTTACGCTCTCACCTTATCACCAGAGACCAGGAAAAGTGTGAGAGACATGCATTCTAAAACGTGTGATATGGCTGGTGAGTGGAAAAGACAAAGAGAGGGTACCAGTGTGCAGAAGGTGTTGGGGCTTATGAACCAGATAAGCAGACAATTGCAAATTTATTCATTTCCAGGACACCTAGGTGACAAGGCATAGGTTGTTTCACTGATATAAAATGACACAGTGGTTGACAAGTTATTCTTCTAGCTGTAAATATATGAGTTATAAATGACTGTGGACAAAGTGAGTGAACACAGTGTTTTAAAACTTCAACAGCAGTATTTAACGATTTAATGATACATCAACAAAATACCTGTTCTGTGGTTGATGTGTGAGAGTTCGGACTAAGCAAATATATAGAGTAACTGACACAATACACTCTAATTGCAGAGCTAACTGCATAATTGCAGAGCTAGTGAGTGCCTCTACTGTATATGGTAAATGAAAACTGATAAAATGGACAATGAGTATATGTATAATATAGAACCTTGTGTGTGCTGTTTGGTCACTACTGCCTTGGGCAAGGCCATAACAAGTGCCTTGCTCAAGATGCCAAATATTCGCTGACATCCTAATACAATTTGTTATCTCCAGTTTTCTCCCACATCCAAAAACATGCTGATAAATTTAAGATATATTTTTTGTGGCCATTAGGGGTGTGCATGTCACTTGTGGTGCTAAGTGTCTGTGAGAAATATTAAAAAGCGACACAACCAGTCCAGCATAACCTTACTATCTAAGTAAGATAGTAAATTACATTTTAAACATTTAAAAAAAAATAAGAAATAAGAGAAAGTGAATTTATTTCCTGGGCAGCACAATGGCTTAGTGGCAAGCATGTTTGCCCATCAACACTGGGGATGTATGTTCAAATCCCAATCTGGCCAAAGTTTCCATTTTCTTCCTGTGTTCATGTTGATTTCCTCTGGGTTATTCGGTTTTCTGCCACAGTCCAAAACATGGATTCATGGTAAATTGACTGCTCTAAATTACCCCTAAATATTCTGTGTGTCCGTGAGTGTGTGCCCAGCAATAGATTGGCGCCCTGTTCTGGGTGTATCTGCCCAGCACCCGAAACGTTCTTCCCAGGAAGGGCATTGGGAATCCCCAAAGACTCTAGTATAGGATTAAGAGGAAGATATCAATGGATGGATGAATGGAATTTATTTCATCACAGATCTTAACCAATACTTATTTTAACAGCAACTACAGATAATTTAAAGAACGAAAATTGCCACAACAATAAAAAAAAATCTCTTTATCTTTTTGCTTTTTTGGGTTGTGAACCACCGGTCTAATATATCACCATGGAATCTGCTTCCTCACTTTATCAAACACATAGCCCCTACACTTCCAATTCCAATGATTCCAATTTGTGATCTATGTACCATACTTAAACTGTTTTCTTCTCTTTCCACAGAACAGAGTGGAGTTTCCCTGCTGCAACTTATTGGTGATCCTCTTCCTCATGGCGTCACCAAAGTCTACGAACCCGAATCTGGCTACATGTTTGACCAGACCTCTAAGACAGGCCAACTGGCCCGAGCACACCTGCCCAGCTCTTTTTACCGTGACTTCTCGCTCCTCTTTTACCTAAAGCCAACTTCCCCCAAAGCTGGGATCATTTTTTCCATCACAGACTCCTCTCAAAATATTATGTATATTGGAGTAAAGCTTTCACAAGTGCAAGGCGGAAAACAGAATATTGTGCTCTTCTACACTGAGCCCGATTCCCAAACATCCTATGAGGCAGCATCCTTTAGTGTGCCCTCCCTTGTTAACAGCTGGACCCGTTTTGCTCTCAGTGTGTTGGAGGACCAAGTCACATTGTACCTGAATTGTGACCCTGAGCCCCGGGTGGCCCAGTTTGAGCGTTCTCCAGATGAAATGGAACTAGAAGCTGGAGCTGGGATCTTTGTGGCTCAAGCTGGAGGAGCTGATACTGACAAGTTTGTGGTGGGTTTGCCTATTTTGCCTCTGTCACTTTTAGGACAAGACCTGCTCAATGATAAGGAATATCATTCATTCATTATCTTCCGCTTTATCCTCTATTAGGGTCGCGGTGGGGTTCCCCATGTCCATCCAGGGGAGAATGTTTCGGGCGCTGGGCAGATACACCCAGGACAGGGCGCCAATCCATCGCTGGGCACACACTCACTCACACAGACATTCACACATACACACTCTATATGGGGCAATTTTGGAGAACTCAATTGACTTGATCCATGTTTTTGGACTGTGGGAGGAAACCGGAGAACCCGGAGGAAACCCAGGCAGACACGGGGAGAACATGGAAACTCCACCCAGATGGGGATTCGAACCGGGAATCCCTAGTGCTGAGAGGTGAACGTGCTAACCACTAAGCCACCGTGCCGCCGATAAGGACTATGTTAAGATAAATCTTGCATGTTTATATTGTACTTTTGTAGCAGCAAGTCAACCAGTTGAAGTACTGAAGCTTATATTTCAATCCTGAAATGAGACTTTATGAGATAATTATTATGGATCCCTTTAAAAATCGTGTGAATTTGGAATAGAAACAGAGAGCTTTCCCAAAAAGAAGATTGACTCTAAATTATATGTAGTCAGGATTCCTTAAGTGAATCTGTCTCTGGTTATTTACCTTGTAAACTGTGCAGTACACTTTGTGCTTTGTTTCAAGCCAAGCACTCCCCCTTACAACTGAGAAATACAGCTCTTGTGGAGTTTGAATCTAAGTGGTGCCTTGTGCCTTGTGAGGTTTTTTTATCAGGTCATATCTCTTTAAGCCAAAAGAATTCTTTTTCCAACAGCAGAAACACCAGTGTCTGTTCTCTCATCTGTAAAACTATGTGACATTGGTGCATTTATTGTTGGACTTGCAACATCAGATCCCATTAAAGCTGTAATTTCAAAAGTTATACTGCCATTACATAAAGGTAGATTATGCCAAATAAATTAATGAAAATGCCTGACACCAACATAGATTATAATACAAATAGGTTTGTCAAACTGATCTGTTATTTGTCTTATATTAAGGTTTGTATAATGTTAATGTAATGTAATGTAAATGTATAATTTGGTATGCTAGAGGCCTTGTCATCACAAGTAGGCATACGGTATATTGTTATATTAATAAAATGCCAAAAAAGTAAGGTGAATACTATTTTCTCATAAACATACAGAATAGTTATCTTCTTGTTACCTATGATCCATGGCAGCACTGTTTTGCTGTCTGCCCATAACCATAGTGAGGCGTCCAGGCCAGCAGGAATGCTCCACTTTTAGTACGGGATGAAAGGTTGACAATAGGCATTCAGAAGCAGATGAGTGCGATGCGCCCCAACATGACTCCTCTGATCTTTCCCTGTTTCATGTGGTCTAGTAAGTGACATCAGTATGTCCAGACATCAGCACAATCAGTCGTCCATTATAATTACAGGCTTCATTAGGTTGGATATGATTATGTTCCCTTGCTCTCATTAGAGTATTGTGCTAATCAAAAGATCTGTAGCACTGACTGAATCCAGCTGGGATTGAGGATGTGTGGGATTTTCACTGGGGGTCATAATGAACCACAAAGGCTCAATTTGAGTCATAAAGTCTCTTTGACTGCATTCTTATCTTAAACCTTTGACCTCAACTTTGAGAGTCCAGCTGAAAGAAGAAAAAATTTGCTTCTGATATATCAACACATACATTAAGAAGTATGTATTATTATGCGTGATTAATGCCATCCCAAATGATATATAATGATTTCATAGAAAGTAATATACAGAAATTACATCCGGTTGTGTAATAGTTCATGGAGCACAATTACATTTCTTGCTTTATCGATTTTCTTAATATGAATTCTCACGTCCTCATTGCAAACCACTATGTTAACAGAAATAAAATGTATTCTCCGAATTAATAAAGTATTATACAAAAAATATAATAAAATAGGGCATTTCTTACAAATTTAAGTGGTAAATGTTTCTATATTTCTAATGTTTCTTTTTCAGTAACTTCAATGTAACAGTTTATTAAGATGTGCACAAAAAGTTAGAGATTATATTCATTTATTTCCATTATGGTAATGAAATTTAATTTTAATGTGAGGACACTAGTCCAAAATTTGTGTTTAACTCTACACTACAACCTGTTATTGCATGAGAAAATATTATAATTTATACAAACCACATTATTTTTATTTTTATTATTATTATTATTATTATTATTAATAATAATAATAATAATAATACTAATAATAATAATAATAATACTAATAATAATAATAAAGAATTAAACAGAGACACCATTTCAGTTAAAATTAATTAAGTACAAATATATAATCTAGTAAAACTCTTTTTCGTTTGTTCTTGATAATGAGCGTGTGTGGTGGTGTGTGTTATAGGGCATAATTGGAAATCTAAAGGTGATAGGAGACCCTCGTGCAGCCGAACGGTACTGTGAGGAAGAAGAGGATGACTCTGATGCAGTAAGTGTTTGTGGCTCACCCCCATAATGCAAAATGTCTTTAATAACACTCCTAAAATTATGAAATATACCATCGTACTCATAACTGAACTGTTTAATTTTGTAGAATCTAACTATGTACATTGCTGCTTCTCCTGTCTATTTGATGACCTAACGCTGCTGGTATATAATAGTTATATAATTGTTTAGAAGTGTCAATGTATCAGTTGCTTTGGTGTGCAAATGGGTTTTTTAGTGCCTATAAAGTTTGACATTTAAGCTTGCTATTGTTTTTTTTTTTCACTGTGCAAAGCAGCACATTTTTTGGTCTGTGAGCATCTCTTCACATTCACTAAAGTTTGAATTACACGGTCACAGACAATGTAAATGCATCAGATATCAGCCCTGTGGCTGGTCAGGAATATGTTACAGGTTTTACAAAGAATGCTTTAACTCCAGTTGTATATATTCTACACGTTAATCAACAAACAACAGCTGATAGACTGTGGCCTGCAGAAACTTTGTGTCAGCAGCATTATTGGGTTAAAACAGACCACATTTCTTTAACATCATACCACTTGTAAATGGTAAATGATATTGGCAGAAAAATAAGCAGTCATCAGTTCATTTTTCTTTTTTGTACCTCTCCTTTCCTTATACTCTGTTCTGATTTACAGGCCTCGGGTGATTTTGGAAGTGGTGATTATGGAAACAGTCGTACAGTAACGGTATTGTATTTCTTTCTCGACCTAGTTTCTCTTAGCACTCTGTTCACCTTCTTTGTATTTGCAACCATCCCACTTTTACAATCAGATATTCAATGCCATCACACTGGTTTTGTGTTATGGTCTGTTTTTGGAGTTTGTGTGCAGTGTAGGTTCTGGCCGTACAGCAGTTATGCATTTTCTTATCTTCTGGAGGGAATAGCATGACACCTGGGGCCAAACATCCAACACCCTCTGCTTTAATGTCCCGTGTACACATATTTCAGAATATAGAGGAGTCAAAATGAACTCTCAGCATTTTGTCTCAACACTTCTGCCTGAGCATGCCAAGCCCAATTACAGAGGAAGAGAAAACCAGGTGGCTCATGAGGCATGAGATGAGGGGCTTTTACCTCATTTCTGTTTTGTGTGTGCACATTTTTTTCATACACTGTTTTTTCCATCAATGTAAATGAAAATCAAACTCCAAGAAAGAAAATCTAGGGGATCCGTCTTCCTCTTGAATTAAACAGGTCTGATGTGATGCTATATCATGGAAGTTTTCCTTTCATTGCCAAGTATTTATTAGCACTATAAAGTCAGCTTTAGATGATTATAACAGCTGGAAGCAAACACAGAGTTAGACTTAATTTAATTTTTCCTCCTGTTTAGCCTTCTACAAAAACGGGTTTGTACAAGCTGCTTAAGGAAAGGGAGAATGTGCCTTGTCTTTGAATCCCCCAAAGGAAATTTTCCATTGTGTTCTAGTGGAATTTGTGGCTGATTGATGGCCCCCCCACCCCCGGGGGGTGGCATTTTCCTGCTTGTTTTGCACTGGATTAAGATATGTGATGGTTAATGATGTGAAGCAATTCTGAAACAAGAACACCTGAAATGAGGGCACTCCACTGGCAAATTTTTTTTTTTTAATGGAAACAAATTAAAGACGTCTTATGACTTGAAAGTGAACACGAGTTTGATCTCATTAAATTAGCTCAGTGAACCTGTAAATTGATCATGCCAGTTTATGGTTGTGTGACTGCTGAGAGGTCACTGACTCCACACCTCTCTTAGTAGTGGATGTAAGAATGGACTTCCTGCCTTGTTTTATAAAGAATAAATAGAATTCCATTCAGTGTGGATGCTCTGTCCAACAATACCAAGTGTGTATTCAAATACAGGAGGGCATATTTCCTCAGCTGATGATCTGATCTCCTGGCGCATGCTTCATTTTTTTTTTAACATGTTCTCCCTTTATTCTTTTGTGGGATGATCATATTCTTCAAATGGCTTTGTGGCTTGGAAGTCATCTGTCATGTTTCTGGCAGTAAGCAGAAGCTCCCACGCATGATGCAGTAGCTGCTTTGGCAGATGTTTAGCAGCTCCATTTTTTAACTCATGCTCCCTCCTGATATGTATACCCACGAACCCTTAGCCTTGAACCCCATTCATCCTGGTCACTCTCGCACTAAAATACACAATGTCATTACCCCATAAACACCAGCCCAGGCTTATCTCTGTGACCAAGTTGGAATTATGATCCTCCAATTCCCAGTGAAGTCACTGAAGCAATAAAGTGCATGCAGAGTGAGGGATGTAAATTTAAAAACAAGTGCTGGCAAATTGACTATTAATCGGTCTTAAATCGCAAAATGTAAATGACCCCTGCTACCATTTTTGTACATTAGTACATTGCTGTTATCTGAAGAAAAACATTTAATTTACATCAAATATAACTTAAACGGTTATATTTTTGCATCATTTAAACAAAGCAAGTTATGATTACATGGTGTTTAATATAAACTAAAAATGATTGAAATGCTTTGAAATGACAATACAATCAAGTTGGAACTTGTGTTCAAAAATTAAAGGCTTTACCTAAATAGAACAGGTTCCCAAAGCAATAAAGCTCGAGCACATTGCATTATTGTGAATAATTTGCAGGAAATAGTTGTTATTACATATTACGCAAAGCTTTATTGCTTTTTTAAAAAGTGTTAAAAACACACTATAATAAATTTTTTTTTTCTTAAATGTGTTTTGGCGGCACGGTGGCTTAGTGGTTAGCACGTTCGCCTGCTAGGGATTCCCGGTTCGAATCCCCATCTGGGTGGAGTTTCCATGTTCTCCCCGTGTCTGCGTGGGTTTCCTCCGGGTTCTCCGGTTTCCTCCCACAGTCCAAAAACATGGATCAAGGTCAATTGAGTTCTCCAAATTGCCCCATATAGAGTGTGTCTGTGTGAGTGAGTGTGTGCCCAGCGATGGGTTGGCGCCCTGTCCTGGGTCTATCTGCCCAGCGCCCGAGACGTTCTCCCCTGGATGGGCATGGGGAACCCCACTGCGACCCTAATAGAGGATAAAGCAGGAGATAATGAATAAATGTGTTTATTCAAAACTAAATTGTTAAAAAAAATGGTTTTCCATCATGTAATTTAGTCAATTTTTTAAAATTGAAAACTGAATGCTAAGTAACAGGATAACAGCTTAGCTCATCATGGAATCGGCTTGATGTTCATATTAAGCTGTATTTCCTTTATTAGTACATGATATTAAATAACGTATTGAATATTAATAATTATATCAATGTGAAGCAGTCAGAGGTGTGCATTATTGTCTAATAATGTCACTGCTGGAAAAATGTCTTAGCCACTCAGATTTAAGAACAGCAACTGCCTATTATATAAAAGGAAATATTAAGGTGTTAACCTCATCATATCTTCTTTTATGTGCTTGTAGGTCACACAAATACCATCCAGACCAATTCCACTGCCAGCAGTGACCCCTATTGTTGCAAACGTAAACAAGCTCAGTGTGGGTGAGTGGTCATGCAGTCTTTTTCTGCTTTGAATATTTTAGACTTTTGATGACAAACAAACTATTCTAAACAAGGACATTGTATTTCTATAGTTGTTTTGCAAAGCAGACCTATCTCATATTTCTTTCTATTTTTTGTGAAATCTGTCATTAATTAAATTAAATACCAGTGTATATTGTCTCAGCTGTTCTTTGAGTCCTGATTAAAAATACAGTAAAAATAAAGAAAGTAGTTCTATAGATTTATATTATTTCTTATACATATTTTAATTTCATTGCCTTATTAATATATATGACTGTATTAATGGGCATGTATGATGATTTTGACTTATGTCTATAAAGACATAAACAGAGAAATGAAGTGTGTACACAAATAACGTTTGTAGTATTAATTATTGCAAGATTGGGGATGAATAGTAACTGGTATATTTATCTAATGACCAATATTCCAAGTTAAAGTGTTTCATGATGGTTTGTTTACCTGTTTACTAAATTGGCTTGGTTAACAGCTTTTAATGAATGTTAGGCTCTTACGATGAATCCCGCCGAAGTTCTGGATCTTATGATGGTTCTTCAGGCACGAATCAAAATTATGGTCAAAGTTTGGCCTCTTATGATATTTCTGGTCAAACCTCTGGGATGCCTGATGGAAGACAATCTCTGATTTTGGGCAAAGATTCTAAACGAACCTCAAGCAGTGAGTCACAAAGAACGTCAGGCTCATCCTCTAATTTTGGAAAAACAACAGACTCGGCTGATAGAACTCGACTCACAAGCATTGTGAGTAGCGATGGCCGAAGGGTCTCTGGGTCCACTGCTGAAGGTGGTCACTCTTCACAGGTCAGGCCTGGCAACCCCAGTCTTCAAGGTGCGTCACAGAGCATAAATGTAGGCTGGCTTCTGCTCTGTGCTCTCCGGCAGACATTGATTTTGTGCATGAATTACTGATTTAAAGCTTTAAAGCTTCTGTAGAGCATCCAAAGGTGCTGTGGTAAAGTCTGCATATGGCATGTAATGCGGAATTGCTCTGCTCCCTGGTGTTGTGCATTTCAGTGCTGATGCTGCAGCTTGTGAAGATGGAATATTTCTTATTGGAATACTTTGCTTCAAATAATGTATGGTGCTTGAGAAAATGCTATTCTGAGCTTTATGGTTATTTTCTGAATACAATTAGCAAGTATTCCTTAAGGAATATGCTGACATATTGCAGAATTTCATTTGCTTATGTTTGTCAGTATTTATATTTTTTTTGTTATGATAAAGTGTCAGTTCAACCAAAGTTTATATTTCATTTTAAAATTGTCTGATTTGATGTTTGTCAGGCCTGAAAGGGGAAAAGGGAGATAAGGAAGCTATAGAAGTTATCACACTTGAGGGGGGAAAAGGAGATTTAGGGTCCAGGATGTTGTCTGTGTCTGGAGTTGGGGCCAAAGGAGAAAAGGTATGTGAAATAATAAAAATAAAATAGTTTTGTTTGTTATAAATGATACAATATTGAACATATTTAGGGTTTATGTTTCCTTTTTTCAGAGATGATTATTATTTGGCAGTGCAGACATATGACCTTCATATAGCAGCCATTTTTAAAAATGTATTCTGTATTGTATTTCGTTTATAACAAAATGTCACCATGTTATTCAGCTATATGATTTTAAATATATTAGAGGCACTTTATTGTCCTTTCTTACATAAGAGAACTGGATCCTTACTAAAGGATTTGACTCATGTCATATTTATAAATTTTTATAAAAGTTAAAGTCTCATAGATGGCATTTAGGTTTATTGCAAGAAGGACTTTCCATCACTTCAGGTAGGGCAGACAAAGAACTTTTATGTTCCTTTAGTGTCCAGCATCACCTTTATTGTTAACCCAGTAAACACTGTCAAAGGCTTCAGCACCTCCTCTGGCCCATAAAGGAATAATCAAGTTAGAACGTGGATGGATAATAGGGTGCAGTTGTATTTTTCATCTACTGTAAATGTAGTTTCCAACTGCTAAACATGGTCATTTAGTGGTTGTTTGTCTCCATCCACGAAAGTAAAAACTTTACACTGTTTGAAATTTTTGAAAGAAAACAAAATGTGAAAGGAGGTTATGATTTTTTTAATCAACACTGCCTGAAAAAAATATCCATGAATGTTTAAAATAAAAAAAATGATAAACTGAACACTAGACCATTGTGAAGAAAAACATTTTCTATGTGTTTTTTAGGGAACCCCAGGAGAGAAAGGCATGAAGGTAAGTTATTAAAAATCTCCAAAAATCAAATAAACATTACTGTAGTGATACAATATAAAGCCTTTGTACTTCTGTAAACTTTTGTAAAGCTGGTGTTTTGCCAGTACATTTATTTGGATGTTCCGTTCAGTGAAAACTCATTTTCCACTTAGTGGAAAAACTGATATTGAGCCATAATTGTTGATGATTGGTTATTAAAATTATTTTCTAGACTAATCAGTTATATGATTGACTTATAAATGCATGTTTTATCTAGAATTCGATTTTGTTAATACTTTGCTTGTCCAAATAGAAGCAAACATTTAAGAATGAAAACAGGGATGCCGGTTAAGAATCAATATTTCTATTTCATGGGGTGTAGGCCTACCACAACGGTACAGCGTGTGTTAGTTTAATATGATTTAGTATCTAGTGTATAAACCTAGTGTTTAAGTTTATAATCAGCGTTAATGCTTTTGAGTCACAACCTGGTCGCTGCCGCCCTCTAGTGGATAAGTGGATAAGAATTGCTTCTAACGATCACCTGACATAAAACTATAAAATAGTGACTGTAGTATTAAATTAAGCTCTAAATTTAAATTCATCCAAATGTATCATGTTCGATAATAAGTATTTTAAAGTAGCATTTCTAAATAAAAAACATGTTTCTAATATGCAGCACATTTTTGTTCTTTTCATCATTTTCATACATTACATTTGGTTGTTTAGCAGAGGCTTTTATCCAAAGTGACTTATAAGTATTCCAAACTGATGGGTCACAACATAGGGACAGCACCCCCGAAGCAATAAGGGTTAAGGACCTTGCTTAAGGGGCCATATTGGTAACTTCATGGGATTTGAACCCATCACCGTACCACCTGTGAGCTAGCACATCCTAGTTATTCAGTTCATTTTGTTAGTTGATCAGTTGTTAATGTGCAGCAGTCATTACTTCAAAGAGCTGCTGTAATGATTTTGAAGTGTATCAAATATGAACAATGACCACTTTATTAATATTTGTTATATTACACTGGTTTCCTACCTGGTTGTTTTGTAAATTACTATTTTACTGACATAAATAACGACCGGGTTTTACCTCTTAACCTATGTGTACAGCATATTTATATGAACTATGTAAGCACAGTGTATAATTTTCCCCTTAAACTGCTATCATGTAAAACAGAATTTAGATAAAGAATTAAAGAAACATTAAAGGTATTTGAATTTGAAAAAAACATTTTAAAAGACTTAAAACTGGCTCTGGAAAGACTGTCATGATTTCACTTTCACACGTTTGTACTGTGTGAATACAAAGCTTTTCACAACTTGTGAAAAACTGCTTGTGACAGAAAATTCAACTCACATTTTTATTTTTTGACTTTTACAGGGTGCTGCAGGATTTGGTTATCCAGGATCAAAGGGTGACCAAGGACTACCAGGGCCACCAGGTCCACCTGGTCTTCCTGGAACCTCTGTGGACTTAGTAGAGAGGGGTGATGGCTCTGTGGTCAAAACACTGGCAGGACCCAAGGGACCCCCAGGACCTCCAGGGCCAGCAGGTCCAGCTGGGCCTGAGGGAGAGCCTGTAAGGATCTCTACATAATACTTCTTTCGAATCTAAACATCACTTACTATACCAAAATCGAAGATAAATAATGGCAGTTTGTATTATATTTTGCATTAAGAATCACTAGTGCAACATATTTGCAAATCGTCTATTTAATTGAGTGAAGATATAAGAACTGTGAAGTGTGCCTAGCATTTTCTCTACTCTTTGAAATTTTGTTTACCTACTGGTTTCTTGATAAATTAAATATTCCACTATTAAACATTCCCTTTTCTGGTTCATCAATTTCTTATTTGTGACGCATGGCCTCTCCCACAAATATTAAGTGACTCACTGTGTCACTGTATCACCAATTTTAAATACATCCATAAAGTAATTATCTATTCGGAAAATGTCTGTGTGATTAAACGCAGCCAGGTGGAACAACTAGCTCAATCGGTAGAGCTGAGCTAGTCCGGCCTTTTGATCTTCAGTTTGTGGCATCAAGCCTCACGTTAGGGTATATATCTTTAGGGGTAGTTGTAGGCTGGTGGTTAAAGAACCAGCCTTGTAACCTGAAGGTCCCCAGTTTAACTCACTGTCCCACCAAGTAATATGTTTGAATTGCCCTTCGACAAGGCACCTAACCCCGCCGGGCGCCGTGTGTAGGGCTGCACACCCTCTGGACATGTGTGCTCACTTCACTTAGTGTGTGTATACATGCATACGTGTTTCACTGCAAAGATTAATTAAATGTTGAGGACAAATTCCTCTGTGCTCAAGCATAGTAGGCAAAATAGATCCCATTACAGATGAGGTGATATCTTCAGTCATTTTTCTTCTGTCTCTCGTACAGTTTTTGCCACAAATGAAAACACAAACATCTAATTAACTCAGTCCTTGAAATCTGCATTGAGCTCACATACACTTCTTTGAACAAATGCATCCTATAAACATTTCTCTTTTTCCCTTCTTTTACAGGGTGACCCTGGTGAAGATGGGAAAGCTGTAAGTTCTCTTGAGTAATGGAACACTTGTACAATGTGGGCAAGGGGTCAAGTGCACTTCTCTCTTCTTGACTGACTGCTTCTTTTATTCTCTAATATATTGAACATGTAGGGCAGCATAGTGGCTTAGTGGTTAGCACGGCGCTATGGTTTCCCGGTTCGAATCCCCATCTGGGTGGAGTTTCCATGTTCTCCCTGTGTCTGCGTGGGTTTCCTCCGGGTTCTCCGGTTTCCTCCCACAGTCCAAAAACATGGATTAAGTAATTTGAGTTCTCCAAATTGCCCCATATAGAGTGTGTATGCATGCATGTCTGTGTGAGTGACTGTGTGCCTAGCGATGGATTGGTGCCCTGTCCTGGGTGTATCTGCCCAGTGCCCGAAACGTTCTCCCCTAGATGGGCATGGGAACCCCACCGTGACCCTAATATAGGATAAAGCGGAAGATAATGAATGAATGAATGTAGGGCGGCACGGTGGCTTAGTGGTTAGCATGTTCGCCTCTCAGCACTAGGGATTCCCGGTTCGAATCCCCATCTGGGTGGATTTTCCATGTTCTCCCCGTGTCTGCGTGGGTTTTTTCCGGGTTCTCCGGTTTCCTCCCACAGTCAAAAACATGGATTAAGTCAATTTAGTTCTCCAAATTGCCCCATTTAGAGTGTGTTTGTGTGTGAGTGTGTACCCAGCGATAGTTTGGCGCCCTGTCCTGGGTGTATCTGCCCAGTGCCCGAGACGTTCTCCCCTGGATGGGCATGGGGAACCCCACCGCGACCCTAATAGAGGATAAAGCGGAAGATAATGTATGGATGGATATTGTACATGTTTCTTTTCCTCTGAGTGTATCAGATTGTATTAGGAGAAATTAAGCTTTTATAGGTCATATATTTTAAATAGCCTGAAGAATCTGAATTGGTTTCCTCCAGTACATTATCCCATGGACCAAAGTATATTAAATACAAAATACATCAAAAATCAGTAAAAAACTGTGACCATGAAATATATTAAAAATTATTTGTGTTAATGAAGAGTACAAGAGAGACACAAAGTAAGTAAGTCTAATTATATGCATCAAATAATAACAGGACTGTTTAAGCATCTCTTATGTAAGAGGCCTAAATGTAACTAATGGTTCATCCGTTACTACGTTGTTTCTAGCATCCTACCTACATAGCTACCCTACCCGCAGTAATGATTAGTAGCAGGTGTTCAGATTAGTCCAGGTGTTCAGATAAAACAATTTCTGATTTTCTTTCATCAATTTCAGGGTCCAGTTGGACCACCTGGTTTTCCAGGAATACCTGGAGATGCAGGAGCTAAAGGAGAAAAGGTGGGTAAATAACATTATAGTATTATAATATTATAATACAATTCTTAAAAAAACTGTTTCAGTTTATGCAACACCACTAAGACCTCATGTGTTGCAGGCATTATGTTGTAAATATACTAATTAATTACAAATAAATGATATGTTTAGGGTGATCGAGGTGACGGACAACCAGGACCCAGAGGACCACCTGGCCCTCCAGGACCCCCAGGACCACCTTCTGGATCTGACAGACCTGTAAGTTCAAAATGAATTATTAAATTGTTTAGGTAACTTTCAAGAATTTATTCTGTGTTTTTTTTTTTTTTTTTGGAATGTTGATCTTTATAATATTCTTTGATTTTTCTGCAGACATTTGTGGACATGGAGGGTTCTGCTTTTGGTGACCTGGAAAACGTGCGTGTATGTACATTTTAGCTATTAATCCAATAATAAATCAACACACAGTGATAACTCACATCCACATCAGTAGCTTTGTAAAAACTGGATTGTGTTGTATCATTATTGCCTGTTGCATTGTAGAATAAAAATATTAACCAAAACACATATATTATGTTCCAAATCTTCGTTCCATCTTTCTGTTTTAATGTGAGGTGTTACAGCTCTAGTTCTCTTACTGTTAATCTTTGATGTGCAGACCACCATATAATACAGTTGTTATGTCTGACAAACCGTTGTTTGGGCAGATACTTACAACGGATGACTGTTGAAAAATACAAAAATAGACATAACAGTTAAAATTTTTTTGACTAAAAATTGGCTACTAGACAGATATATCAAAACTTCCTGAAATATTTTCCTATTAATCCTGTTGAAATATGTTACATTTTCATACAAACCACAGACATTAGATAAGACTTCATGCCGAAACCTGTAATCAGACAACACCTACATGAACAGAAGTAACCATTAAAAAAATCTCTTCAGTCAAGGACCAACGAGCACAAACACTTCCAGTACAAAGCACTAGAGGTGGATGCAGAAAAGAACTGCGTGAATCCCCAAGTGTGGATTCTGAAAGAATGCTATATTAATGATTCCTAAGAGAAAAGATCACATGCTACGCAATGTATTACATCGGGAATACAAACAATTGTTACATTTCACAGACCAATATGTAAAATTTTGTGATGTTTTGACCTTTCACTGAAATCTGGACTTGTTTTTTAGGGTATGCCTGGTCTCCCGGGTCTCCCGGGTCCCCCAGGCCCGCCTGGCCCACCTGGACCTGCACCGCCTGTTGGTCCCTCTACACCTACATCTAGTCTTGCTGGTCCACCCGGAAAAGACGGAGCTCCTGGAAATCCGGTAAATCTGACAGCGATCTTTAGAGATTGATATTACGCTGTAATGTCGATTAACAGATTCCACTACAGCTTTTCAGGGCTTGTATTTCCTTCCTTTGTAAAATCACTGTTGACTACATTTTCACCTCCGCATTACTCTTAGTTTTAATACAGCTGTATGCTCTATCCTACAGGGGCTTCCAGGCCTACCAGGTGCTGAGGGCAAAACAGGCCTTCCTGGCCCTAGAGGAGAGAAGGTAGGAGAGAATTAGAACCTCAATCCCTGCCCCCTACTAGTTTTTTGATAAGCTGGGGTTTGCATCATTAGTTTCCACCCTTAAGAAGAATTTGCATGTTAAAATTAGACTTGATGATTATAATCCTCTAAGGATTTGCCTGCATGCCAGGCCTGATTTTGCCTCTGCGAGTCCAGTGAAGTGTCACTCATGTACGTGTTATTAAACACACTAACGTCACACTCTACAGGGGGATTCTGGTGATCTTGGCCTTCCAGGACCAGTTGGAGATAAGGTTGGTTTAAACAAAGACACACAAGCACTTTCCAATCAGAACTTTGGAAATGTCATTTTTATTAAAAAAAAAATGCTGGATTCTATGGATTCTAAAAAGTCTAAAGTAAGATACAAATACAAAATATATATATATATCATTAATAACATTGGGATGGGATGCATATATATATATATATATATATATATATATATATATATATATATATATATATATATACACACTTTTTTATTATTTCAAATAACAGCTGTAGATATAAGGGATATGCCCACTTTGTCACCTCACACGATTTTTTTAAGGAATTAAAGAGTAACGAAAGAGGCTGTTGAACAGTGCTTAACAGAAACAGTCAGCAAGTGCACAGAGCGAAGCAGCAAGGCTTAAAGTAAAAGCAGACGAGCAGAGTGACAAAGTAGCCAACAAAGCCAAGAAAGGCCGACGTTCTGAAGCAGCAGGATGCCAGCACAGCAGGTGCTAATTCTGCAGAGAACAGACATTGTGCATAATACCATATACCAGTAAGTAAAGTGTAGAGGTATAAGTAACATCAGCAATCTAACACACTTCCAAATACTGGAAAAGAGAAATAGCTATAAATAAAACAAAAGCAAAGAAAGTTATAAGAGGGCCAGATCTTAGAACTGAAGTGAGTTACAACATACACACAGAAAAATGGAAAGAGGAACAAGTGGAAACCAGGAGGTAGAGCATGAAAGCTTTGACATTTTAAGGTTTCAAAAGTTCTACTTTGTTCTGCTAATGCCTCATATACGGCATTGTTAATGATTACAATATTATATATATATATATATATATATATATATATATATATATATATATATATATATATATATATATATATATATATATATATATATATATATATATATATATATATATATATATATATATATATATATATATATATATATATTTATATATATATATATACATACCATAACATTTGATGGTTTGATTTCATTGAAGTATACCATCCTTTAAATGCTTTAAATAAAATGATCAAGGCGGCACGGTGGCTTAGTGGTTAGCACATTCGCCTCTCAGCTCTAGGGATTTCCGGTTCGAATCCCCATCTGGGTGATTTCCATGTTCTCCCTGTGTCTGCATGGGTTTCCTCCGGGTTCTCCGGTTTCCTCTCACAGTCCAAAAACATGGAACAAGTCAGTTGAGTTCTCCAAATTGCCCCATATAGAGTGTTTATGCGTGCGTGTCTGTGTGAGTGAGTGTGTGCCCAGCAATAGATTGGCACCCTGTCCTGGGTGTATCTGCCCAGCGCCCGAAACGTTCTTCCCTGGATGGGCATGGGGAACCCCACCGCGACCCTAATATAGGACAAAGAGGAAGATAATGAATGAATGAATAAAATGATCAATCAAAATAAACATGCACCTCATATGTTGTTCTGTGATTAAAACCAATCTAGTTTTACTCACTGGCTTTTTGTTTCTTTTGGTCATTTCAGGGAGAAAGGGGGCTTCCCGGTGTTGCTGGAGCACCTGGACAGACCGGGCTTGCAGGCTTACCTGGACCGATGGGACCTGTAGGACCACCAGGGCCTCCTGGGCCGCCGGGATCCGGCTACCGTGTGGGTTTTGTAAGTGTTTTTAAATGAAAATTGAGAATGTTAGAATTTTGCATAATTTCTGAAGAAATAAGTACATTCCAAAACACAAAATAGAAATTCTCACTTAGATTAATTTATAGATAATGAGTTGTATTTTGAAAGCATTTTGCTAAAAATTGCGGTCCTATTGATTATTTAATAATGATAATTAAAAAATTTTGATGATAATAATAATGATAATAATAATGGTAATTTAAAGGTTTTTTTTTGCTAAGCTGTTAAAGAATTGAAGATATTTTGTTTTTAGGATGACATGGAAGCCTCAGGTGTGAGTGTTGTAAATGGGGTACCTGGAGTCAGAGGCCCAGAAGGCTTGAGGGTTAGTGAACTCTTATTTTGCATTTATATTTTGTTCTCATTTTTTCATCATATTTCATTATCTCTTTATGTCTTTATGTCTGATTCTTATCTATGGCTTTATTTATTTATTTACTATATTTTTTACCTGACTTAATTGGATGTTTGTTAGTCTGTAAATGCAACCAAATTTTAACCTGTTAAATCCTATTAATCCAGTTATTATCATTTTAACCTGTTGTACAGCACTTTTGGTTAACTTTGGCTATTTTTTTTAAATTTGATTTATCAATGAATTGAATTGAATTGAATTGTTTTTTTTTCAGGGTCCACCTGGTCTGCCGGTAAGAGGCTACTTTATTATTTTATTTATATGTAATAAATATATATATTTTTTATAAATAAATGTGTATGTGACTTGTTCTCCATTTTGTACAGGGTCAGCCTGGTATTCCTGGGGCTAAAGGAGAAAAAGGCAGTGAGGGACCTCAGGGAAAAGATGGCCGTCCTGGACTAGAAGGTGTTCCTGGTTCTCAGGTCAGACTGTGATATAAAGCCTAATTAAATATAAGGTAGCTCTAGAGTTCATATAGTGTTTTCTTATCATAGATATCAGTTACGACATTACTAAATTAAACCAAATGCCATATTCACAATAAATGTCGTGTTTTAGGTACTTGAGTACCAGTCAAAAGTTTGGACACACCTGCTTCTTGCTCCATTGTCTTATTTTCTCAAAATACCATATAGATGAACTTTGCAGTTTTACAATTACAGACTGTAGTATATCTGTTTTCTTTTTTTTTTGTTTGTCTGTTGGTTCTCTGTTCTCTATTGGTCAGGTCCATCACAAGACAGGTAGAATTTGGGTGGTGGATTGTTTATTGTCAGTTCTGCAGTGCCACTACTGCAATAAGGGGGTTTTAGTGCAGCAGTGCTGCTGTATTTTCATTTAAACACCTCAGTGACACTGCTGAGATAGGAATAATGCACCAACCAAATAATACCTGCTTTGTGGTAATACTATTGGGGTCCTGACCATTACAGAACAGAGTAAAGGGAAAGTACACAGTATGTACTGTAGTGCACAAATAGATGAACTTTAGGCTGGAATTGTACAAAGTCCATTTTAATTTTAAGCGATGGGACGTGAGCTGATACAGTGGACAATAAGTGGAGTAAAAAATATGTGTCCAGACTTTTAACTAGTACAGTATATATCTCAAAATTCTTAAAAAAAAAAAAAAAAGCGTATTGAAAACTAAATATATTGAATATTTTTATCTTTTGTTGAGAAAACCTTCTGTTCCTTATTCCTTGAATGTCATTATATGTTTTTTTTTTTAACAATACCACTATTAATTCAAAAATGCATTACAATTATAATAATTGCAGTTTTGTTTACGTTTATAATCACCCATATTCAGTACACCCTATAGGAGGATTTATAAATCTGCTCCTTCCTAAGCATGGCCATTTCACCCCTGCACGCTGTAGGGTATAATATGTTACCGTGAGACAAGTGAATGGCTTTTTACATAAAGTTTCTAATGTGAAGCAAAAAGTTACTTACATAAATGAACTGTGTAAATTAAGTTTATGACAAACTTCTAAAAAAATTGTCTGATTATTACTTTGACAATGAATAACAAAGTATAATGCTGATGTGATTTTGGATTTGCTTACAGGGACCACAGGGAATTCATGGCGAAAAAGGAGACAGAGTGAGTATTTTCTCATTTGACAAACTTCTGAAATATTACGAACCTTATGGTGAATAAGTTGTGATGTGTTTATGTGCAAGGGGGAACCAGGTCGTGATGGAGGCCAACCAGGACCACCGGGCCCACCAGGACCGCCAGGCCAAATCATTTACCGGTCTTTAGATGGTGTAAGAAAATTAATTATTAGGTGTTCTAGTGAACAATTTTTAAAGGTTTAAACACTAAATACTATTGTTGTTTTTACAGCATGACATTGTAGGTGAAGGACATGGGGTAAGAATCTCCTCTGAAAACTTTTTTATTATTAACAAATTTTTATTTTAAAGGTTACCATTAGAAAATAAAAACGACACAAAAACATTTGTTTGTGGCCTTCAAAACTTGCTATAATGACTGGACTTATATAAATATGTTGCCTAATCCACACACTGTACTGCAACCAGTAATTTAAAATACTTTTTTCCTCCAAGCACCTATAATTTGATATACTCAGTTTATTTGCAACCTTGTTATAATTGCTGATGCAGAACCTGAGTCTAAACAAGTTTTCAGATTTCCTGTACAGTGGTGTTTGTTTAGGACAAAATTATAAAGTTTGTAATTTGTTTTTTAGAAGTATTGACATCTCAGCCATGGCTATTTCCCGACAGGAGGGGTTACACATGGTAAAGTTATTAAGGGTTGGGTAATTTGATATCTCCAATTTACAATTTTTTTACAATTTGTGGAAGGAAACCCACACAGGCACAAAGAAGGCATGCAGACTCCACACAAAATAGACCTCTGTTAGCCACAACAGGGAATTAAGCCTGTTACAGCATCAACCACTTTCCCATCATGCCACCAGATTATTTAGTTAAATGAACAGATGCTTATGAATTAATTATCTTGGGACACCATACAGGACTGGTAAATGGACTTACTGCTTACTGATTAACTAAAATCACAAGTTCCAGTAAAGGATATATTAATTATATTAATGCAACGGCAAAGAAACAGATTGTAAAAAATTAAATGCTTTAGTTTGGGGAAGGCCATGTCCTTTTCAAGTACAGCTGTGCTTTTAAAGACTACAGTGACCTGCGCAGAGCTCTGACTAATCCTCTTAAGTATAAATTTGAGAGCGCTTTATAAGTCAAGCCATTTTAAACATAGTGCTGTGTGCCACAGATGTTTTTTATTTTATTTTATTATTTTATTTACTGTAAATGCTGATGAAAATAAATGTACTGTATATGCAAATAAATGCTCATGTTATTGGAATGGCATACGTTTGAGTGTATAGGAGGATCTGGTAATATCTTTGACAATTTTCATTTTCAAATGACTTTCAATGACTGAACTAAATTAATGTAACTGATTTTGATGTAACGACAACTTAAAATTTCACTGAGCACTTGAATATACACAGTACCAGTCAAAAGTCTGGACACAAGTCTTTTTTTTTTTTGCTTATTGTCTATTGTATCAGTTCCCCTTACTGTAAAGATGGACTTTGTATTTCTACAATTACAGACCAGACTGTTGTCCATCTATTTGTGGACTACAGTACATACTGTGTTAGTCCTCTTTACTCAGTTTTTTTACTCACTGGCTTAGGACCCCAATAGTAGCACCACAGAGCAGGTATTATTTGATTGGTGCATTATTCCTATCCCAGCATACAGGTATCCCATTATACCTGTTCTGTGATGCTCCTGACCAATAGAGAACAAAGAACCAACAGGGGACTAACAAAAAACTGCTTTAAAACAATCTACTATCTACTTTAAACAATCTATTAAGTGGCTATACTATAACTTGAACCAAGAGTTCACATAAAGTTGTCCACAATTTTTATGTATAAGAGATAATCAGTTTGTCCATTTATTACAATATTATTTCAAAATCATATCACAAATGACCCTATTACAGTCATTTTAAATGGACCTTTCTTTTAATAATGAGCTGAATCTTTATTTCAGGTGGGTCTCCCTGGTCATGCTGGATTCCCTGTAAGTATGGTTTAGTTGTTATGATGTTTAGTTGTTATCATGGTAGATTTTTCACCATTACTATGACTGAGGAAAAAAGACTAAGTCTCCGAAATATTATATTCAAATGTCATTGGCAAATGGTATGTTCCATAAAACAAAAAAAATAAGTACTATTTATTTATATCAAAACTCCCCTAAATGACAAATCTATATTATCTGGTTGGAAATTCCAATTACTTTTTTTGTTTTTGTTTTAAAGTGCAGTTTAAAGTTTCGTTTTTGTACAGGGCCCCATGGGACCGAAGGGTGAGAGAGGAGACCCAGGATCTCCAGGCTATGGCATTAAGGTCAGGCTTTAAAAACCTATTCAAGTTTAAATAGAACAATTTGATAAAACCTTTCTTTGTTTAAACTAGCTTCTTGAATATGAGTTTAGGTTGATGGCTGAAATGTCAAAAGGGCTGAAATGTGTTTCATCACTCACACATATTCTGGGTTTACAGGGAGAAAAAGGAGAACCAGGTGTGGTCATTGGACCGGATGGAAGCCCTTTGCTTTTTAGTGGACTGGGAGGTACAAAGGTAAGAAATGAGTAAATAAACAGCTAAATGTATGTGTTTAACACTATACACATGCCAAATTGTACCTAGAGTCATGTGAAAACGGGTAGATGTTCAGTGCACATTATTTGTAACACCTGGCTACTACTTTACCTGCTAATCCCTATTGAACCAATGAGGACATTTTTGCAAATTTAAAAAAACATATCTTCTTTTGCAAAATGGACCTGCCATATTCCTTCTGCTAATGCTATTGTATCGACAATAAATTTAAGCTATGTAATGAAGTAACAAAATACTTAAGCCTAGGCTGATTGCTGTATGATTGTTGTCAACATACTGTGCCTTTATTCAAAACCTTTTGTAATTACTGCATGAAGTGTCTTTAAAAACATACAAGCTTGTGTATGCTTGCATTTTACTTATGCAGAAGACACTGACATTTTCTGATTTTTGTCAACTGGAAAACGATTATCACAGTTGTAGGTATGGAGACATTCTAGTTGTTAAAAGCATATAAACTAATTCTTGATGAAGAGCAGGAATAGTTTCTCTGAGCTGCTCTGATTTCTCTTCATGACTTTAAAACAATTTTAATGTTTTTGTATTCCCTTAGTGACGAGTTATATTGGTGATGATACATTGATATTAGCAAGTAGTGGGGTACATGTGTGTGCACACAAATGTGTTTGTACAGTAAAAGACATTATATGGCATTGCTAAATTTATAAACCTTTAAGTGGTAATCTCTCAAAACATTTGTGTGTTTTATTACATGAATTAATTATTTTTAATTATTTGTTTTAGGGAGAGAGAGGACCCACTGGACCAGTTGGACCTCCTGTTAGTTTTCTTTACTATATCATGTTAAAATATATTACTTTAGTATTGTGAATAACATACTTTTGTGTACTTCCATAGGGTCCATATGGTTCTCCTGGTATGAAGGGTGAGATCGGAATGCCAGGCAGACCTGTAAGTCCTAATGATTAAGTGGAAGATAATGTGTCAATACATCAGCTAATTTTAATTAAGTACTTTCCTTTTATTATCATAGGGTCGGCCAGGTGTAAACGGATATAAAGGGGAAAAGGGAGAACCGAGCTCTGGAAGTGGATATGGTTACCCTGTGAGTACATGTTTGCTGTTTGTGTGGGATAATTTGTTACTATATTTGTTTTTTATACAATATTATATTTCATCCATTTAAGGGTCCACCTGGACCTCCAGGCCCCCCTGGTCCTGCTGGTTTACCAAGTGATAGATTCAGTGTAAGTGATTTTACATCAAATACAAATAGGGCTTATATATTGTTAGTGACAGACTACAAACTTAATATAGAGGTGAATATTTTTGATCATTATTTATTTCTCCAGCATGCAATTTCAGTTTTTTACCATTTTTGTTATTTCAGAGATTTGATGTCAGTAGGAGCACACATCAGGGTGAGTTATTCTGCATATGCAGTCATATTGCTACATTTAGCATTTAGAAACATCAATCAAAAAGCTAGAGTTAGTGTTCAAATTCTGATTACCTTGCAGATTTCATATATTAAAGTCCTCTGGTTCACCTTACAACAAAGCAGTACACTTATAAAATGAGGATAACATTCAAGGACTCAAGGGCTTTTTTCAAAATAACTCTGTTTGTTGAGAAAAGTTTGAATAAAAGTCATTAGCATTCTATGTGTTTTGTATGTTTAGTATACATTTAAATTCATTTCTTGTGCAAATTCAGAAGCAGATCGTGGATCACCTGGGTTGCCAGGAGTGCAAGGTAATATTCATATTATTATATTTGCAGTCGCTTCTAATATGATTAATAAAGGTGTTCAAAAATCTTAGTTTCACACTGAAAAGATTAATAAGAAAAAAAGAGAAATTGTTATGAAAAATATATGCCACAATTATTGGATGGTTAAACATTCATAGTTTATTTAACAAGTGCATATTTACTTGAAAGACTTTTTTTTATTTTCTAGGTTTTAAAGGTGAAAAGGGAGATCGTGGATCTCCTGGTATACCAGGAGCTGCAGGTATTATTAATATTTTTATAACAATTAACTGTTTAATATCACATTTTGTTGGTTGATAACTTAATAAATCACATTTTCTTAACCAAAAGGTTTATTAAGATGTTTAATTAAATGCAGTTGTTAGCATCTTTTAACTATGAAAAAAAGATTATCAGCTGTGATACACTTTCTATCAGGGTACGATCTGACTGTGACATGATAACAAAATGTCATTTAAAAATTTTTTTAAAAATTAATTATATGTCAGAAAAAATGGACAATTTTTACTAATTAAGAAAGAGTTTATTGCATAATAATTATTTCTTCTTTTGTCATAGGCAATTTTGATATTTACACTTTACGGGTGAGTTACACTTCTTTTCTGGTCTATATTGTTAAGTAGAAGTGATCACTGCATTTTTTTTAAGGAAGAAGTGCGTGCTTGTGTCTGTGTGTGTGTGTGTGTGTGTGTGTGTGTGTGTGTGTGTGTGTGTGTGTGTGGTAAATGCTACAGAATGAGCTAAAAGGTGAACGTGGCGATTCAGGCCCGAAAGGAGAAAAAGGCGAGCCGGGTGGATTTTATGGTCCTCATTTAGGTGGAGCTCAGGGACCACCAGGACCTTCTGGAAGCCCAGGAGCTCCTGTAAGAACTTGCATTACACTTAATCTGTTGTCCTTATAAATGCTTCTTTGTCGTTTTAAGTGCTGCAGGTGATTGGGTATAATGAAATGTTCTTCATTAATTTCTTAAAATTTTTTCTTTCATCTTAGGTTTAAAAAAATCACAAATTACTTGAAATGTGTAAATTAAACACACTGAAACATTTAAATGCCATTGTAATTGACATTGACATTGTAATTTAAATTTTAGGGTCCCAAAGGAGAGTCTGTCAGAGGCCCTCCTGGTCCACAGGGACCACCAGGTGCTGCCGGTGTTGGTTATGAAGGCCGTCCTGGAAACCCCGGACCTCCTGGACCTCCTGGACCACCAGGATCACCTTCATTACCTGGAGCACACAGACCTAGTGAGTTCCTGTATTTCTTTGTAACACTTTTCATGAGATGAAAATGAAGAACCCTGCGTATGTTATATATAACCTGAAATAAACAAGTTTTTTGATGTTTGTGATTATTTACATTTTTTGTTATTTTTCCTTGTGCAGCTATAAGTATTCCTGGTCCTCCAGGTCCACCAGGTCCACCAGGTCTGTCTGGGCAAGGCATTGGAGTAAGTTTAATTGATTAAAATGTAGTAGAGTTATATACATTCATTTTTACATATTACAATTTTGCTAAATAATATAACTGTCATGAATAGTATTAACATTACCACTATTATATCCTTCTTATTCTTCTTCTTATTAATTAATTAATTTTATTTTAGTAATATTATTACTGCTACTCCTGTTACCACTATTATTAGAACCCACAAATTTTATTCATCCATAGACTCTTAGAGAATGAAGTATCATGATGTAACTTCAGGAGTACATTTAATTTATATTTATAAACTACTTACGTAGGTACACATAGGTGCTGTGAGGTTCACAGGACAGCAGTAAACTGCTATTCTATTCCTATTTCTGTAATAATTGTTTAATTAACTTAATTTAAGTAATTATTTACTTACTATATACAGAATAAATGCACAATTGTGAATTGTATTTATGGTAGTTTAGGGGTAATCTTAATTATATGATTTTTTTAAAAATATATACTATCTAATATTCTAGGGGTATTACTAGAGATATAGCATACACTTTATATACCAAGAGAGTTCTCTCATACTAAACTGTTTACTATTACTACTAATATTAATCATATACATGTACTATTTGTTAAATGTGTACATTTCTATTTTACTGTCAGCATATCATACAAGGGCTGAGAGTAAACAATAAGGTTTAAAACAGCATTAAGAAAACCATTAAAAAGGTAATAATGGAATTTGGCAAAGCTTTTTGAGATGTTGACCTTAGTGTTTGTTATGTTAAAACTGAAGTCCGGTATCATATGTTAACAACAACTAATTATGTACTGTAACATAACAGCTTTGTTGTTTGGGTACAGACATTTATATAAACTGCAATGCGATTTTGATATTTTTCAATATTTTATAGGTGACTATTCTGAGATCTTATGATATAATGGTGGCGACAGCACCAAGGCAACCAGAGGGTACTCTCTTCTATATTTTGGACAGAAACGATCTCTATATCAGAGTGCGAGAGGGCATCAGACAAGTCATGGTACAGTGCAGTAAATCCATAACACATTACATTCAAGTAGATGTTTTTACACTCGTATCTGAATATACATTCTTTCTTTTAGCTTGGGAGTATTAACTCCTTCTACAGAGATGTGGTAAGTGTTTTATCTCTTTATTATGACTGAACTGTACTTTTTTGGCTATTAATCACACAGATCTATTAGTATTTACATAAGAGTGGGTAACATTTTATTATTATTATTATTTTTTTATGAATGATCATAATTCTTTTAAAAGCAGTATTATAAGCACACACTGAAATAGTTAAATTAAACATGGAACTTATAGTGCTGTAATCCTTATATAAATTTATATAATCTATATATAAATTGGAAATAAATGACATTTCTAGGTAAAGTCAAAGCTTACAGTGTTATGTAATTGGTGTGTTCCCATTTTTTACATAAAACTAACTTAATTGCAGTGTCAGTTGTTATATTACCTGCATCTATTCAGTTGTTTGATATGTGCCACTGCTATAGTCATTTAACATAAAACAGAAAAACTATTTTGAATAATTAAGTTTGAATAATTAAATTATTCAACAGTAAAGACAGGCATTAAAAAGAAACATGTGAGAACATTTCACAGATGCACATGAGCTGTTTAATATTGTATTACTAATGTTTATATATATTTTAAAATATTTTAAATATTTGTATTATTTATAAATATAAATTTAATAGCAATATAGATCATCCTTTTGCTTGGAGATTAATGTGTGATTTCTGTTTTTTGTTATTTTTAAGATTTTGGTTACCCATGTCTGAATTAAATGCACAAGTCGATCGGGTACCGAATGACCCACAGCTCCACAGTTACACGTATGTTCTTATTCTCTGTGCAGGACAATGAGGTGGCAGCAGTGCACCCTCCCCCTGTTGTGCAATACTCAGCAAATAACGGAGCTGGGCATTACTCCCAAGGTGCTCAGCCTCCAGAGGGACAGAGTAACGAGCCTTCTCAGTCTGGCATTGAGATCAGTAATCCCCATTACAGAACCCCGTACTCGGCTTCTCTGCCAGATCCCAGATATCCTCAGCCTGACCACAGATATGTTCCTGTACAGCCAGAGAGGTACTCAGTTACCCCTGCTTTCAGACCAAACCCACCTATTGCACCTGTGCATCATCCTGAGGGACATGTACACACATCCGGTCCAGGGGTAAGCTCTTTATTTCATGCAGAAATGATAAACAATTGCAATTATGGAAATATTGCTTAAAAACTTAATGCTTTTATTAAATGTAAGTAAAATATCAGAAGCACCTGTTTCTTATGTAACATCCTATGTTTAATAATGTTTTAATTATGCTGTGTCTGGAACTGCTTGTCTATAATGCCACATGGCTTCTCTGTGTGAACAGCTGCACCTGATTGCCCTGAACAGCCCTCAGGTGGGAAACATGCGGGGCATCCGTGGTGCAGACTTCCTGTGTTTTCAACAAGCACGTGCTGCAGGTCTAAAGGGAACATTTAGGGCCTTCCTGTCCTCCAAACTGCAGGATCTTTACAGCATTGTCCGCAAGTCTGACAGAACCACACTACCTATTGTCAATCTCAAGGTATTATCGCCCTTTTTATTTGCACTTATATATGAAGAAACATTTGAATTTTTTAGAGAGCAATGTCTAATCAAATAAGTTTCATTTATAAAGGACCTTAATATAATATTGTATTATAATTTAACATTAACCATGGTCATACTACTGCTAGAAAGGTAGTGCAGTTCAGCATAAGCAAGCCACAGTTTGACAGTTTGAAGAAAAAATCTCATACATTAAGGAAGAAACAGTCACAAAATGAGGCTCTGTTCTCCTCTGGATGACCTGGAATGACAGAGTGATTAATATAACCCAGTTCACATAATAATCCCTGCAAAGTTAATTAACCACAGGACTTTGTGTATATTAATATGTACTACTAAACAGTAGATACAATCAGCCGAGGGCATGGAAGCTCAGTGGTTAGGGTGTTCAAATTCTGAAGTTTTTGGGTTCAAATTCCAGGTCCACTAAAGTTATCAATGTGGGGTCATGAGCAAGTTCCTTAACCCTCATTGCTCCAGTGTTGCTTTGGATAAAGTTGCTTTGGATGCTTTGGATAAAAGCATCTGCTAGATAACAAAATGTAAATGGAAGGTACAAAATGATTATAAACCAATGAATTTAAATATTTTGGAGAGAAAATTATTGGGCATAATGTAAGATTATAAAAAGGGTGCTCTCTCACTCTCTTTCTCTCTCTTTTTTCCCCCCTCCCCCTATATAATAATGTATATATACAATTTAATTCATTTATAGCAGTTAACCTCAAACCTCATCTGACATGCAGAGGTTCAGTAGCATACTTGTGTTGTTCAGACGTTTGATGTCTTACATGTATCTGTCTCTTTCCCTGCATAATCTGTAGGTAATCACAGTCTGACTGGCTGATGTTGAGCTCAGGGCTCTAGTATTGCATTATTATAAAATAATTCTAACACATTTTTAAAGAAAGTTAAAAATTCTGCTAATGATTTAAATTTTACATAAAAAATATCAACTTTAATATTAAGTAGTGGTTTATAAGAATAAATATTTTAGTTTTAAGTCTTTTTCTCTTTGACCTCAGCCAGTTCTCTGGTCAGCCATGGCAGTAAAGATACCCACTCAGATGAACTATTCTGGCTTCTTCTGTGCTTGGTCATGTGTCATTATAGTACTGATGTTCTTCTCTGCAGGATCAAGTGCTGTTCGGCAGCTGGGACACTCTGTTCGGTGATTCGGAGGGAAGGATGAGGAACAACGCCCCCATATACTCATTTGATGGCAGAGACATCCTCAGGGACAGCGCCTGGTGAGACATTAGCTTGGGTTTTGCACAGTTGATTTGCAAGCCTTATGAGTGTGCCACAGTTGCACATTTCTGTTTGTGTTAATCATTAAATTTTGCCACATTATTTTAGTATATTTTTAATTCAATTATATTACTGCAATTACAACTGATCAGTATCAGTGTCATCCATGAGAATGTTAAACTTATTAATTCCATTATTCATCAGTAATGATCTATTAACCTGTTCATGACCTTGCTGTAAGGTAAGTATATCAAATCTACCATTACAAAGTATGGAGCACTTCGGCACTTTCTGAGTCACCTTCATGCACGACAGGGCACTCATTTCCCCTTCTACCTCCTGACATTGTGTAAGATCACATTTTATTTCATTCTGGTTTAGATTACACTCACACAAAGGTTTATTCATGTAACATATTGATTTCGCATGATTATTAACTTTCCATATACAAAATTTCAACTAGTTTCACTCTATTTCTTAGACTAGTTAGCTTCCTAAATTATATACTGTATATATATATATATATATATATATATATATATATATATATATATATATATATATATATATATATATATATATATTATAGCTTCCTAATAATTATTATTCCTAAATTCTAGCAAAAACAAAAATAAAAGATTGCAAAAGACAGTTTTAGCATCTTTACATCAGATGACCTTCTGTTTCGCCTTAGCTGTTCTGTATTTGTTTGTATGTTGTAAATTATTTAACAGGCAAATTCATGTTATTTAGCTTTTTAAATTATTTCAATGAAATCTAAACAAGAAATCGTAAATTTAAAACTCCCTGTTTTACCTACAGTTAAAGTAACTGAGGAGATGTACGGTGATCATGGATTTATTATATTTCTACCTCTCTGTGTGCATTAGGCCAGAAAAGATGATCTGGCATGGCTCCAGTGGTAAGGGTCAGCGTCAGATGGATAACTACTGTGAAACATGGAGGACAGCGGATCATGCCGTGATGGGTCTGGCATCATCACTGCAAGCTGGACAGCTCCTGCAACAGAAACCCAGCAGCTGCTCCAGCAACTTCATTGTGCTATGTATTGAGAACAGCTACATCACGCAGGCCAAAAAATAAACCACTCATCCGTCCTTTTATGTGGTGCTACTACACATTAGGCTAAGTGTCCCAAGATGGACAGGTCTTCATTATTTCTACATCAATTATCCTGCTATTCATGTTTTTATAAAACACACAGGACCCAACCTTGCATAGTGGAGAGGCGGCCTGCTACCTTATGGTTCCACACATAATACCAATAAGACAGGCTTTGATATATTCTCTTATCATTGGCACATATTTTCTGGAAGGGTTTGAACTTGGACAGTTCAGTAGAGTGAAGCAGGGAGGTTGAAATATATCCGTTTTTGAACTGGATATGAAAAGTTTGTAACTGTTGTTTTTCTCAATGTCTTAATTGGAATTTAACCAGTTTAGCTACATACATCTGTGTATTTTTTCTGTTTCAATTCACAGCTATTGTTTTTATTCAAAGTGGCAGAAAAGTCAAAAAATGGTAGTATTTACAAAGAGTAAATATTTATTTTGTGTTGAAATTTGAAACACATAAAACCACAGAATACCTTTTTTACCATATTTTAGCTACCTTTTGTTTCAAAATATAACTTGTGTGTGTGTGTATATATATATATATATATATATATATATATATATATATATATATATATATATAAACAGCTAAATGTAAAACTGAAATCGATTTTTTATACCACTGATAAAAGAAAAAAAACTACTACTTTAAATTTAACTTCTGTTGGTCTTTAGTGCATAAAGACATTTATTACAAATCAAATTGACAATTATGAATCTGTATTTTCTTTTAAATGTAGGATTGAACTGTACATGAAATGATTATTGAAATGGCTGTTATTCTCTGAATGATTATATGCTTGCTCATTCTAGACCATTCTATACGGGAAGTGTAAAAAGTACGATGGTGCAGTACAGTAGTGCTCAACCTGCAGCCTGTGCCATGAGGAGGCTTTTTATAACTATGCATTAGCAGCTAAATAATGCATGTATGCCGCCTGGAAATTAGCTTTTGCCCACTTCTGATGCCTGGTTGATAAAAAAGGTCGAGGATTACTGTAATTTAAAGAGGATTTTATTCAGTGTTTCATAGCTTTTATCTCAAATGAGTATTAGATCCAACCACATTTAAAAGTGGAAGACAAAAGAGAATTTTGGTGCTGCTTACTGAAATTCAGAGATGTACAGTCATTGTTGTTACAAGGATGAAATGTAAGTAATGACCTAATTTGGTCTAGTCTGAATGAACATTTGTGCTGACTTCCAAGGTAAAAGGTGATTTAGCATCGCCCTGTGGAAGCCAAGCTTTTTTTTTTATTTTGTAACTCTTTTGTGCATCATCACTTTTACAAGGCACTGAATAAATAAATAAATACTTTTTCACCACTCACATTAAAGACATTCGTTTCTAGTACTTCTTCTAAAGAGAATAATGTTTAAACTTATGTTTTGTCACTCACACTATGGCAAAAAATCCCATGTCTTACAATGATAATAATTTCTGGAATTTCTATTCTAGCTAATTATGATGGTGCTGTTCTGCTGTTCTAATCTCACTATCTTCTGCTTAGTCCTTTACTATTGCTGATGGGGGTTCCCATGGCCATCAAGGGGAGAACATTTTGGGCGCTGGGCAGATACACCCAGGACAGGGTGCCAAGCCATGCTGGGTACACACTCACTCACACAGACACACAGACACACACACACATGATAATTTAGAGCAGCCAATTTACCTTGAATCCACGTTTTTAGACTGTAGGATGAAACTGGGGAACCCAGAGTTAACCTAAGCGGACACAGGGAGAACACTGAAACTTCACCCTGATCTAGATTCAACCTGGATCCCCAATGCTGACATACAGATGTGCTAACAACTACAACACTGTGCCGTCCGTTCCCTGATAGATTTGCCCTGCATAATTTGCAATTATGGACTGCCATAGTAATATGAATTTCTGGGCAACCAAAAAGACCATGGTGGTTAACCAGGTTAAATAACAAGATCATAATAATCATCAAGCAGTCTTACTTGCCACTAAACAAGAACAAAAAAAGCTGCCATACTTGCCACTGAACATTATGTGTACAGTATATGTTGGTTGATTTTGCACCCTTGTACTTGCTGAGCAGATGTTTTAATTAGAAGGTGTAATAGGAACCAACTAAAATAGGAGGCAATCAGTAAAAAGTTTAGTTGTTTAGTTGTACCGCTATTGAGTTTTTTGAAAACGTATGTTGTTAAATCTTGCAAGGTGTGAGTGGGCTGAGAAGCAGCAGGCAGCAATTAAAACCTCTGTTTGTCTCCAATTTCTTTAGATCACCAATGCAGTTTTTGGTATGATAATTGTATGGTACTGTAGCTCGGTGTTTAGGGTGTTGGGCTATCAATCAGAAGGCTGGAGGTTCACATTCCAATTCAAAATTGCCAGTGTAAACTCTTAAGCAAGGCCCTTAACCCTCATTACTCCAAGGGTGCTGTATTATGGTTTACCCTTTGCTCTGAACGCATATTAAAACACTTGTAAGTCGCTTTGGATAAAAGAATCTACTAAATGATGTAATGTAATTATAATGCCTTGGATTTCATTAAAGCTGCTTTGGCACAAATCTTGTATTATAAAATATGTTACATAAATGAAACAGTTAAATCAGTTAAGCAACTGAAGTGAAGTACTACAATTAAAGTCTGCAGAAAAAAACAGTGATAAAACTTTTTTAAAAATGTTACATCCACAAGATTTTTAACAGACATTACTTTTGATCCATTTACAACACACTTACACACTGCCCCAGTGATTTTAATCCTCTAGAACAACAACCTTTTCAGGACCAACCTGAAAACACAGGATCCCCGTCTTTTTGTGGGAGGGATGAAAACCTGGATTTTGAAAAATATCACCCATGCACCCACTTTTCTTTCATTAACTCAACCTTGTATTTTTAATATTTAATTAAAACAATTTATCAGTGAAGAACTTTTAATAAATAAAATAATAAAATAATGAATATATGGATATTTTCATTTGTTATTGTCTGTATCAACATTCAAGATGTAATTCTTTACAATATTTTATATATTTTTTAAAAATACTACAAACATCTATTATTTTGGCCTGTATCACCGTAGTTTGATATAACAGACTATAGTCCTTTTAACAGAGTGCTTAACACCACACAATCAATAGCCACACAATTGTTACAAAAGCTAAGTCTAACCATCAGTTTGGCTGGGTTTTTTTCATTCTTTTGCTTTAAATAAACTTATTTGGCTTCAAACTATAGACTAATAAAAAGTAAATTCTTGCAGATCCAGAGGTTTGTGGTTTTAATTAACTGCCTAAGAACTGTGATTCTTGTCAGCCCACATATCACCTACAAGAGCCCTGTGTTGTGACATCACTCTCCTCTACTGCGTCTTTCACTAGGCTCAGCGCTCACCTCAAGGGGCTTATAACTCTTTCAATAGGATTTAACTATGTGGCCTTGAGAAGGCCTCGGAGAAACAAATCACTGACTGTGCCAGAGAGAAAGGAATTGCTCACACAATTTCCACAGAAAGCACCATTTTCAGACTTAAGGGCTGTTAAGAGCAACTTGTTCAATCAGAACAAATTGCATCATTCTGTCTGTTTCATTCGTTTAGTTTGTTCCCTTTCAGCATTAACTTCTGTTTACACATGTAGTTTATATTAAGTTTTGCATTAATTATACTGTTCTTCCACATTATATTGATATGTATATTATATATACAGTAAGTTGTGGAATAAATATAATGCGGAAGAACAGTAAAATCAATGCAAAATTGCAATACTTAAATGGTTACATGGTTGCTAACATCCAAAAATATCCCAATTTTAAAAATGAAGACTGGTGTTTGCCAGAACTTATCTGAACAAGATAGAGTTTGGTAAATGTCCTGAGGACGGCTGAGACCAAATAGAATTTTTTGTTCAAGCGCATAATTATGTTCAAACACAGTGAAGGTTCGATGATGATTTGAAGTTGTTTTGCTGATTTATCCTGGAACTAGAGTCCCTGATTGTGTGAATACAAAGAATACTAACAAAACACCTTCGGAAATATTGAGCACCCTAACTGCCAAGATCCGCTCACTGTGGAAATTGAACTTGGACCTGCTTGCTATATCGCAGATTCTGCCATGCTGCATAAATCACAAAAATTAACCTTCACATAAATTACCACAATGCATATTTTTAGATGGCTGTTTTTATGGATGTCTTTTATTTCTTATTATTTTATTAGTCATCAGCCATTAACTGTTCCAATCTTCAGAGATACATCAGAGGGATTGTGCAATATTTTAAATGGAGTTTATTTTAAATCTCCCCATGATGTCATTATAAGTTGTTATTGCAATTCAAATTGTTTAATTATTTTTATATACAATTTTATTTTGTATTAATTAAGGTCATTTTGACTTAACTGCCATCCAGTATATTAAGTGGCTTAGTTTGCTGAGCCCTAAATAACCCTCACAAAAGGCAAGACAGTGCATCTACAGCTGGCTGCTTATCATTGCACTGCCACACCAGGGCTATAGTTAGTTTCCGTGGAGTAATAAGTATGCACATCCTACTGATCTACAGACAGTAATGATACAACAGCAGAAGACAATAAAGACTTTAATTACACTGGTAACTGGAGTAAAAGAAAGTGGTTAGATGTGCTGTGTTTAAGCTGTCTTTATGAGTCACTCATATGGACATGGTTCTGTGAAGTTACTGTAAAGAAAAGGTATTGCTTTTTTCTTTTCCCTTATTTGAATAAAATGTACAGACTTCTAACACAGCATGGTTCAAGCACTGAGGCTGTAAGATAGGCCGGCTCAGAATTCTGCATATATAATTCTATGACCCAGGAAATGTAACAAAAATGTGCAATAACACTAAATATTAATCAGCAGAGCAGCTTGCAATGAGAGGACTCAATTCAAACGTATAAGGGTTGTTAAAATCTTTACATTTATTATATATATATTATTATTTATTATATTTATTTAAAATAGTTGTGATTTGATGACATTACTGTAAGTAAATGTTCCTTTACATGCACACATTTTCTATATAGTCTTAATCAGCACATACAATCAGGTTAAACTCTAAAGCACTTTATTACTTTTAAATATAAGATTCATGGCACACACTTACTGATTTACTTACGAATCTGGCCAAGTTTTTGTTCTCTATTGGATAATTTCTAAAAGCCCCGTTAAACCTCTGTGTTCCAAAGACATAGAAGCCACTTAAAATATATAAAATGTTCCAAAGTGTAAATGTTTTTATCGTATTATAGCATTATTGACTTTGGTATTCATTTTAAAACAATGGTTACATTTTAAATGCAATGCCAGCGTTTTTATGACATGAGAATCAGAAATAAATGATTCCGGGGGACCATGAAGCATTAGGTTAGGAATATGAGCTGCTTAACTCCTGTTGAAATAAATCTCATTTTCCAACAATTGTTTTTTTTTTTTAAATAGAAATTTTACTATATTGTGCAATCAAAGTAATTTAATTGAATTCATAATTCATTTACATTATCAATTTGTTAAATTGTTTGGGATTTAAAAAAAAATAAAAGTATGTAACTTTTGCAAACACTACGCAGTAATTAACTCAAGTTATTTGTATTGTATCCAGGATTTTCAATCACAAACTTATAAAACCATCATAAACACCTGCAATGTACATGTAAAGCAGCTTCCTCCCACTGCAAGGAATGACATTTAAAGCGTGAATACTTTAAAATGAATGCATTTTTAATGAAATTCTTGCAGAACTGCGACAGTCTTATAACCTCTCAGAGTTGCAATGTGGGGATGTTCCTTCTTCTGCTAAACTTCCGGAATAATTAGAAAGGTCATTTTTTATTGCAATAAAAATCTTTTTTTCTTTATTCAAGATTGTTAAAGTGGGCGTTCAATGACAAACATTTTTAACTGACACTTGTATGAGTAATCATCACAAAGAAGAAGAACAACACATTTTAGTACAGATAGAATTACATTAAACTTCCATAATTAAATCTCATTTGGAAATTCACATACAAGATACATTTGTTACATTTTTCTGAAAGCGCCATCAGTAATAGTTTGTGCATGGTCACTAATTTACACGTGATAAGATTAGCCATTGTCACAACATAATATATCACTATAGGTACTGACAGGTGCTAAAACTGGAAAATTATATTTGCTCAGTGTATTATATTTGCTTCTTCTGTCCCTATAATGTCCTTTCCTTTTTTTTTCCTTTCCTTTTTTCACTACCACTTACCCTTACTAGTGACTAAGTTCACTGGTACATGCTTTGCACTTTCAATGATTTTTGTGTACCAATATCTCTACTGGAAGCTTATCTGATGTGACATCTGCTCCCATTTCTCATGCATTTTTTATTGAGGGCCTCTTACCCTTTGAATGGTTGCAAGTATTGCTTTATAAAGAAGATGAACATTTTCTATTTGGTGTACCACACCCTGCCTTCACTGCATGATATCCAGTGTTTGCAACATTTTTCCAGTGCTGCTCAATTATATTTCTGTGTGAATATTTAAAAAAAAACCTGATAGACCGAAAAATTTGTAGGTTCAAAGTGCAGTGAACCAGCAATCCTGCTGAGTCATGATCAGGTTTTCATATGCACATACTATGTGGTATTGGCATGTATAATGCACTCTGATATTGATGGCGCCATTGATTTTGTTGCTTTTTAAAATTTACTGTCCATCTCGTTTCCTAAAGCAAACTGTGTCCAAAATAAAGGCATGTCTTCAGAAAGTTCCTTTACTCTGATTTTTCTAACTCAAAAGCAGCTTACCTAGGGGAGACCTGATTTTTACACTTGTTAATATGAGAGCATTTATTGCACCTCTCTTTGGACCTCTTGTTCTTGCAGAGTCGTGTGTCTGAAGCTTGACATGCCTTTCATTTATCATTTTGACAGTCCACCATTGATCATGTATCATGCAGGGGAGCGGTATCAACATCGATCTGGAAAATAAAATAACGTCTTTATGAAATCGGCTCACTGTTGGACCTTGGTTTTTAGTTACAATTGGGCCAGAGTTCCTATTCCTATTGAAGCCTCTGTAGTGATTTTTTAATTAGTAATTACTAATCCTTTACCAAAATGAATTCTTTTACTTTCCCATAACTGACTGTGGTTTGCAGACCATGGATAAGTGTACAACAGTGTAGAAACTGTGGATAAAGACAAATTGTTAAAATAAAAAGTTAAAATAAGTTGAAACTTTTATCAATGTCTTTGTCTTTGTCCAAGTTTGTAGGCCAATAAATGCATGGCTGTTTTACATCTTTAATATCTTAGAATAATTGTACTTTTAAATGTGCGTGGACTGTTATTATTTATATTTATAAATATTTTTGCTTAAGCGGCACGGTGGCTTAGTGGTTAGTACGTTCGCCTCTCAGCGCTAGGGATTCCCGGTTTGAATCCCCATCTGGGTGGAGTTTCCATGTTCTCCCCGTGTCTGCGTGGGTTTCCTCCGTGTTCTCCAGTTCCTCCCACAGTCCAAAAACATGGATCAAGTCAATTGAATTCTCAAAAATTGCCCCATGCAGAGTGTGTCTGTATGAGTGAGTGTGTGCCCAGTGATGGATTGGCGCCCTGTCCTGGGTCTATCTGCCCAGCCCCCAAGACATTCTCCCCTGGATGGGCATGGGGAACCCCACCGCGACCCTAATAGAGGATAAAGTGGGAGATAATGAGTATTTTTGCTTAAAATGTTTGCTTCTTTCATGTTCCAGAATTTCAAAAGAGAACAGTTTAAAAACTCAAACATCATTGGTGGTAAAGGGGAACACTGATGTATAACAGAATAAAGTGTAAGTATAACAAAAACTACTCTCCCTCAAGCCACTGGCCTACTTAGTATTTTACAGGAACTGTTGTTTGTAACTAATGAAACATAACTGAAATGCCAATATAATCATCAGCTGAACATGCTTTTAGTATAGTTTAGTACAGTAGAAATTTAGCTCGTTAAAGCTCAAGTGAATATATTAATATAATACTTTTTAGAATTGTGCATTGGTGTATTGTCATGAAACAGAATTACATTTAAACCTGAATCGTCAAAGAGCAAGCCAGGATTAGTTTGTTTTTTTTAAAGAAAGAAATCTTGTGAGGACCATAGCTCAGTGTTAATCCATAACCTGTTAATCCAATAGAAACAAAGATTAAGTTCAGGAGAACCAGGAGTCTTTGATGAACAATAGTTCATTTGAGCGAGTTCTGTCAGAAAAGAAAAGAACGCTTAGTGGGGGTAAGACTCTGTGAGGGTAGAATTTACACAGTTCAGCATGGGACTCTGAAGTTACTCGTGGGCCCTTGAACAAGGCAACTTTCTTCTGTTTCTCAAGGTGGTGTGTGGCTGTATCATGGCTGACCCTGTACTCTGACCCCAACAATCGACTTTGTACACTTGTAAGTCGCTTTGGATTAAAGCATCTTCTGTGTCAAGAATCAAACTCTATCACTTAATTACTGCTCTTCATTAGCTCTGACTGCTTTTCTTATCTGTTTTTCTTTGAGGCTTCTCCAGCGTTTCATCCATGGAGCTGGCAGTGCATTGCGGCAATGACAATTACTGGACAGAACCTTGATTTCTGTTGGCTTGGTGGCTTTGCAGTCCTGCCAGGGTGGCCTCATTGCACTATAAAAATGGACACCTTTTCATTGCACAATCTGTACATGGCTGTCCTGCACTGTTAATACTGCCTGGCTGCTCAAGGAGGATGAGTCTCCCACTGAGCCTTGGTCCTCTCAAAGTTTCTTTATTTAAGAACAGCTGTTTTTTTTTTTCATTGTCGCTTTAGCTTGCTCTTTGGGAGTTCAGGCATGGAACACTGTAAAGCTGCTTTGAGACAATGTACTATTGTAAAAAGCACTTTATAAATGAATAAATCAGAACTTAAATTATTAAATGTAATCTAATGTATTTAGAGTAAATACCTCATGGCTTCTGTTAAGTATAATGCAGGATCTTTGACTTTATATGGTTATTCTTTACCCAAAAGATCCATGAATACCTTTTCAACCAAAATCAGTCTGCAACTGGCAAGAAACTAAAAATGATTTGTCAATGGGACTTTTAAAAGGTCAATAATCCAGCCCTTCTATTCTAATATTCTGACTAAATATTTTTGGACAACGTTTCGGGCGCCGGTCAGATACACCCAGGACAGGGCGCCAACCTATCGCTGGGCACACACAAACTCACTCTATATGGGGCAATTTGGAGAACTCAATCGACTTGATCCATGTTTTTGGACTGTGGGAGGAAACCGGAGAACCCGGAGGAAACCCACGCAGACACGGGGAGAACATGGAAACTCCAACCAGATGGGGATTCGAACCGGGAATCCCTAGCGCTGAGAGGTGAACGTACTAACCACAAAGCCACCGTGCCGCCCTTCTATTCTAATATTCTGACTAAATATTTTTAGACAACGTTTCGGGCGCCGGTCAGATACACCCAGGACAGGGCGCCAACCTATCTCTGGGCACACACTCACTCACTCTATATGGGGCAATTTGGAGAACTCAATTGACTTGATCCATGTTTTTGGACTGTGGGAAACCGGAGAACCCGGAGGAAACCCACGCGGACACGGGGAGAACATGGAAACTCCACCCAGATGGGGATTCGAACCGGGAATCCCTAGCGCTGAGAGGAGAACGTACTAACCACTAAGCCACCATGCCTCCCCAGCCTACAAGCAACTTCTTTTTATTTGATTTTACTTTTGAAATGAACGTGCACTACATTCTCAGGACTGACTGATGTCGTTTGGCAGAACGTTGGCTGGCTTGCTGGCTTCAGCTTGCGTTGGGCTCCTGCACACGTGAAGCAGTTCTGCAGTGGAGCATGCGGTGTTATTGTGCTGGGTTAAGTGCTTCACAATCTAATTACTCGAATGTCGGCTGCAGTCTTAAATCACGCTCTCTGTCTAAGTGCGCTGCTCAATCTGTCCTTCAGAAAGGGAAGCCTCACGCCGCTCTCACGCTGGAGCATTACTCCGATTGGATGGAAGCTATTACACCATTGGCTGGAGCGAGGCACAGGATGCTTGGGCGTGGATTGGTTGCGGGAGAAGCCATTTGCTCTCGTGCTATTGGCTCTCGGGAGAGAGTGGGAGGTGAACTTTTGCTGTCCTCCTGGTGCTGAAGCGTGTGGACATGTAGGGGACTCTTTACACTCCCGTTATCTGACTTGCTGCAGGTATTGCTGCCGTCTGCTTCTCCGTGATCGTCCACTTCTTTCAGCGTGGCCTCCGTGTCTGTGTCTCACTGCGCGTGTGTGGGGGTTTGTGTGTGTGTGTGTGTGTGTGTGTGTGTGTGTGTGTGTAGCAGAGAGATCAAGAGCGAGAGGAAGAGGAACAGCGTTTGTTTTCTCTCCCCCCTCTGGCCTCCCCGTCTCCCTGCTCCCTGTCACTCCGTCCTTCCTCCCTCCCGGACTCCACCGGCCTGGACCCTCTACCCATCAGCCCCTTTGACTCTCCTCTCTTCACTGTCCCATCTCAGCCGCCGCAGGTAAGGAGCCGTACTAACATGACCGGCTGCAGCGCTGCTCCGGCTGTTCGCAAGGTATTCTTCTCTTTCTTTATTTTCCTTCTCCCCCCCTCCCTCAAAAAAAAAAAAAAAAAAAAAAAAGAAAAAACAACAAACTTTGCATGTCTTCTCTTTTAATATGATTTAAGTAAACCTCACACCCATTATACAGTCTCCCGGCTTCATTTGCTTCCTCTGGCAGTTTCTCTTCTCAGAACGTTTGCAGAAAGATTGCTGATTAGGATTTGATACGGCTTTTGAGAATCGAGTTTAGTTCTGCCTTTGGTTCTGCCTTTGGACTTTAGTTCCCAGTGCAGGTTGGTCTGTTTGATTAACCAGTTATTTCCTTATTGATCCAGGGCTTATAGCACAAGTCCATCAATATCTGTTTAATTGCCCGATCATTAATTGTGCCTCACTCCTTCTTGATTTGATATTCTGGAGATGACGGCATATTGAAGTGGAAAGATTGCTGATTAGGATTTGATACGGCTTTTGAGAATCGAGTTTAGTTCTGCCTTTGGTTCCCTGGATGTTATTTGGGTTGTCTAAGTCTAAAAAATATGGTATTTTAACGTCTGCTACTTTCTTTCCACTTTGTGGGCTATTATGAGTGTCTTCTATGGAATATGCTATTGATTGTAGTACTTTTAATAGTTATTCATTGCTGGTTGCATGACTTTAGAAACAAATAAAGTATGAAGACGCCTAGCAGAAGACCAAAACAACAAACAGGATGACATAGCAGAATGTGCAATGCTTTGACCACTGGTATGCTCTAATCAAGCGAGGTCTTCACTGGGCAGTTCAGGCATTAACATGGTCCATAAAGCATTGCAGGCCACAGCAGAAAAAAAAAAGGCCTGCGTTGTTGCCGCTCCTGCACTTCCACTCCACTTTTCTTGAAATGGGATTTTTTTTCAAAGAGCTGATGGAGCTATTAATATTGACTGACCATATTTTACTGAGCTCACTGAGTTCTTTGGCTCTAACAATCATAGCACTGAAGAGCTTATTGAAGGCTGTACACTTTAATCAGCATTTTATATTCGTGTAAACTTTAATTCTAAATAATCTCTCTCTCTTGCACTCTCTCCTTCTCTCTCTCTCTCTCTCTCTCTCTCTCTCTCTCTCTCTCTCTCTCTCTCTCTATATATATATATATATATATATATATATATATATATATATATATATATATATATATATATATATATATATATATAATGTATTTGTGTGTGTGTGTGCATGATAGATAGATGATTTTTAAATGTTACTGCATTATAAAGGAATGCCCCACATTTTGTTCTAAAAATATTTATTGCACATAGTTGAAATTTGGTGACAATATTAAGTTGTGTTTTTATTATACACACTTTTATAGTTTCTATTAACTCGTGTGACCAGCGTAAAAAAGTGCATGTATTTCCTGCTGGTATCGGCTCTTGTCCTGTTTACATAACCAGAGTCTCACTATCCCCAAGAACATGGAAATTCGAGAGGATCACATCTGGGCCGTATGCTGGACGAGGCAAAACTGTCCAACCCAGATTGGGATGGCCAAAGTTCATTACAGCTGTGCCATCTATTGAAATGATTTAAAACTTTAAACACACATAAGGAAAATCATCCAAACATCCAAAACCAAAGTTTGAACATTTAGGCATTCACTGTGTTATCTTATAATACTTATAACTTATTCTTAACTTATAATACCAGGGTAATAAGGATTGTATGTGAGCTTTAGATTTGATTCTTTAAGTTTTCTTTTACTTTTTAGCCTCTCTGCTAGATTAATGAAACTTCTGGTATAAAGGTGGTTATGCACAAAATTACAGTAGTATGTTTTTAATTAGCATTTATTAATTTAGTTGTTTTTGTGTCACATGGTAAATGGTACAAAACAAGACTTTATTAAGCTTATATTTTGTATAGTAAAAGTGCATTGAGCGCTAAAGAATAACGACAAATAGTACAAAAATGTAATATGAACTGGCTTGTAACTGAGTTGGCATTCCATTTATATCACACACACACACACACACACACATATATATTTTTAATTAGCCAAAGTTTACTTGAATCTATTATTATGAAAAGTCTATTGTTATTAATACTAAAATGAATTATTCTAATGATTCATAATTGTGGAACTTTATCAGTTCATTTGTAAAATTAGTTTAACTCTAATTAGACTTTAGTTCCCAGTGCAGGTTGGTCTGTTTGATTAACCAGTTATTTCCTTATTGATCCATGGCTTATAGCACAAGTCCATCAATATCTGTTTAATTGCCCGATCATTAATCGTGCCTCACTCCTTCTTGATTTGATATTCTGGAGATGACGGCATATTGAAGTGGAATCAAGACTACATTGTAAAACACTGATGTTAATGATAGCTCTTTTGTAATCTTGCCAGTTTTATATGCACATTTGCTTCGCTCTGCTTTTTTTAATAAAGCTGAGCCATGCTGCGGGCTTATTCGGGTGTAGCATTGGGAGGTTTCGTTCATCATGAGCATGCTGAGACCGCAAGCCTGTTTTGCAACGTGGTCCTCAAATTATCTAGGGATGTTAGAAGTGTGGAGGCATTGATTAGGGAAGTAAACTGAGAGAAGAACAGGTGTCTTAATTAACACCAGTATCCCTTTGCAGCCAGCCTGGCCTGTTTCCAACGGCAAGATAAAGAAGGAGTGATTATTCAAATTAAAAGGCTTCTTTTTCATCGCAGGCAGTCGACAGGAAGTGAAGCTGCGTCTTAGCAGCATGACGTGTCTTAGCAAGTACACATAACAATCTTTCGAGCAGTATTAAGTCCTACTGAGCTAAATGTGCATTTCTATACCGTGAGCTTCTGCTCAATTTAGTATAACATTCTGCAAATACAGGGAAGTTCTGTGCTGTAAATCATAAAGGATTTGATTTGATTTTTATTTTATTTTGTTTTATTATACTAAGGAATGGTACTTTCAACAGTGTACATGTAAAACCATTATTTAAGATGCATAAAATTATGCATCTTGTGTTTAATTTGTCCTGAATTACTAATATATGAATCTCACCCACCTGAAAAGATTAAATATTTGGTTCTCTCCATGTTGCTTTACATGTTAATTTTCATTACTTTTTATATAAGTTTTTTTTGCAAATGTTCTTGTAAATTATAATAATATTACTGTTTTTGTAGCATTTGTGCCATATTTTGTAATAAACAATAGGTTTTACAGTTCAGTTGGTGGAGTCATCAATAGAACTATGTGAAAATGTTTCACTGTGTTACTGTTATTTAAACAATGAATTTTAAAAATAACTTTATCTGATATATAGTAGCATTAGAGGTGCAGTTATTTATGTTTAAAATCAGATTAGAATTCAGTGATTAAAGTGATGAGCATTGGTATTTTAGAAGTGCATTGGCTTGCTGTTTGTATCCCTGGCATGCACACTCACTGTTTAGTGTGAGAAAGGCCTTCAGTTGCCCAGAAGTTTGCGACCTTAAGGACTAATTATACCCTTAGCTTTAGGAGTGTGCTTGGTTGGTTTACCACTCCTGAAAAGAGTAAGAATGGTTTTGTACTTTGGATCTGACTGTGGATCGCTTGCCTCCTAACTCCTAGCTTTTTTTTTTTTTTTTTTTTAAATAACATTTTAGTCAGACTTCCGTAAAAGTTCTATAGTATTAACAGACCAAATCATCAAGACTTTATTAACCGTCAGCTAGTTTTGTTAATAATGAAGGTTCTATGTTGTTAAATAGTATAGGGAATGTGCAGGCACAGCTAAGCTGCATTTGATGGCACTTAACATTTAGGACTAATATTAAAAAGTTGCTCTGGATGGAGTATGTCAAATGCAGTGAATTCATGTGGTCAGAGATTTAATGATTTTGGCATGATGTTGACCATTTTTTCTGAATTATTGTTAATTTAAAAATAACATTCCTTATTATATAGCATTTTACATAAATCTAGTGTGAGGGCACAAAAAGCCACAAATGGCAAAATGACTGTATACTGTATTTATATGGTTTTAGCCAGTGGCAGACTTATTATTTTATTAAAGGTCATGAAAACATGGATCTTACAGGCACATGGACTCAGACATGCACATTAATACACTGTTATGATATCAGTGTATTAGTCTTGTTGACTACACAAGGAGAAGTCCAGAATTTGTAAAATTGATTTCAAAGTATAAATAAAATATGTAGTATATATAAAAATACAAAGATATGACCTTGAATATCTTTAGATCACTTTCATTGTAATATTTAGTTTTTTCTTCACTAGATTACTTTTTAATATTGTCAGCATGTGTTGATGGTTACATACTGCCTTAAATAATATTTACAAGCTGAAGAATTAATTATACCAAGCTTAAAAAAATACTTATGGCAAATGATGGAATGAAGTGTTTTAATTTTTAATCATATTTGCTTCCTAGTTTTAATTGATCGTGCTTTTTGTAGTTAAGAACAGCAATGCAAAGTGCTTTCTTATCAACACAGCTACTTAAATGCTCCATTTTTTCCCTTAACATTATCTTTTTTTACTAACAAAAAAGTCAGCTTAAATCAAATTTATACCATAGCATAATAAGCTCTTAGCACAATGAAATCAAATGCAGCCTATTATTATCTGCTTAATTTCAGTGTGGTTTGCTTAATGACTCATTTCTGGGTGTTGCTGTTTTTAGATTTAGAATCACTTTATTTCACCCCATGTTACTCAGGGAATGGGTCTCTGTGCATGCACACACGCAGAACATGTATCATACAAATCAGTTCACCGAAAGACACAAATCATAAGACATATATAAAATGTAGAAATTGAAATTATTATAAATTTCAATATTATATTAAATATTATAAAGGTCTATGTGACATCAAATCAAATGTCTACAAGAAATAATAAATATAAAATTATAAAAGCTAATGTTCCACATATGAAGTTACATGATAATTTCTAAAAAAAATATATATTTTAAGTTGATTGTGTACAGATGTTCAAGATGAGATGTTTTTAAAAATGTACACGGTGACCTCTGTGGTTGTTGTGGGGTCTAGCGGCAGAAGCTGTTTGTCTAAATGTGTTGGCTGTTTTGCTTTGATGGCTCAGAATCGTCTTCTGTAGTAAACTGGCTGAAGGAAGTGATGTTCAGGATGAGCGAGTGTTCAGATATATATATTTGGCCAATATGTTTAGTGTTATCAATTGAAACATGGGCAGATTTCATCCACTGGCCTTTTTAGCTGTACTGAGTATACAATTAAACTTAGCTTGTTTAAGTTAGAACATTAAACCAAATTAGTTATTTATATACTTGAGGATAGACTGTGTAAAACTGAATAATTGCTGCTTGCAAAACGTTGAATTTCCTCAGCTACATCAGTAAAAGAAAACAAATGTCTTTGAGACTGTCTTAAGTTCCCAAAGGAATTTGAGGTACTTCATTAGAGTTGCCACTAAGGAATATTTTTCTATTGATTAAACTATTGAGTATTTAATTGATTTGTATAGTAACCTTATTATTTTTTTTTCCTGAACAAACCTAATTACAATAACATTTCATTTTAATAACACTGTGCATCAATGTATAATGGCCATTATTTTAGTTTATTTTTAAATAGTTCCTGTTGTTTTTGTCTTTCTTCACACAAGGAACTGTCCTTAAATAGCAGACATGAAACTCATTGAGGTCTATGGCCCAGCGCTAGGCATGAGACAATTACAGATTTTGATGATGTGATTATTGTCTAAGAAATATTCATGATTATAAAATTATTATGCATTAATTAACAAAAAAGTGCCAGAAATCACAGGAACAATGCACAGTTTGTTATTTATGTAATGTAAACACGAAATAACATCATAACATTGTTATCAAAATAAGACAGCATAGGGATTTTGCTGAATATTAACACAAAATATTCTTTATAACATAAAGTATTCTCCCCAACACACAAAGAGATCAACATAGAATAAGATCAGATTAAAGATTAATGTGTTTTTCACACATCTATTTAAATGGACATTGTAAAGCAGCAAGTAGTGAATTTTACATACATTTACATTATATACATTTAGTCATTTAGCAGATTCTTTTATCCGAAGCGATTTACAAATGAGAGTACACAAGTCCGTAGTAAAACCAGCTACACTGTAGAATTATCAAAACTGATCATTATTGGATTCTGCCTTTTATTATTATGTTTTTATATATCAGGTGTTTGTGGAATATTGAGTTGTTTCTTAAAGATGCTAAGTGACTCCACTTTACGGGCCGAGTTGGGTGGATTGTTCCTCCATTTATCACTGTGAGGTTGAATTACCAATCGACATTCATCGCAGATTTTATGTATTGAATAATTAGTTTCTTTAACTTTGTTTATAAAATAAAAAAAGCTTTCACTAAAAATAGGAATATATTAAACAGGAAAAGACAGCTTCTTAGATAAGCACACCGTAACACTGATTCTGTGTTACGGTGTGCTTATCCTTTCATAAGCACACCGTAACACTGATTCTGATGCAGTTTATTATTCTGTTTGTTATGAAAACTAACTTCAGCAGTGAGGGGGATTTTGCAGTCCTTACTTCTTTAAAGTGTGAAAGGATAAGAAAATATCAAGCACATTAAATCCTGATAGCAGCTGTAATGTAATCATTTTGATTATTTAAGGAAAGTAATTAATAAACATTTTCTAAAACCCTTAAATAGTCGGTTTTATATTAGGTTGGTAGCCTGCTGTACCTAAAACCGAAAGCTCAAAAATTATTTGCTGCGCTTTTTATTATGATGTGTTTTCGGATATGCACTTTCAGAAGAGATTTATATTGGTTTCCACGTTGCACGTGTCACCATCGTTTGCTGACTTGTGTAAAATTAAACAGCCTAGTTAGATTTTTCAGTATGAATTAATTTATTTGGTTTTGTGAAAGGCTGCATAAGCATCGTATGTAAGCATCACTACAAACTCTTGGTGAGGGTGTGATAGGAGGGAATATTAAGTAGGGCTGGGCTACGTCGACGTAATCGATTACAAAAAATACATCGAAATGCATAACTTGCATCGACGCGTCAACAAAATGGCAGTACCTAATGAAAAGATGGATTTATCCGGAGCACAGCAGCTAAAAAGCATCTGTGTGCATCTAAAGTGTGGTGCTCTGTCAGATTTACAAAGTGGAGATGGCTTTGCACAACAGTACAACTGCTATACACGAGAGTTTAAACATCCGTGTCAGGATGTCTGCACAGCAAAACATCCACATGGCAGCAAAACGGCGACGTAGCTTCGGTTTACTTGTTTTTTTTTTATTTTTTAAGACTTTAACACATTGAACATGTTTCTGTTATTAGTAGTGCATTACTAACCGTTTCTTCATTGTCCTGTGTAGATACATGCAGCTTTTCTTAATACCGCCTATCAACAGTGTTTTCATATCACATTCAGATAAATTTGAATATCCGCGCTTGTATATACTCAACAAAAATATATGGTCAACATATATACTCCATAAAATGTCATGTCGTATTTGCCTCAAAGTTTAATCAGTGCAGTTTTTTTCACCATACCGACCGGTGATTTAATAATTTAACTATTTAAAAAATATATATTAATTCTTACGTCTAGTAGTTTTGCTAAGACATTTCAATAATGCTAAATGACTAATTTTAAAATATTCCACCATCATTTTAATGTGCTTTATATTATACTTGAATTAATGAATCTCTTGTGGTTGAGATTTGATGTTTGATAAAGCTGTTCAAGCTACAGCATTTTTGTGTTTCAATAGTGCTGTTAAGAGCACTGTGTTTAAAATTAAAATAATGTGAAAAAAATTGGAAGAATATAATTTCTAATAATTGGTAATTGTTGTCTACTTTTAATTTGTTAAGCATTTACATTTGCATTTGGTCATTTAGCAGATGCTTTTATTCAAATGGACTTACAAGTATGCTGTCAGAGCCTAGGATTGGCCATGATACAGCTTTATTAAAAATTGTGTCACTATCACATGCAACATAAAAAAGATTCATTATAAAATTAAAAATATATAAATAAACAGAGCTGATTTTGAAGATGCTTTTTGCGAAACAATTGATTTACACTTGATTTCCAGGTTTGTCTGACCGGCCTGAAAAATCTGACCAGGCAAGTGAACTCTCAGACACCAAAACCTCAGAAAGAACCCAGTCAGTAACCAAAACACTCTTCCCCATTGTAAGCAAGTTTAATTAACAGCTGCATGTGAACATTTCTGATTCATTCTACCCTCACTGTCAAAGAGTACCGTGTTGGTATTGTTTTGAATTTATTACATACATGCTGAGAATTTGCTTGCTGCTTGTAGGATTCCAGTCCTGAGTCAGCAATCCATAAAATCTTTTAATAACATTTCCTGCTGATTATGATTCTTACCTACAGTTGAGTGTTTTATCTTTTCTAAACCTCTGTGTATAAATAAAGTACTAATGTTTACTGTTTATGCAAGGGGCAGTGGTTGGCTTGTGGTTAAGGTACCAGTCTTTTGACCTGAAAATAGATCACTTTACTTTGAAGACTATGTTTTTTTATTTACCCCACTCCCCAAAAAAAGTCATCTTTTTCTTTTGGAAAGATTTGCATTCTGTCACTCTGGCTTTGCATATTCCAGTGGTGCCTTGGCCCTGTGCTTGCAGAATTATAGTGCATCTTAAGCGGCGTATTACAAAATGATGTGTTTAAAAATATGAGCTGGTTCTTAAGCTCTACGAAATTGGAAATGTCATCGATGAGGACGAAAAATCTGCTAAAAGTCTCCACATTAGTTTTGGTTATATATTTATAGCCCAATATACAATTTCATCAGCTGGAGACTGATGTTTCATGCATGGAAGGAATTTTTCAGGCAGAAGTTATAAATTTGTATTTTAGTAATATTCAGTCTAACAAGGCATTTTTTACACAGACGCCCATGTTTTTGAAGCAGCTGGTCTTTTTGCGCTTTTGGCTGTTTTTTTTGCTCTTTTCTCCGGATCCCATGCTGTCCTCGCTTCCGAGCTGTTGGATGGGCAGAGCTGCACTATGAATGGGCTATGTTATTCCTCTTATGTGTAGATCTCCCTTTGCCAGGGTGCTGGTGGGAGCTTGGCCCTCAACATCAATATTTCACGGTCAAAATTACATGGAGACCGATTAATACAAACTTTGCGACTGTGCAGTCATTGTATTAAGGGTGTGAGAAACTGCTTTTGTTGCTCTTGTCTCATGTGTTAAACTAGTGCTTGCAGCAGGATGAGCGATGCTTTATGGTAGTGCATTTGCTTGGTGCTGTGGTAAGCTTGCCAAAGTGTTGTCAGCTATCTTCCTTATTGTCCTCTTCTGGCCTCTGTCAGGCCAGTAATTCACAAGTTGATGCATAGCGCAGCTAAGAGCGGGGCTGAAATTGAAATGCTGCACATTTTTAAACAGGGTGCTATAGAATTATGATCTGCGAAATCCAGTAGGTCCATTTCCTTATTTAATCTGTGTTGTAATTTACCTCACAGAAGAGCTGTCAGGTTGGGGCAGGATAGGGTCTGCCGTACATCTCTGCATTTTCTTGACTAAAGTAAAACCTGCAGGTTTTGCATAAATCTTGTAAGATTATTGTTGTCTTTAACTGAACTCCGCGTGGGTTTTCTCTGGGTTCTCCAGTTTCCTCCTACGCCCCAAAAACATGGATTCAAGGTAAATTGGCTGCTTTAAATTACTCCTATATAGTCTGTGTATGTGTGTGCCACCAAACCCAGTGATAGATTGGCACCCTGTCCTGGTTGTATCTGCCCAACGCCAGAAACGTTCTTTTCTGGATGGGCATGGGGAACCCCCCTGCAACCCTAATAGAGGATTAAGCGGAAAATAACGAATGAATGAATAAATGCATTTTATCACCGTATTTTCTTAAAACTCACAATGGTGTAGTGGTTAGCATGTCCACCTCTCAGCACTGGGGAGAGGTTTAAATCCTGATCTGAGTGGAATTTCCATGTTTGACGCATGTTCTCATGGCTTTTCTCCATGTTCTCTGGTTTCCGCTCACAGTCCAAAAACATGGATTTAGAGTGAATTGGCTACTTTGAATTGCCTCTAGCTAAATTCTCCCTATGCAGTGTGTCGTGTGTGAGTGTGTGCCCAGCGATGGATTGGCGCCCTGTCCTGGGTGTATCTGCTCAGCGCCTGAAACCTTGTCCCCTGGATGGGCATTGGGAACCCCCTCATGACCGTAATACAGGATACAACCACTGTAATGTTTGTAAACATATTTGTTTAAACAATTTTTACTGTAAAAGTCTTTTTTTTGTAGTTTGAAAAATTGTTTTACCAGGCTGGTTCCTCTTTCAATCTGGTTAAATACACAATTTCTGTGTGAGTTCTCTGTTGGATGGGCGTGGTGAACCTCGTTGCTACCCTAGTAGACGATTGAGTGGATTATAATGAGATGAGATAATATTATGGTGAAAATTACAAACAAGTCCAACTCACATAAAAATACATTCTAGCATAGTCAATCATTACATGATAGAAGCTCATCATGCTAAATGTATGTACTCCATAATGTACAGGTTAACACGAAGGGGGCATATACACCCAGGACAGGGTGATAATCCATCACTGGGCACTAACTCACATAGACACACTACATAGAGGCAATTTAGATATGGTCTATTTAGATAAAGGGCAAATTCACCTTGAATCCATGTTTTTGGATTGTGTGAGGAAACCACATAATGCAGCGAAAACCCATGCGGACACAGAGAGAACATGGAAACTTCATCCAGAAAAGGCGGCCACCGTGCCCAACTTAATCTTATTTTCTTATTTTTCAAGGTTTAGATAAAGCACACGCATCTTGAAGTTTTGAAATTTTGTGATTTATTTTTAACATAAATGTGCACAATTATAAGAGGCACCACCAAAATTTCAAGGAATCAGTAAATGTAGTTATTCATGATTGATTATAGTGGGTTATATATAATGAATTGAAGACAATGGCATGCATGCATGACGGTAACCATTTTATCTGTTAAGACAATAAATTTTAAACAACATGTACTGGATTTGCATGGCTGTTAAATAAATATAAAAACACGTCAGCCGTCACACATCTCCTTGTACAGTGTAAAACCGGTGCCTGTTCATGGTTGTGGATTTGCAGGTTGAAGGTGGCCATGGGTGCTTGTCTTTTCTGTGCTCTACCGTATGTGCGTGCAAATGTTTTTATGATAAGAAAACACTCTAGTTTGTTGTTGGTGCCGGTGCAAGGCCGACGGCTTAACCGCTGATTATTCAGGGCTCTTCCGGCTAAGCCTCGGCTCTTCAGTGATAAACTCCTTCTCCAGTTTCGGTATACTGCATTCTTTAAGGCAGAGACTGCTCCATGGCTGTGTTTTGGAATTGCTGGCCATGTGAATCATGCAGTGCAGAGGCTTTATTTAGACATAATCCTCTGAGTGTCACTAAAAGTTTAAGACTTTATTCACTTGGTTCTTCGATGGCAAATACATTTTGCTCGTTCCTTTAAAGAATCAATATGTCAGCGGATTTTGAGACCCTGCTGGCTATCAAAGGATGTGTAAGAAAATGCTGATAGTGACTGGATGGAGTATCTTGAGTTTTTGTATTTGCTTGAGTTGTTTAAAGAAAGGTCGATGGTGGCGAGTTGCCCTCTGGACAAGGCTTTCCACATTCAGAAACTACTGCTAAGCTTCCACCTGCTTCCTGGCAGAATTTAAACCCAAGGAGAGTGGGAGTGCAGTGATGGGCAGATTGGTCTCTGCAGGAAGGGGAAACAGGAGGATGATAATCAGGGGTGGGGCTAAGACAGGCAAAGGTGTTATTGCCCTTTGATATATTCTCCAGATTTTTCAAGATTCATTTCTTCCTCAGACACCTTCAAATAAAAATTCATTTATAATCTATTGTTTTTTTTAGCCTTACATTCACACAACTGTGCCTATTGTTTATCCTCTCTCTCTCTTTCTCTCTCTTGTTTTTTTTTACCTAGTTGGTTTGGTGGCATGCCCTGTGTAACAATTATACTTGCCTGACACACTTTCCTCAGTCATTTGTGTTTATGCTCCTGAAGCATCTGCCTAGCTAAGTCAGCAGTAAACATGACGTGTAAGGTAGCAGATGGAGGAGGTGTGTACATTCATCCCTGCACTGCACAGCACAATTTTCTGTTCTTTGAGCCAGAGCCGTTACTCGACAGATCAACACACACAGGGAAAATGCAGAGCACGCAAGAAGACAAAACTCCAAATTACATTAACATTAACCAAAATGTATTCCTCTTGAAAAGAGAAAGCTGTCTGCATCTTTATTAACTGTATGTGTTGCTCTCACACCTACAGTTAATAAAGCAGTACTACAGTGACATGAAAGTTTAAAAGGTTTAAGTTAAACTGAAGCCTATCTCTCCATTTTTGTGCTTTTATAATAAAATTTAAGGTTAACTCATCAGGACGAAGCCAAACATTTTTTAAAGGGTGGCTTGGTGGTGTAGTAGTTAGTTTGTCCATCTCTCGGCATTGGGGATCCACTTTAGAATTCTGATCTGGGTGAAGTTTCCATGTTTTCCCCGTGTTTGCGTGGAATTTCTCTGGGTTGCCGGTTTGCTCCCACAGTCCAAAAACCTGCATAAGCAGCAGATAATGAGATGAGATAAATGTTCTTAAATTATTGTCTAACTTCATATGATAGTCAATAACTGTGAACATTATAACTGTACATCACAATAACTGTTGGAACATTTGTAAAGGCAGTAGGTTTAAAACCACCTTGGCTAGAATTAAGTGACCGTTACATGGATATAAAAAAACACAATGGCCACGATACAGCCTCTGACGTGTATAAAGTCTATTTTTGAATTTTTTTGTATCCTGTCCATCTTTAGAGTTGCGGCAATCTGGTTATAACACAAATTCTGAGTTGGTGACTAATACAGCCAAATTTAATACACTCTCTACACATTCTGTATATGCCTTTGTTGCATATTTTACAACAGTGATGGTATTGGGTATAATATTTTATACATTATTAGTTGTGTAAGTGTGTGCGTGTGCACACTTAACCCACTCTTCTGTGACCCCGTGTGCTTGAATTGTGGATTGTCACAGTATGTCACACTTCCAATTTAAAGGCTTATCACAGGTGACAAGTGCTTCGCACTTCGCACCTGCCACTTGGGTGCATATAGGAATCCACATTGCTTAGTGGCTCATTAGTGATCAATTACCATAGATGAGAATTATGATTTAAAATCAACAAGCAAACACAGAAAATCTTCCAAATGTGTTGAAAAAGTGAGAGAATCCTAATTCATTTATTCATTGTTTTCCGCTTAATCTTCCACTAGGATCAGGTGAGGGAGTGGGGGGGGGGGTTTACTCATTCCCATTCCCATCCGTTTCAGGTGCTGGGCAGGTAAACCCAGGACAGGTCACCAATGGGCAGTGAGAGAAGCAACCCACAAATTAGCAAGGTTAACTAAAAGCCACTTAGCTTCACAAAGCATCACTTTGTATCCTTCTTTTTTACCTTCTTCCTATAACCCCACTTTTCTTGTCATTGAAACAGGCACTCAGTCTCTCCTAAAGCACATCCTGACATCTCTACCACACCAAGACATGAGTTCAACTTACCCCCTTTAAAGCTTCAGTTGTATCTTTCCTCTATCGTGTAATGAAGGCATAAAGGAGACCCTTATCTGACACATGACCAATAGTTTTTGAATTTCCATTTGTTCTCTCCTATTTAAACGCATGTTAAGTTGACTTAGTGACTTCACTTGGCAGTTCAGTTGGAACTATTCTGCTTTTGAACATTGCACAGACAGTAACTGAGCAAAATGAATGCATAGTACTTATGCTTTAAACAAAAAGCTCGAGAACATCTTCTCAACCTACTCTCCAGCTGTCTTATGTGCTTCATGGAGATCATAGTGTACTTAAAGGAGTTGGGAGAAAGAAGTAAAAGTTTAAAGCTGATTTTTACCACTATGTATCTCTCTCTGGATCAGCTTCTTTTCTGAAATAAGGACTGCTAGAACACTTTTTTTATGAATACAAGGCATCTTCAACTGGTCTATAGAATTTTTGTGCCAAAAATTTCATTGTGTTCTACACTCATACCTCTTTATCCTGACCAAGTTCTTCTCTGAAGATGGCACAGCTAAAGCATTCTACAAAGAACGGCTTGAGGCATTTGCAAACAACTCAAAAGAGAATATTTTTTTACTACTTTACTTGTTCCTCTTTCTTATATCTCTCTTTATATGCAGCTTCTTTTCAGCTTTATGGCTGATGCATAAACCTCAATGGATTGTCCACAGATAATACTTTTATATCTGTTTTTTTACACCAAAAAATACTTCCCCTTTCTAATTTCTAATAATCTGACTACATTTAGTTTTTCCATTTCCTGTCTTGTGCTCATGAAACTTGAAGACTTCAAGAATCTCACCCATTTGAAAGAAGCACATCCTAAATCCTCACATAACCTACAGGTCAGTTTCCATTTCCCTCCATTTTCAACATCCTTTAGTCTGGTGTGTTTAATTTGCTGTCATAATTAAGTACAATCCTTTGTTCAAAGTGGCTCACTTTACAGAAACTGATTGTGAAAGTGTTTCTCAGAAGCTCCATGCTGCCAAAGCCACAAAACTCCTTTCGCTATTTAAACACCAGTCAAATGGCACATTCAGCCAACTAATTCCACTGTGTAAATGTTTTAATCTTAGTATCAGTGTCTAAACATGGCAGTGTTTTTTAACAGAAAGGATTGACATTGACACCACACTGTCTGTACAGAGGAAACCCCACAGTATAATATAATATGGAAATCTTAGTATATCTGTATATATATATAAGATATACCTAAAGGAGATCACCTAAAGAAAGTTTTCTTAAAAAAAATAAATAAACAAGACATGGAGAGCCATTGGTATAGTGGCGTCAACGTAGATTTCAGTACTTACAATAATAATATGACATGGTCTGGCTGCTTTACTAAAGCCACTCAGCTGCTTGTCCTATTTCTTATTATATCTAGACTGAACTGCCCAGTCCTTCAAGTCTTCCTTCAAAATCCATCAGAATTCTGCACCTGATCAAAATTTCTGTGGTATGTCTGGACTTCAACTTGCATCACTCTACTCTTGTGACCACTACTCTGACTTTTATTTGATGCCTTTCAAATTTACAACAGTGATGCAAATGTTCAAAAACAGTAACACACAAGCTCCATTCTACCTGCAAAGGCTTATTAAATCTCTCTTTTTCTAGTTATTATTAATGCTGAATCTGTATTTTATCAGTTATTATACAGCTACTATCCATACACCATGAAAAAAGGATTTTATTTCCATATAAAAGTAAACATTAAATTAAATGACTAGAGAGCATCTCTATGACCTGATATTATATGTTCCCTTTATTGTGAATGAAATAAATGATCTTTTTTACAGTGCTTGTGTACACTCGCCACATACTAAATCCTAATGCAGAATCTTTTTACTGCTGTATTAAAAAAGATATAATGTAGTGAGGGCATAAAGCTGTGTAACTGCATTAATCAGATTTCCGTATAATGTAAGATTAGGTTTAGTGAACTAGTGGGTGATGGCAAGTATGTTAATCTTCAGCTGTTAATAATATGGTCTTTAATTCCTCACACTTTTCAACAGGATACCGCAAGTCTGGATATCATGCTGCTACCGGAGGCAAATCGGAGTGCCAGATTAGTTAGCATGGTTTGATTTCTCCCACAAGGTCTGAATTTTGATCCAATGCTTAATTCGCCCTCTTGAATGCCTAGAAAGAGAAGCTGTCAGAAAGCAAACATCTGAAGTAGTTGTGTAGTTTATTTCAAAGATTGTGCTGACTGCATTTTCCTGGATAGAAAATGAAAAGGTTGGTGTGTGTTTGTGAGGGTATTAGTGATGGTGGCAGGTGGGAGGTCTGGAATGTACAGTATTCAAATTTTAGGATGAGGCTTTGAAATTTCTAAAGGAGTCTTTTGTAGGATTAAGACTTTAAAGGCTCACAGCCATCAAAGTGTTTTAATGTCACTGCTTCATGAGGGGGTAATGTTCCCCACCAATGAGGGGCGAGTGTGTCGAGTGAGTTTCTAACCACAACATAATATCTTATTCTTCTTGCAAGTTATATAGCTATTTTTTCAGTTTTTTTGTGAACCGTATATTCAGCACAGTTTGAAGATTTTCTTAATTTTATCTTTATGTATACAGATTTGCAGTCTGTAGGTCATTTATTGTACACAAAGGTGAAAATTAATTGGTATTACTGAATTCCATACAATTCCTTGCATAATTGTTTCTTTCCCCAGTATTTGAAATACTATGTAAGATAATCTGGAACATTTACCATATAAACGCCATCTGTATATTTAAAATTTTTAATAATTTATTTATTTTTATGTTTATTTATGTTTGTAGAAGAGATGTGTTTTAAAAAGCTTCTTAAAGATGCCAAGTGATTCTGCCTTACGCACAGAGTTGGGAAGATCGTTCCACCACTTAACATTGGTGAGAGGATTTAGCAGGAGTGAGAATTAGCACCACGGTGAGGTGGAATCACCAGGTGACATTCATCACTTGAGGAAAGTGTATTTTGAAAATGTACCTTAAAGGTAAGAGGGGGCAGATCCAGAAATAGTAAGAGTCAGCGCCTTGTACCTAATGCGAGCAGCTACAGGGAGCCAATGGAGAGAGATGAGTAGAATGGAGAGAAATGAGAAGTACAATTTATTCATTAAATAATTGTATGTACAATTTATGCAGTAATCATGGATTATAATATTTGCTTACTTATGCTTACAGAGGGCACCGAACTTTAAGTATGCAAACTCAAATATTCCCTGCTCATACACAAACCTTAATTTCTTTGCATACATGCCCATAATCTTATTTGTGCACATTTGAAGTAGAATTTACACCAAAGACATAAAAAAAATCAAAATTCACATTTTGATCAAGTTTTATACATATGGAAACCCAGATTGGAATTCAAATGTAACGTGCTAACCACCAAGCCACCATGCATCCCGTTTCACAATATTATAAAAAATCAATTTATCTATGCATTGCATAAGTATTTTCACCAAACCACAAACGAACATGGCTATTGCTGCAGTTACAACTGCAAATTTAAATGTACCACACCCACATAGGTCTGGTAGTATGTTCTGGCATGTTGTTTGTCAGAAATCTCTTTGATATTTTAAAGTTCCATCCATCCATTATCTTCCGCTTTATCCTATACCAGGGTCGCAGTGGGGTTCCCCATGCCCATCCAGGGAAGAACCTTTCGGGAGATAGACCCAGGACAGGGCGCCAATCTATCGCTGGGCGCACACTCACACACAGACACACTATATATAGGGCAATTTGAAGAATTCAATTGACCTTGATCCATGTTTTTGGACTGTGGGAGGAAACCGGAGAACCCGGAGGAAACCCATGCGGACACGGGGAGAACATGGAAACTCCACCCAGATTGAGATTCGAACTGGGAATCCCTAGCGCTAAGAGGCGGACGCGCAAACCACTAAACCACCGTGTCCAATTTTAAAGTTTTTGAAAATATTTTTCGGAGCATTACTGTATTTGTTTCCATTTATTTTATATTAGCTCCTAACAGTTTGTTAATACCTGGTAAGAGAGAATATACTTATAGTATTGTCATGGCCACAACATTCTTTACTTCCATTTCTTCAATAAAGAAATTATGTTTGTTTAATAAAATAATGCATAGAATTTAAACGAAAAAGGTATTGGCGTGGAAAAAAATACAGTTGTATTTTGCTTGTGTGTAATATATGTATTACACATATATGCATAAAAATTATGTATGTGTCTATATATGTGTATGTATAGTATGCACATGCATATTGTGGCGACACGGGAAGTCCACATAGTTTAGTATGGGGAATACATTTTGGCAGGTTGCCCCACTAATGATTATGGTTCCCTTGGGTTTTTGTAGCATGCTGAGCATTGCTCAGAAATGCAGCGGCATGGGGAACTGCTTTCAGGGAGAAAAGTGGAGGAAGAATGTTGGAGGGGGTTCCTGATTGTGTTTAATAAACATGCTGCATATCTGTTAACCGACTTATGGTCTATTTCTTGTCATCGCCGCTTATATATACACTCACACACACACACACACACACACACACACACACACACACACACACACACACACACACACACACACATATATATATATATATATATATATATATATATATATATATATATATATATATATATATATAAAATAGGTAAAATAGTTTAAGTTTTGACTTGAGTTGAACTTGCATTTTGCAACTTGTGAGCATCTCTGATTTGTTATTGTTTGTGATACACTATGTCCATTCTTATCCACATGACTTTTGAAAAAAAAACTGATGAAAAGCTAACAGTTACTATTATTGTACTGTAAATATTCATTCATTCATTCATTATCTCCCGCTTTATCCTATATTAGGGTCACGGGTGGGTTCTCCATGCCCATCCAGGGGAGAACGTTTCGGGCGCTGGGCAAATACACCCAGGACAGGGCGCCAATCTATCACTGGGCACTGTAAATATTCAATATTTAAATATTAAAACAGACAATTGATCACTGAAACTGTTTTTGCAGAGCGTATTTCTATTGTTTATATTGAACGTCTAGTTTTGTTTAGTTTGTCTTTACGAAAGCCGAGATGTGTCCTAACAATAAACAAAATGAAGCAAGCTGATTGAGCTACTCCACTGACACTGCTACTTTCTTCAGATTCAGAATCAGAATACTTTATTAATCCCCGGGGGGAAATTGCAATTTTTACAGATGCTTCATTTGTCGTGAATTAACAACAAGCGCAGTAAAATTTAACTAAAAGTACCAAAAATACAGAATAAAGTAAACAGTACAGTATATATTAAATAAAAAATTGAAAAATATATTGCATGTGGGTCAGGTGATAGTATAATATAATATTTAATATTTAACATTTAATATTTATAATTATCATGACTACAATATTGCACATAAAAGTTGTTTTATTGAGTGAGAAGTTAAACAGACTGATTATATAGTTTGATGGGCAGCGGTAAGAATGACCTCCTGTGGCGCTCTGTGGTGCATTTTGGGGGAATGAGTCTTAGAGGTTGGGAGCACTGCAAAAGGTTGCATGCACTTCTCGGTCATGTCCACTATGTTATTACTTTTTATGCTTTTTATGTAGGAATGGTTTGTACTGTACAACTCAAGCTGAGCTCACCGTTAATAAAAGCATGCTGTTATCGTGGCTTTTTCACAATACACTGAGGTAAAATAGTTTAAGTTTTATTTTAGCTTCTTTTAGATGATGAAGGGCTTTTGATCTCCACAGTGCAGACAGTGTGAAGAGAACAGTGGGTAATGTTGCACAAAGCCTTTCCTTTGGGATGAAGACTATTTGTGTGGCCTGTCAATGGATTTATGGGCTGAATACAGTGAACACAATGCCCCCACTTAGTCAGATGGGTCATGTGAAGGGTATCTATGTAATGGTTTAAAACTTTCAATTAAGACCAAGGGCAAATAAGACACAATGATAGCAGTGTCGCTTGAATTGTATTTTGTAGTCATGAATTAGATTATGATAGTGACCTGTAATTATGTGCCGGCCTGTGAAAATTATTAACCTGGAATTGGAATTGAGGTTTGCAGAGCTTTTTGATGTCTATGTGACATACTTTAAGATGTGTTTTTATTTATTTATTTATTTGTTTGTTTTTTTACAAAGCACTGTCAAATAGTTTTTGGAGACATTTAAGTCTGAAAAGACTTAAACTAGACTTTTCAACTAATTACAGTTGAAATCAACAAATGTGAAAATGTGCGAATACAAATAACAAACATGTTTTAGTTTAATAAATCTACATATTAAATGTAGAATTTATCTTGTATATAATGTTTTTAATGTTGCTGCACAAGTGCAAATATAAATCAAATAAAAAGGTTCTCTTATTTTATTTTAAAAACCTTTAGATTATTATTATTTTTTAATTAAATTGGATGTTTAAAATAAACGCACATTTATTTTTATATTAGCCACCACTATGCTAATCCTTACTCAAACCCCATGGGCTTAGTGCCATGGACTAGCTTTGAGAACCTTTAATTTTAATTATCTCTCATCAATTTGTAGTAATTTTATATGAAACCTTAGCGGAAATTGAGCTTTCCTATTATTTATTTTGAACCTATTAATTTTCTGATTTGTTAAAAAGTTTTTATAACTTAAATCAATTCAGTTTCTGTTGCATCATGATTGCAAGATCTGCTATAAAGTTCTGCTATAGTCATATTATCGTAAAGTTTTTATTTTATTTTATTTTTTTTACTTTTTCCCTTTAATTTTCTGAATGGTTGCACGGTCAGATCTGAATACTGGTGAAATATCTGTTAAGCCACCAATTCAAAGTGCAATTAAATAACACAGCATGTAAAACTTCACTGAATCTTAGATCATATTTCATAGCTTTTCCTTTGGCAAAGTTCTTGATTATGGCAGCTCAATTGTGCATAATTTCAGGCTCTGTTGCTTGACTCAGGGGTTTGGTGATTTATTATCTGCTGCTATTATTGCTGCTATTCCTTTAAAAGAACATTGATTTATTAAACCAAGTGTTTCAATATGAAATCATTTTGTACTTGTGTCCTGATCTAGTTCTACATCTATCAACTGATATGCTGTACATATTCATTCTGTTTCTAATCGTTCTTGGTTTTGAAGACACAGAAACAGTTTGGCATCACAAAAATGATTTCAGTTTAAAAGCAATAAAGGCACTGAGTCATATTAACATAGAAATAGGAACATGGCCTGGAGTGAGTGGTTACTGAAGCAAACTACTTTTCTCTACCATTTAGTCACTGTCAAGATAAAATTAAATTGTAATTCAATGTTTGACGGCCTTTTCTCAGGAACACTATGAGCAACCATATGACATACTGATTTATGGACAATTATGTTGTGTGTGTATTATCTAAACAACACTTTTATAAGACAGTTAATAAGATCTATCGTTTTCCCACACGATCTGCGATAATGATTCTGAAGGGAAAAACTTGATTACTGCCAAGTCAGCATGCTAGTTGTATGGCACTGATCTTTAATGATAAAGGTTTTTAATGACATGAGCATCAAGGTGAAATCATGGCTTGTTATGTTAACAGTTGGATCTCTTGCAACTTACTTTATTGCACTGTTTGAACACAATTATGCTATAATATGTGTTAATAAAGCAATAAGGAAGGCAGCACTGTGACTTAGTGGTTAGCATGTTCCCCCCTCAGCGCTGAGGATCCAAGTTTGAATCCCAATCTGGGTGGAGTTTCCATGTTCTCCCCGTGTCCATGTGGGTTTTCCTCCAGGTTCTTCGGTTTCCTCCCACAGTCAAAAAACATGGATTTAAGGAAACTTAAATGCTCTAAATTGCCCCATATAGTGTGTATTCGTGAGTGTGCCCACTGATAGATTGGCACCCTGTCCTGGGTGTATCCACCTAACCCCCCCTCCCCCACTGCACTAGTAGAGGATTAAGTGGAAGTTAATGACTGAATAAATAAAAATCAATAAGGCATGAGAGGGCATTCATTATTGTAAATAAATCACAGTGCCTTATTGGTTTTATAAAATGGTTAAAAAAACACTATAATTAAACAAAGGTTTAATTTTTAACATGCTTATTTAAAACTGGTCTTCCACTATGTAATATAGGTTTTTAAAGTGAACATTGATTGTTAAGTAACAGAATACTGGCTTAATGGTCATCTGGAAATGCCTTTCTGTTTATATAAATCTGTATTTTAATTTATGGTACATTGCTTAATGTAATGTACCATGTTCTCACGCTTCTTTGCTGGTGAGCTGGAACAGTTTGGTTCAGAGCTTTTTCGTTTTAGCAAGAATGTGGCTCCAGCATCTTTGTTGAGTCAAGTTAGGATGTAGTATGACTGCAAAGATGATTCACTTTGGTGGCCAGTTACAGACATAATTTCCCTTGCTGCCAATATTTTTTAAAAATAACCTTCCATTGGCATCAATACAAATGTGAAGTGGTCAGAGGTGTACATTATGGTCAAAGTCAGGGCTGGACAAACGGCTTGGCTCCAGCCAATCATATTTAAGGACCAGACTAACACATTTTATTGAAGAATGTATTGTGCTTAGACTTTTTTTTCAGTCATATCATTTTTAAAAATTTTGTGCAGTGTTTTATTTCTCAGACATAGCGACACACTTCATTTGAATTACCTGCTGAGCACTTTCACTGGCTTCACTGAACACTAACACTGGCTTATTTATTCTTTTCCCTCAAAACAGCCAATATAACATATTTTGAAATGGTTTTGCAGTCACAAAAACCATTGGTCACAATTGTGGTGTAGTAGACATAGTTATATTCATTCATTCATTATCTCCCGCTTTATCCTCTATTAGCGTCGCGATGGGGTTCCCCATGCCCATCCAGGGGAGAACGTCTCGGGCGTTGGGCAGATAGACCCAGGACAGGGCGACAATCCATCGCTGGGCACACACTAACTCACACAGACACACTCTATATGGGGCAATTTTGAGAATTCAATTGATTTGATCCATGTTTTTGGACTGTGGGAGGAAACCGGAGAACCCGGAGGAAACCCACGCAGACACAGGGAGAACATGGAAACTCCACCCAGATGGGGATTCGAAGCGGGAATCCCTAGCGCTGAGAGGCGAACGTGCTAACCACTAAGCCACCGTGCCGCCCATAGTTATATTACCCTTCTAAATTATTTGCTTTATATAATGTCCTAATCTTGATTTGTTTTAGTTGATGGAAACATTACTTGTTTGTGTGAGGCAAATCTGTGAGTAAAGCTATATGAATAAAGCAAAATAATACTCTTCACCAGGTCAAAGACTTGTAGTTAAGGTAAGAGCAAAGTGCTGTCATAGCAGATACTGAACTATGATCAAAAGATATATGTATTCCAGACTTAAACTGATTAAGAGCATTTTGAAGGATTTGACGTTTGGTTGGCTTTGTTTATGAAATTTAAACTTACTTAATTTATTGCGTTCATTGAACATGTGACACTTTGTAGTGTTTGTGCTACAGTGTGGAAGCCTTGTGATGTGACTTGTGATGTTCTCATTTGTAAGTTGCTTTGGATAAAAGCGTCTGCTGAATGTAAATGTAAAAGAAAAACAAACTGCTTAAATGAATAATGCAAAGTGAAGCTAAATTTCACATTTAATTAAAACATGGCTTTTGTTTTTAAGTCTTTAAAAAGTCTTACACTCAAGCGAGTCCTGATTCTTGTTTCTATCTTGATTTCTTGATATCTTAAAAGCTTGCACCTTTGCCATTTAAATAGCAACAGTATTCTTGTGCATATATCTACATGTCTTGGTGGTCTTGAAATGAGGTTTGTTTAGATAAATGTCTGGTGTATTGCTACCTTGACAATCGAATACACAGGTGCACTACTGACTGAAAACAACCGAGACAGATGTCAACAGTCAGACAACAGTTTATTGTCTATTGTCTGTCAACACAGGCTCACACATACCCGCTTGCTACACACACATGGACACGCAGCAGTGCATAAACCTATAGCACATGTCAGTTGGCAGCTATGCATACTTTTATATCGAAAAAAAAAAAAAAATGATATGATTCCATCCCAGGGCATCACTGTGGCCAATCTGGGTGGAGGTTTCATGTTCTCCCTGTGTCCGCGAGGGTTTCCTTCAGGTTCTCCGATTACCACAGTCCAAAAACATGGATTCAAGGTAAATTGAATTCTCTAAATTGTTTGTGTGTGTGTGTGTGTTTGTGTGAGTGTGCCCAGCTATAGATGATATTGAAAATATTCTCCCCTGGATGGGCATAAGGACTCACCCCCCATGAAAAGCGAAAGATAATGAATGGATTCTATCCCATTGCGCACGGCACCCTTTACTGATTTATTGCCCGTTATGGCCACATGGATAACAATAAGAATTAATACATACCTTTTGTGCTGTGTTTTTTCTGTCTTTTCAATAGTAAAGACACAATGAAGAGCTCTAAATTAAACCGCATGGTGGTGGAGGCTTGCTAAATGTAGCTAAAATAGAGTTCTAAATGTTTGACAGGTTTTGGTTTTGGTGACTGTAAAGAAAATTTGTATACTGTTTAATGATAGTAAGTGCAACATCTTGAAATTTACTTTTGAACATTATTCTACTTTGTTTTGATAAGTATAAACATAAAACCTGTGATGAGATCCCTGCTGTTTGTGTATGTATAATAGCGCTGAGACAGGTCTGTAACGTGCACTATGGATATGTACACTGTATTAATTATACAGTTGGCACAGTTTAATTACTTGACTACTTGAGTACTTCTTGTCCACTTGCAGTATATTTAACAACTTGGGTATACCGTGTGTTTTAACTGGCTTTGTTATTGGAACAATTACATTTTTATCATTTTTATCATATCAACTATGAAAGCTTGTATTCAAATCTATGCTTACTAAGTGTTCTAGATGACTAAGCAGTGACTAGTCTTGTATGCTGCAACACTAGTTTATGCTCTGATTATCTTAAGGCACTGGTAATACAGTTTCATTGTTAACCTGGTGTGACATTTTCCTGCTCATAATTAACTGAACATTTCAAAACATTGACATTTGAACTACTTGGCACTAAATAAAATAAACTTATTTGCCTTGGTAGTACATGATAGTCCTTGTCTTGTTTTCATTCCTCATTGCAGAGTAACATTTCTTAATTTCATTATTTTTCGTGCTATGCAACAATTATATTGTTTTAGATGCTTTGTGCTCAGCAATGTTGACTCATTTTGTTTTATGGCACCATGCAGTGTTGACTCATTTTGATTCATTTGTATTAGGCAACATGATGCAGTGCAAAAGAATCAAAATAATACAGTATGTATTTATTTGGAGCTCTTGACTGTTTTCAGGTTTATTTTTGTTTTGTTTTCAATTCTTCATGGTGCAGTTTCACCTTTTTTTTAATACCTTGATTCAAAACTATGTTTTAGTACTGTACTGCAAAACTTATAATTTTAACTTGAATAGATTTTGAGATTGATCTTTGCTGGTTGATCTAAAATATTGTTGTTCAAACTGTTGAATATTAATTTTCATGTGGTCATTTTAGGACGCACGGTGGCTTAATTGTTAGCACATTCAGCTTTTAGAGCTAGCGATTCCAGATTTGAATCCCAATCTGTGTGGAGTTTTCATGTCCTCCCCCTGTCCGCATGGATTTACTCTGGGTTTTCTGGTTTCCTCCCACAGTCCAAAAACATGGATTCAAGTCAAATTGAATGCTCTAAATTGCCCCATATAGAGTGTGTTTGTATGTGTCTGTGTGAGTGAGTGTGCCCAGTGATCGATTGGTGCCCTGTCCTGTGTGTATCTGCCCAGCGGCTGAAATGTTCTTCTCTGGATGGACATGGGGAACCCTACCCTAATAGGGGATTAAGTGGAAGACAATTAATGAATGAATATAGCCTTTTTATACTACTCTTTTATTTTTATTTAGACAATTGATATTTATGCACCTGTGGAGAGTAATAGTTTGACACATAGGTGAAAAAACTTTTTTTTAATCAGTTTTACCTTTTTCATCATATTTTGCATTGTGAAGATATCATATCTGGAAAACTGGTCCCAAGACTACAGCTGCTAAGTGATTGCCTAAAACAAGTCCCAAACTAATTATTTCTTACTGCAGAATTCATTTAAATGTGTTCAAATACAACGTACAGAAGATGTAAGCATACTCATGTCCAGACATGTCTACATTAAATTGGGTTACATTTAATTTTAAGGAACACAGACAAATCTCAAACAACTGTTTTCTGCTACGCATCCAGAAAGTACCAGATGGTGATAAAGCAAGCACTTTGCTTCATTGCAGTGTTAATGTACCCTAACTTAGATTTGCATAAAAAGTTACCCATCTTTTTCCATTCCAGTACAAAATGCATTGGAATTGTTGCTAATGAAAATTAAAAGCAATTTTTATATAGCTGTTGGGGGAAAACACCATAAACTTCAAATCTAGTTTATTTATATCCATTATAGTCACAGATAAATAATTACTAAAACATTCCAAATGATGTTTTATATAAATGCATGGTATCAAACACATTTCAGGTCAATAAAGGTATCAAGATATACTACCGTATACAACAAATTTTTAAACAGCCATTGTATTATTTAGTTGCTCCGCATTCCTTAGTTACTATAAGTTGGTCTACTTTTTCATGACACCCCACACATTTGAATTATTTGACAGATCTGGACAGTATAGAGCCAAATTAAGCCCACAGCTCTTTGACTATGAATCCATGTTGTTGTTCATGCAGAATAAAGCCTGATATTGTCCTGATGTAATAAAAATACTCTTTAGATAGCTTTCTTTAGATGGCTTTTGAAGATACAATATGTTTTTCTGAAAACCTATATTTATGGTCAGTTGTACATTTACACAAATCTAGGTCCTCCATGTTGTTATCGTTAGCACGGATCAGGACAGATTTGCTTTTGCTGTATGCTTTTGCACTTTGCTGACAATAGAAAACTAAAAAATATTGCGTGCTGCAATATGGATACATCTGACCACAATTCCCAAAGCCTCTGAGAACCTCTGACCTCTGGATATCTAAACCGTAGTGTTTATGCATATATTTGTGTTTTGTAATTTAACTGTTACATGACAACTGCTTAATAACTGTTTTTGACAATTCTCTAATAAATGTCACAAACAACTCATTACTACATATAAGTACTTAACCATTAATGGATGCTCATTTTTTTATGACTGTGATAACTTCATCTATTACAAATATAGTGGAATCTTTCACAAAATGATAACATGATATTAAATGTTAACATTATGAAATGAATTAATTGCCGTCCAGAACTTGGCCCTGATATTTGAGTAAGCTTCTCTGGGGAGACTCATTATAGTTGTTTTGCTTTTATAAACAAGAAATCCAATCAAACCATGAATTGACTGCACAATTTAACATTATTTTTGGATCTATGGCATTTCATCAGCCATAAGAACCTGAATTTGCAAACAAAGATCCATTTTTGGTTAAAAGATGAATTTATTTGCAATGCAGGCTGTTGTGCAGACAGTGACAAAAGGTTAGGCTCTTCAAACTAGTAAAGGCCTTGAGACAAGTGCTATATTTTAGACATCATTAACATGTATGTAAATTGTTGTGGTGCTTAGTGTCTCAGAGTACGATTGTAAATAAATGAATAAAAAACTGAAATTTGTGTCTAACCTGAGATTTATGTCTAAAATACTCCATATGTATGATGCAGAAGATCAAACCGTATCCATGTCATTTTATACATACCATATCTGGAGTCTGAATTTATATTTTTGCTTTATATTCAGTAAAGAATTCAGTATTGAAAAAATAGCTTTACATTAATTCAGTAGCTTTAAATACCTCAAATATTTGTGCTTTTAAAAAGCAATATATTTTTATTATATTTTATTTTGTATAACCCTATTTAATTGGTTAACATTAATTACTGTGTATGAAATCTGTTGTTTTCTATAAGAATGTATATTTGATGCAGTTACTATTCTGTTCTATTCTAATATTCATTCATTATCTTCCGCTTTATCCTATATTAGGGCCGCGGGGGGGTTCCCCATGCCCATCCAGGGGAGAACGTTACGGGCGCTGGGCAGATACATCCAGGACAGGGCGCCAATCTATCGCTGGGCACACACTCACACACACAGACACGCACACTCACACTCTGTATGGGTCAATTTGGAGAACTCAATTGACTTGATCCATGTTTTTGGACTGTGGGAGGAAACCGGAGAACCCGGAGGAAACCCACGCAGACACGGGGAGAACGTGGAAACTTCACCCAGATGGGGATTCGAACCCCTATTCCCTAGTGCTGAGAGGCGAACATGCTAACCACTAAGCCACCGTGCCGCCCTTCTATTCTAATATTCTAATATTCATCATTATTTTAAATACCAGCTAATATGGACTCAAGATGAACTGGGACCCGTATCACTGTAATTAATAACGTTTAAATATTTTTGGTAATCTTGTAAATCTTGTAAATTGTCTAATTTGTGTAAAGCGGCACGGTGGCTTAGTGGTTAGCACGTTCGCCTCTCAGCGCTAGGGATTCCCGGTTCGAATCCCCATCTGGGTGGAGTTTCCATGTTCTCTCCGTGTCTGCGTGGGTTACCTCCGGGTTCTCCGGTTTCCTCCCACAGTCCAAAAACATGGAACAAGTCAATTGAGTTCTCAAAAATTGCCCCATTTAGGGTGTGTATGCGTGCGTGTCTGTGTGAGTGAGTGTGTGCCCAGTGAAAGATTGGCGTCCTGTCCTGGGTTTATCTGCCCAGCACCCGAAACGTTCTCCCCTGAATGGGCATGGGGAACCCCACTGCAACCCTAATATAGGATAAAGTGGGAGATAATGAATGAATGAATTTTTGTGTAAGGTTTGTTATACTACAGTATTATTACATGCAGTTATTTTATGATTGCACTGACAGCATTTTTTAAGAACAGAAGCAAGACTGAGACATTATGTAGTTATAACATCTAATGCAAATCATCATATGTAGCTTGATCATGGCCTGCTTTTAGTGGTTTTTTTAGTGATTTTCAAATGACTAGTTTTAAAAGCATCCATTGTAGTGTTTGTCTTTTAAAATATTTATTTGTGCCTGGAAGTCTGGAATGCATGTTGTTAAATGGATGTTGTTTAGAAGGGTTCACATTTTGTTTTATTATTATTTTTTTTTTAACGTTTCTTTAATATGACTGGGATCTAGAAAATCAACATGGAATGTCTAAACCGTAAGAAAGTTTAAACTGTTATCTCTACGGTCAGTGCAGCAAATAAACATTTCTTTTCTACATTTAATAATAGGTGTTGCGAGATAGGTGTTGCTGTCTTCTCTCTTTGTGTAGATGTCTAAAGCACAGTTATATGCACTTGTAGTCAATCTATAGGAGCCTGCCATATATATATATATATATATATATATATATATATATATATATATATATATATATATATATATATATATATATATATATCATGTTACTCAGAATGTAAACTTTTGTTTGTGTTCAGAAAACCTAATTTTGTCTTAATCAGCTTAGACTTTAACCAATCAGGAATTCTTAAGTTTAAAATGTGTGAATCAAAAGTCTTTAATGAAAAAAAAAAAAAATCTTTCTACAAATATTTCCTGAATTATGCAGATCAAAGGCTGAGAAAATCTCTATTTAGTTAAGTCATCCCAGGTTGGTGTTACTGCTGGAGGACAGATAGTAATAGGATAAAGAAGAGTCTACCCTCAGGCCATTCATTTACTTAACTTTAAGTTCAACAGAACTTTCCTTCTGCTTGTTTTAATCTTGTTTAATATTATAATGTTGTGTTATGTAATGTAATACCTGGCTGTAGATACTGATGTATCTGTGTGTAATGTATGATTGTGTATGTCACAGTGCTTCTCTTAAAAATAATAAATCAACAATGCAATCAATCTGATAATTTAAGAATTTAAGTGCCTTATTTTTCATAAAACTTTTCAGCTTTGTTCTGGAATAAATAAAGAATTACTCTATAATATTTGTGTTGTTCGTGTTGTAATAGCATTTTATTAGGATTAGTTAATGACCACATGGTGTGGGATCTGGTTGTATTATGTAATGAACATTTTCTAGGATTTCCTAACAGTACCAGCACATAAATATTTAATCAGTTAATATTTAATTAGGCTCATCCTCACTTAAACGAGGTCCTGGGCTCCTCAAATCCATGATACTTTGAATTTCCAATTAAGATCATATACAGGACACTAATTACAAAAATGGTTTTGTATATTAAAAGAAACTATTAGTGTGAAAGCAACAAATTTATTTTAATGTTTTGAGGTTTTATTTAAACGCACCAAACGAGGAATCATTAAAAGTTTTTATTCAGCATTTCCAATAGAGGGCAGTGTGTCCCCAGTTTACTGTTTTTTAGCTGTTTCTCCTTATTTGTTTGGAATGCATGCATTATGTATTTTTTTATTCATATAATTTGACTTTTTTGAAACAGTAGTCACATGACAGAATCTCATATGTGGCCACCTTAATAATAAAGACAACGTTTATTAATGATTACAATACATTTAAAAGTATAAGAATAAACTATCATGTAGGCAAACTATAGGCAGCACAAGTAGAATGAGTGGAATTAAGATTCAGATAATGTTTTTAGAAAAGCACATCTTAATATAATTTAAGAGCAATTACATGGCATCACCACCATGCAGTGCTTGTAGCAAATAATAGCATTTGTGCTGATTTTAAGATAACAATATCCAATTATCTAATTTTAGCCGAACAGCTGGACATAACCACTGAGTCCAAAAATAGGAGCATTAGATGGCACTGTGCTCTCAGAGACTGCTCCGAGGTGCCACATTTCTCATGCAGCTGATAGTGATGACCCGTTATTGCTATCTGTCTAAAGACTTCTCATTCTTCCTGGCAGTCTGGAGCAGGTCATGCCAGCACTGTCATCCGATACAACTCATTAAAAATCCAATTTAAATATAAGAGGCTTAAGTGTCATCCATTGTGTATTTTTTATAGGTTCCCTACACAGGTTTTCCCATAACAACCTGATTTTGTTTATCAGAGGTGATGATTCAGCCCACATAAAAATAATGAAGAATGGGTGGTTTATGTTTTCATTTTTAATATAAAGTAACTGAGGGCATACAGTAGAGGTCACAGTAGAGTTTATTATATATACTCCCTAATTGCTTTTTAGATACAGTTGTTATCGTTTATTTTATCTATTCTGCTGAACAACTATCTTCAGTTTGTAGATGCACAAAACTGTTGTCAATCTATTTTTTATAATTCCTCTCTGTGCTGCTCACACAGCACAACACAGCAAGTATTATTTGGGTGGTAGACTATATACAGTATTGAAGTGGTGGTGTTTTAGTTTGTGGTAATGTGAATCGATCAGACACCGCAGTGACGCTGGAGTTTTTAAAGAATTGAACAATAATTCATTATACTACTAAATACACATAGTTTAACGTAAATGTCACATGCACATAATATTATTTAATTCCCAATTTACATTTATTGACTTGAGGCCAGTTTTTTTTTTTTAAACTGTATAAAAATAAGCCTTTAAGATTTATATTTCTTCTCCCATTCACAGAATTGCTTGCTGAGAAGAACTAGACCAAGAAGAATCTTTATAACATCCACCTATTGTTTGGAAAGAAATACAGGCTTAGGTAAGCCATAATATCCATACTGTCCAAATTGATATTACTCTGAGGTTAGCCTTAATATTAATTTTAACCTTTTCCTTTCCTTACTTTATTTAGCCAGAATTACACTGAACAGACTGAGCTGCCTGAGTTTTCTGCAGGTGTGACAGTGGTTGGTCACATGACCTGGAAGAGAAAAGCCAGGAGACGTTTTGGATTCCTTCTTGGTCAGATACTAATTTTACCACATTATCAGTCATTGAACATGTGTGCATATTAAATTTGCCCCCTACAATCTAATAACCATTAACAGAAATTGAGTACAGGTGTAGGGCGGCACGGTGGCTTAGTGATTAGCATGTTCTCCTCTCAGCACTAGGGATTCCCGGTTCGAATCCCAATCTGGGTGGAGTTTCCATGTTCTCCCCATGTCCATGTGGGTTTCCTCCGTGTTCTCTGGTTTCCTCCCATTTGGTCATTTAGCTGACGCTTTTATCCAAAGTGACTTACAAGGTGAGCACAGGGTTAATCACAACATCCCTGGAGCAATGAGGGTTAAGAGTCTTGCTCAAGGACCCACATTGGTAACTTCAGTGGAGCTGGGATTTGAACCCCCAACCTTCAGATTGACAACCCAACGCCCTAACCACTGAGCTATCTTGCTGTGCTTATATGTCCTGTGGCGCCCTGTTCTGTGTGTATCTGCCCAGCGCCCGAAACGTTTTCTACTGGATGGGAATGGGGAACCCACCCGCGACCCTAGTAGAGGACAAAGCTGAAGATAATGGATGGATGGGTGAAGTACAGGTGTAATGTTAATGTGCATTACCCATAATTATCTTGATAATCAAGTTAATTATTTTATATGACTAACATATGGACATTTTACCATGAAAAATCTAAATTAGATTATTAGTAGACAGTACATGCTATACCTTGTACCTTGAATGTGTTAATATTGGATTAAGTCTTGTTTTTTTGGGGGACACCATGTATTTAGGAAATCCAGTTTTTCTATGAAATTTCATATGGGTCAAGGTAGCTGATAGTGATGCTGATAATCCTGTAAAAGAAGAACAAGATCAAGGACATAAAGAAAACCAGGGAGAGTTTCACAGGGCACCAGGGGTTACCAAGTAATCCAGGTCAAAGTCAATGCCATGACATCAAAGGCACCAGAGAGTGTCACAATATCAGTACATGGAGGGTAGATGAGAGGCCTGATAATAAAGGAATTTTAACTATGGTTATCTCATTCTGTTGAATTAATGTGAGGAAAATCTGATAGAACAATAGAACCCATTTACATACATTATCTTATAAGATAGCGATTTGGATGTTTCTAAGCACACACAAAAAAAGAGTGAAACATTAATACATTTAAAGGCTTTATGGACTATGCTATAGTCTCTGACAGTAATAAGTGAATACAATTCTTTTAAAAAGCTCTTATTTGTGGGAATAAGAAGTAGGTCTGTTCCCCTCAGGATACAGGATAAAATCCGTCTCTCCATGATTTGGTATTATGCTGCAACTCAAGATTCATGTCCTTGTGTGAGCAAATATCCACGCTCAGCATAGAACCAAATTCAGGTATTTAATGCCCTTGATAATATATTTTACAATAGAATATACATCCATAAGAAACACATTGTGATTGTGCTGTTTAGAAATAGTTAAAAATGTTTGTTGTTGATATTATTTAATTATAAAGTAAAAAATACTCATTAAATTTAAGCTAAACTACAACTCTTATAATAGCTAAATAATTTCCATATAGGATTTTATAAAACATAGGTATAAATAACCATAATTAAATTTGACAAACAATGAAATCGGGCGGCACGGTGGCTTAGTGGTTAGCACGTTCGCCTCTCAGCGCTAGGGATTCCCGGTTCGAATCCCCATCTGGGTGGAGTTTCCATGTTCTCCCCGTGTCCGCGTGGGTTTCCTCCGGGTTCTCCGGTTTCCTCCCACAGTCCAAAAAACATGGATCAAGTTAATTGAGTTCTCTAAATTGCCCAATATAGAGTGTGTTTGAGTGTGTGAGTGTGTACCCAGCGATGGATTGGCGCCCTGTCCTGGGTCTATCTGCCCAGCGCCCGAGACGTTCTCCCCTGGATGGGCATGGGGAACCCCACCGCGACCCTAATAGAGGATAAAGCGGGAGATAATGAATGAATGAAAACAATGAAATCCTATATAAATGTATGGAAATTAGTTTTCTCTGGATTATAACTTTTATTCAAAAGATCTGATGCAGCTATATTATTATGTGTGAGCTTTATTAACTAAAGGTTAAGCCACTGGATGCAGTGGCCACACAACTGGATTTCTCACTCCAAGATAAAGCAATGACCTCTACTGGCAGGTTAAGCAATAGGCCTGGTAAGCCATCAGCAGTCTTGGATGTGTGACGAAGAATTTTGTGGCAACAGTATCTTTCTTCAGGCAGTAATGAAAAAAAGGCAACAGCGAGAGCACTGGTGCATGGGAATCAGATACAAACTAAATTAAAGAAAAATGGAGAAGAAGAAAAATCCCCCCCAAAACCCTGTAACTGACATCAATGTTTGTTTGGGAGAGCAAAGTGATTTTCACATCTTGCAACTGATGATGAAGAAAAGCAATAACAAGGACATCTCATGATATCAAAAGCAATATCAAGGAATCTTGAATTACACATTTGGACATCTGTGTTCTCTACCTCTGCATGAATATGACCTAAATATAATAAGTGTTTCCAATTTACTGGCTGGACATTGGATATGAGTGAGCGTGTTTGTGTGTGTGTGTGTGTGTATATATATTTTAATTAAAACTTTTCATATGGATATATTATGTTATTGATGCACTTATTATCATATTACAATTAATTAATAATAGTAAGTAATAATAGTAATAATAGTAATAATTGTAATAATAGTACTAATAATATTTCAATCCTTAATTCTTTGTTTACTATAACACAAAAATCTTTAAATGCTGCAATTAATGAAGTATTAATAAATTATCCTGATTCTAATAAACAGGGCTCATTAATTGCCTCATCATAAGCAAAGTATATGATAGTAACATAAAAGAATAATAACAAGATCAAATGGGTTAAGGTCATACCATTATTGGCTTTTCTGTGGTTGCTGAATGACACAATAACATAAATACTTTTAAGAAAACATCTACAAATTTTTTATTATAATTAGGCTCAAATTGGAATGTTTCATTTAATTATAATAGTCAAAAGGGTGTTAGGGTAGCTATGAACAATTATAGACGTAACATCATGATACCACAGATGTTTTCCCAAAATATTCTGTGAGGCTTTTTTAACAAGGTAGTTCAGTTAAGCATACAATGCAAATCTGTGCCCATATGGCTCCTGTGTGTGTTCACCCATGTTGTTGAGCAGCGAAACCCCTTTGGTGGCTGTGGGGCCTCGATGTGGCCGGTGTGCGACGTATGGCCACCTCGCATGACTGAAAAGCTAGGTTAATCAACTTGACGCTGTTTTTTTTCCCCCTTGTTTTCCGTAGAATGGGCCACTTATCAAACAGAAAAGAAGTGTAAAGGTGGATGTGCTGATCTGTGCAGCAATCCAGCTGTGCTCTCTGTCTCTTTTGCACCTTGAGTCAACCAGAATACACCGTTTATGCCCTGAGAGCCACGACTTTGCACTACTTTGGTGAGTTCTCAAATGTCTCTTCCTGATTTTGTTTTCCTGCTGGTCTGTGTCTTTCTGAACTCTGTATGATGCCCAGCTTAGCTGGCATTATGCCTGAGGTCCACCATCTGCTTAGGTTTGTAAGGTCTTCATGCTGACATACCTCACCCCTTATCCCAGTGCTCAAATCAGTTATTAGATTAGTTATCAACTGATAATGAAAAGCTTTGCTTATTTATAACCAAAATGTACCGATTTATTGATCTTACAGGTCTGAGGAACACTAAAGAATAACATTTCTGATATGAAAAGTTGAAGTCCATCCATTCATTATCTTCCGCTTCATCCTCTATTAGGTTCGCGGGGGGGTTCCCCATGCCCATCCAGGGGTGAACGTCTCGGGCGCTGGGCGGATACACCCAGGACAGGGCGCCAATCTATTATTGGGCACACACTCACTCACACAGACACAGACACGCACACTATACACACTATACGGGGCAATTTTTGGGGAACTCAATTGACTTGATCCATGTTTTTGGACTGTGGGAGGAAACCGGAGAACCCAGAGAAAACCCTTGATATTTATAATTTGTAATTCTAAACCTTAAAGTCCAACCATAATGTACATTTAAAAATATATCAAAAACATTACATGTATGCTTTCTTTACCCCGAGTTAAATTATACATTATTAATCATAAACTGGACTGGACACACTTTTCCATTTTAAACTGCCCCATTTCTTTTTGGCATAGATTCAATAAGCTCCTCATAGATTATGGTCCATATTGACATGATGGCAGTTGCTGCAGATGTATTGACTGCACATTTGTGATAAGAATATGCTGTTACACTTCACCCCAAAGGTACTTTGTTGGTTTAAGATTGTTATGGACATTAGAATGTTTTTAAAAATCAACTATTTGCAATGATAGAAATGCTAAAGTTGTCTAAATGTATTTCTTTCTTTTAAACAAAACATTAAAAGTCATGTTTTGACTAGGTAAGTCCATGAGGTTGTCCTGTATGGTCAAACATATGATTGAATGGTATGCCCCAACATCTAGTTAATGCTTTAAGATGGGTGTGGTTGTGAGGAGCATTCATGTTTTATGGTATGGTAGGAGTTTTAGGAGAATTGACTCTTTCTAACACCCAATTCTCAATGTTAATGGTACATTATATTTCCCACTTCTCCCCATAAGGATGTGACGTTCGTCAAACACCTAAGGGGAAATACTCTTAGGGGAGCTGTTGTCCTTTGTCATTGTGAGTGCCTTTGCCACGTTGGCAGCTTACACTAAAGGTTGTTTTAAACGGGGCAGGATAGCTATTAAAATAGCTCATGTGAATCCATGCATTTTTTTATTAATATATTTAAATCACATTTTCAGTTATTCAGTGATGCATATCTAGGTAACCTTAATCATGCCACATGAGCATGTCTTTCTGTTTTTTACTGGTCAGAATCAGAATCAGAAAATTGGGGGAAAATTGGTCACTATTATTTGAGACAGTTGGAGGCTTGTGGTTAAGAAACCAGCCTTGTGACCTGAAGGTCTCCGGTTCGATTCCCAGTCCCACCAAGTACTATGGCTGTTAGGTGTTTCTCTTGAGCAAGCCACCTAAGCCCAATTGCTCTCTGGGCGACGTATACGAGGCTGCCCACCACTCTGGGCACTTCTGCTCACCTCACTCAGTCTGTGTGTGTGTGCGTGTGTGCGCTTCACTGCATGGATGGGTTAATATGGAGGACTAATTCCTCTGTGTGTAAAGCACAGTGAGCAAAATAGACCACTTTATCACTTTAAATCAATTTATTTTATGAACTTGAAAAAATTCAGTGTCTAAATAAGGTATATACAAATAATCAGTTGTAATAATAAACCAAGATCATCATTAAATAAACTGATTCTGTATGTGCCAGAATGATTGAGTTACATATTAATTACATAAATGTCCAATAGTTAATGAGTAAAATTCAAGCTTACCTAGCTGTACTGGTGAGTGCTTATAGGATCTGTTGTTGATGGCAGGTTTCATGCATTTCGGTCTCCGTGATTTTGGTTTTGCTAAATGTTTCGGCTGCTCTAGCGTTTGACCTGTATAATGCACTTGTCAGAAGCACAAGGTAATACCTGCACCATGGCTACTCGAACACAAACAGATTATTACTTTTTTTATTTACTTATTTTATTTTAAATGTGTTGATTGTCTGTTGTGCAAATGGCCTCATTCAGTTGCTTTCATTTAGACATATAATGATCTTCATTAGCATTTTGGTTTTAAAGATGCAGCATTTTCCTCCTACACTGCTATCTTCGTTATTACTTTAAAAATTGTCAGGGAGCCAAATTGTAAAAGGTAGATGGATTCATTGGGTAAATTCACCCATAAGTGTTTCACTTCCCTGCTGTCCAGATGGTGGTGCAATTGTGTAACCATGTGAATTTTGCTCATACTTTAAGGCTACACCACTTGACTTACATTTTTATTACAAATCAGGAAAGAATACATAATATGTATGATTGACAAAAACTATTTGGACATCTTAGGGAGCTGGTGAAGAAGTTATAAAGTCATTTTAGTGCAAAAATTAGCAAAAAAACGGACAGAATAGTGGTACACTGAATCACCAGATTTATTTAGGCCTAGCTATGTTCTTTTAATATATTAAACATTACTCTGTTTAAAATGAATACAATTCCAAAACATATTAAATGGCATCTGGTGGGGGTTTAAATTGCGGGGGGGGGGGGGGGGGGGGGGTTTGAAAATACTCTTATCTAGAAAGGAATTGCAGTGAAGAAAAGGTTTTTGGAACAGAACAACTACTTTAATTTATCATATGCACAAATGTTTTGATTGCAATGTTTTTGCCAAACATGGTTTATTTACATATCCTTGTGGCTTTGCAGGAAGTCTTTGCTTTGGGGTTCAGATTAGTTCAGCTTACTTGGTTTGTTTATCCTGTCATTAAATAAGTTCTTTATAAAGTTCATTTGTGTGGATATGTTGCTATGCCTCAATGATGATTTCACCTTTAGAGCACTGTGATTAAACTTGGCCCCATCGTTTGCTGACAGGATGTGCACTTTAACAATACTGTGGTTTTAGTTTTATGGCTACTTTGAAATTTACTAACCCCTCAGTTTCTCCATATGGATTTATTACACAAACTTGACTTTATCTTACATAATTAATGCCAACCCCCTTTTGTGAACATAAAGTATATTCTGTATTTTTAAAAAGTACTGAGCACCAGTGTATTAACCATTTTATATATTACCCAGTGCAAGAATAAAGTGAAATAAAGATTACATATCTGTTTATGATTTGCATTATAAGATGTAAATGTACATACAAAATTTTAGATCACATTTATGTTAGTATGTAGTCTCAATGTAAAATATAAAAAAGTATAAGATTAGGGTGGCGGCACGGTGGCTGAGTGGTTAGCACGTTCGCCTCTCAGCGCTAGGGATTCCCGGTTCGAATCCCCATCTGGGTGGAGTTTCCATGTTCTCCCCGTGTCTGCGTGGGTTTCCTCCGGGTTCTCCGGTTTCCTCCCACAGTCCAAAAACATGGATCAAGTCAATTGAATTCTCAAAATTGCCCCATATAGAGTGTGTCTGTGTGAGTGAGTGTGTGCCCAGCGATGGATTGGCGCCCTGTCCTGGGTCTATCTGCCCAGCGCCCGAGACGTTCTCCCCTGGATGGGCATGGGGAACCCCCGCGACCCTAATAGAGGATAAAGTGGGAGATAATGAATGAATGAATAAGATTAGGGTGTAATGTTTTTTTTTAACTTTACTATGTCTATATACCATTTATAAGATTCACATTTATGTAACGTAGGTTGATGTGATTGAAATAGCTTTCCTTAAAAGGCAATAGATCCATTAAAAAAAGACAAGCCACATATTTCTGTAGGTTAACAAGCTTGATAAAAAACCCAAAGTACAATAGAATATGATAATACAGTTTCTTAAATCAAAGCCTCCCAAAGCTCACTTTTAAGCAACTAATGTATGCATATTGCATTACAGAAGTCAGCCTTTGTTTTTGGCAGTCTCTTTTATGCTTGATTCTACCTTGCAGGTACCTATTCAAGTTTGGACAGAGGCTGTACTTCTAATCAGTCAGTGTTATTAATCAGATAATAAGACTCTTGTGTTAAATAAGTAAAATTAGACTAAAATGGGGCAACACAGTGGTGCTTTAATTAATGCTCTCATCTCCTCTGAGCAAAAAACATCTCTGTTTAATTATCAAGCGTGTCGTTTTTTTTTCGCAGTTCAACAAACATGCTTGTAGGTGAATTGAGGATACTTAATTGCTTCAGGTGTAAATAAATGTAAATGTGATGTTCTGTGGGTCCATTGTGCGATGGCTTGCTAACCTGTCCAGACTGTTCACCAGTTTTTGAATTGTGAGTGCTGGAGTACGCTCCCTGCCCCCTGTAACCACAAACATTATTCACCTTTCAGAAGAGGAATAACATAATGCTTTGATGAGACTGAATTGAGTAAAATGTTAATCATTAATAATCTGATTACAAAATTCTAAAATGCATGTGTTCCTGTTCATTTTCTTGTATTTTCTGTCCAAATCTCAAATTCTAAAAGAATATGATTTAAAAAGTCCTGAAAAAAAAGTGTCTAACAAAATGAACTCTCTCGTTTTTATGTTTTTCATTTTTATGCCCAGTGGTCAAGTTTTGCAGTTCTGCTCAAATGTGCAGTAAAGGAGCTTTATTATTCATACATTGATGCTAATCTTTTTTTGACGCTTGCATTTACAACATTTTCATGTGAGTTTCATTGTCCAAAGAGTTCATAATCCTTTTTTATTCCTTTTATTTTTTCAGTTGACATCTCTTGACTTGGAGCTGTGTTTTCTTTTAATCAGATCATTTGTAAGCACTTTTTTTAAACTGCTGATAAATTAGCATTTTAACTTATACTGACATATAATTGTACAAATGCACACATACAAAATCTTGTCAAAAAGCCGCTCCAGTGTTATTCTAGCTCAATTCCTTAGGTCATTGCTTAATGGTGAATTTTCTTACAGCCTGAGTTTGTATCTGCTGTGGAGTTTGTAGTTTGCTTTAAGGATGTTTCTCAATTTGGTTGGGGTTATTTGTCCCTTTATTCTTTGTGTCCTTTCTACTGGAAAGTTTGGTATTTTGGTTCGCATGTGAAAGTACCGACATAGAAATAAACACCACCACGAATTGCAGCTAAGACTCTTCTTTTTCTCTCACTTTCTGAGTCTCCCCCCTTTTCAGTTTGTTTTAGACAGTTGTGTGTTTAGGCTACACACACAACACTAGTGTTTCACGCACTAGTCCTGGAACAGCCTCCAGAAAGTAGGAGAAGGATAGGTTGGAGAGGATTACTGCAGGAGAATTTTAAAATTAAATCTCTGTGACATCCTCCTCTCTGGCTAGTCAACCTTTTTGTTTCTTTCTCATTTTGACTGAACTTATTTGCAAAGAGGGCTTAAAACACAACACAGTGTTCTCTTTCTGCCACTTCTTGCTCTGGGTGGATTTTCTGCTGGTCATACTGTCCTACTCAGTGTCATGTTTTTGAATATTAGGGATGAAAATAAAAGGCAGCAGAGAATGCCTGCCTTATAAAGAGACAACATGCTGATTCATGCTACCTACGGGATTGCCCTCCAGACCCTTTATGACCTCTGCTTTTGGGTTTAGCTATGTTATTGGGTTTTGTTTTCTGGACTGTTGTGGCCTGATGTCATCTTACATTAGATTTACTGGTCGTTTATTCTTGGTCACCCGAAGTCGGCTGGGTGTATGTAATTTATAAATTTGCCTAGAGTAACAGTAATAATAGTTATTTATAATGCATGCTCGAACAAATTTTTCAAATAGTCTGGCACTGAGCACAAAAATGTTAAATGTTTTTTTAAAAAAAACAATATTTTATTGTATCTTTTCTTTTCTTGTCTATTCATTGTATTTGTCATACATGATAATTACTTTCTTAATAAACTAAAATCTGCTTATGGTTTGTAATTGATATACGTGTTTTAATTGGTTTACTTATCAAAATTTATATAGATCGTTTACATAATTCGTTAGCAATGAACACCATAACCTTTCACCTTTGAGAACAATTTGATAAAAAATAGGTTTGTGTATATATCTTATAAATAAGACAGCGTGTGTCTGCATGTGCGTGTGTTTTGCTTCGATTACCATGGCATTTGACATACCTTTCGGTATATACTCTTTACAATCACCAGAAAATGTCACAAGATATCTCACTCACTTTTTTTTTTTTTTTTTTACTCATCTCAGGGCAATTATTTACTCAGGGCAAATAATTTTGAATTGTGGAACAGTTTCAAATCATTCTCACCCTCTGTTACAATAAGATTAGTCTTTATTAGTCCCAGCATGAAAAAATTTACTTGATTAAAAGCAGAAATAGGAGAATATTAAGTAGTATAAAAATTGAGATTAACACATATCAATAATAAAAAAGGCATTTCTAGAGTAAATTAATAAAAATATCTAATATCTGACAAAATAGGATAAGAATAATAATAAGTAAAATTAAATAAAATAATATGTACACTACGGGCGGCACGGTGGCTTAGTGGTTAGCACGTTCGCCTCTCAGCACTAGGGATTCCCGGTTCGAATCCCCATCTGGGTGGAGTTTCCATGTTCTCCCCGTGTCTGCATGGGTTTCCTCCGGGTTCTCTGGTTTCCTCCCACAGTCCAAAAACATGGATCAAGTCAATTGAATTCTCAAAATTGCCCCATATAGAGTGTGTCTGTGTGAGTGAGTGTGTGCCCAGCAATGGATTGGCGCCCTGTCCTGGGTCTATCTGCCCAGCGCCCGAGATGTTCTCCCCTGGATGGGCATGGGGAACACCACCGCGACCCTAATAGAGGATAAAGCGGGAGATAATGAATGAATGAATATGTACACTACGTAAATGGAAAAAAACTAAATACATCAAGCTTTTATTCTGTTATCATTGTTTTTCAAGTAATGATGTGCCTCAACCATTTTTCCGATCAGTTGCTGTTCATTTTAAACCAGTGTCTTATTTATGTTATTAAATAGGCAGGTAATCCATCCACAGCAGCATCAAGGAGCTTTTAGTAATTTTCCCAAATACCTAACACTAGATTATTGATCTTGAATTAATTTAGCTTTTATTTTCCAGCTTATTCATATTTTATGCAGACCTTAAATAACCCCACCCACCTTCAAAGGAAAAATTTGTGTTTTGGTTTTGTCACTCTTTTTTATTATATTCTTTTTTGGAATTTCATGTTTAACATATTTGAGGAAACCCTAATTTATCTGGTTGAGGAAGCCACAATAAATGAGACACAAAAAATAAATAGGAAATGAACTTCAAACAGTTTTGTCAGCAGGATAGTTTAATGCATTCTAATGAAAAATCAACAGTAACAGACGCATTGCGTGACCAGGACCTTTTCAACTGCAGTACACAGCAGTTTCAGAGACTAATCGCCGTCTCACTGCTGCTTACAAACATCTGGCCCAGCTCGATATATATATACATATATATTACTTATTGAAGTGGCCAAAGATAGAAAGGAAGCCAGTGGGACAGAGGTGTTGGGTGCACGTTAGAGTTTGTGGGTACCAAGGTGTTGTGCATGTTTATTTTTTATTTTGCCTAGTCTGCTGCTTTTGATACGGAATACGAATAAGCTGAAGATACTAGCTAAAAGATGACTTGAAACTGCTGCATGTGATGGATAAAAGCAGAAGGGCAGATAAAAGCATCAGGGGAAGCTGCTTTCATCAGGATTTAACAAAACCCTGCTTTAATGGCTTGTCAGTTCTAAACATGCTTGGTTAAATGAAATCTTGCGTCTTCAAATACTTATAAACACAAAAGGGTGTTGCGAAAACCAGCAGCCCGAGTCTCATTCAGCATTTCTGAACTACTGACCGTAATGGTAATATAGACATCAGCTTACGGATGATTAAACATAATGGAAGTCTATAGATTTGCTATACATGGACGTCCTGTTCCTGTAATTATTTATTTACGGTATGTGTCTGATGAACCGTTACACTAGAGTTTTAAAAAGTAAAATCATTAAAAAAAACTCAAAAGTTTTTTAGTAGCGAAGCCGTATTCCATTAAAATCAGGAAATTATTTATTATTATGATGATAATGATAATTTATTATTATCTCATCTTATTATCTTCTGTTTTATCGTATCATCGTACCATTTAGGGACAGATACACCCAGGGCAGGGAGCCAATCCATCGCTGGGCACACAATCTCACATACACAGGCAGTTTAGATGGGGCAATTTAGAAATGCCAATTTACCTTGAATCCTTGTTTTTGGACTGTGTTATGAAACCAGAGAACCATGAGGAAACCCCTGTGAACATGTTAATTGAGAAATTGCACCCAGATTGGGATTCGAACTTGGATCCCCAGCCCTAAGAGTCAAAAAGGCTAACCACGAAGCCACCGTGCCAGCATTTCTTTATTGATTCATTTATTTATCATCTTCCACTTAATGCTCCACTAGGGTCATGGGAAGGTTCCCCATGCCCATCCAGTGCAGAACATTTCGGGCACTGGGCAGATACACCCAGGATGGTGCACCAGTCTATTGCGGGACACGCTCATTTACAACTTGGAAACTCCATCCAGATTGGGATTTGAACTTGGGTTCCCAGCACTGAAAGGTGAATGTGCAAACCACTAAGCCACCATGCTTTAAAAATTAAATAATCTTATGAAGTAAACTAACATCATATTAATGGATGTAAAAGGCCATGATTCACGACAGTGAGTGCCCTGCATTTTTACAATTAAAACACAAATTTTTAATACATTTGATTGTTTAAAATGTAAAGCTAAAAGACTTTGTGCTAAAATGGTCTCATTTAAAGAAAAAAAATAGCAATGTAACTTAACATTGTTCTGCCTAGTATTAGGACACAAAGTAACAAGTTGTATAGAAACATGGTTTGGTGAGTTGATGTGGAGGACCTTCATTCATTATCTTCCGATTTATCCTATATTAGGGTCGCGGTGGGGTTCCCCATGTCCATCCATGGGAGAACGTTTCGGGCACTGGGCAGACACACCCAGGACAGGACGCTAACCTATCGCTGTGCATACACTCACTCACACACACACACACTCTACATGGGGCAATTTGGAGAACTCAATTGACTTGATCCATGTTTTTGGACTGTGGGAGGAAACCGGAGAACCCGGAGGAAACACACGCAGACACAGGGAGAACATGGAAACTCCACCCAGATGTGGATTCGAAACGGGAATCTCTAGTGCTGAGAGGCGAACGTGCTAACCACTAAGCCACCGTGCCGCCGTGTGGAGGACCTAGAAAGAAGGCTCTGAGCCAGGCTCACTTATCTAAAATCATTCCTTAATAAGGCTATTTGACTACTTCATACAGAGCCTTGAATGACACTTCTTAATGTAGACTTGCTTTGGCAACTAGATTTTGCAATGTAGCTTGATTCTAGATTAATTTATGTTGTCTACTGCAATTGTATAATTTTATGTGGACAAAAAAGTTTTGTAGTTAGTAATTTTAAGACGTAAGGCTTTAAAAGTGTCATTACCAGGTCTGCTATGTACCTAGTATGTTTTCTAATTAAAATACATTGTGATTTTAAACACAATATGATTGGGATAAGGCGGCACGGTGGCTTAGTGGTTAGCACGTTCGCCTCTCAGCGCTAGTGATTCCCGGTTTGAATCCCCATCTGGGTGGAGTTTCCATGTTCTCCCCGTGTCTGCGTAGGTTTCCTCCGGGTTCTCCGGTTTCCTCCCACAGTCCAAAAACATGGATCAGGTCAATTGAAGTCTCAAAATTGCCCCATATAGAGTGTGTCTGTGTGAGTGTGTGTGTGCCCAGCGATGGATTGGCGCCCTGTCCTGGGTCTATCTGCCCAGCGCCCGAGACGTTCTCCCCTGGATGGGCATGGGGAACCCCACCGCGACCCTAATAGAGGATAAAGCGGGAGATAATGAATGAATTAATGATTGGGATATAAAAACAGAGAACAAAATTTAAAATCTTATGTTATTGGCTGTTGTTTGTTTTTATTTTAATTAAAAATAATAACAATTGCACTAAAAATAATTGGACTTAATTGGAATTTGATCATATTTTAAGTTTGTAATATATAAATAAATATTACATTTTGATTGTAATTACAATAATTGTATAATTACATTATTCATTTAACTGGCAACTGTTACTGTAAATAAAAATGCATTGATTACAATTTTTGTCCTATTGTATGTCTAGTGGCGGCACGGTGGCTTAGTGGTTAGCACGTTCGCCTCTCAGCGCTAGTGATTCCCGGTTCGAATCCCCATCTGGGTGGAGTTTCCATGTTCTCCCCGTGTCTGCGTGGGTTTCCTCCGGGTTCTCCGGTTTCCTCCCACAGTCCAAAAACATGGATCAAGTCAATTAAATTCTCAAAATTGCCCCATATAGAGTGTGTCTGTGAGAGTGAGTGTGTGTCCAGCGATGGATTGGCGTCCTGTCCTGGGTGTATCTGCCCAGCGCCTGAGATATTCTCCCCTGGATGGGCATGGGGAACCCCACCGCGACCCTAATAGAGGATAAAGCGGGAGATAATGAATGAATGAATGAATGTTTGTCTAGTAAATGCAAGATGAAGGTGTTCAGGTAAATGATGTTTAGGTTTTAAGTTTACCATTTGAAAAAAGCGAGCTTAAGATGAGAAGCTTAAAGGTTACTGAAAAAAATATTCAACAACCTCTGAAAATGTGTCATGCTGTTTTTTTTTTATCAGTCTTATGTTAGCTATTGTTTTTTATTTTTTGCTTTTATTTCAGAATGCATTAATAAATATAATTTATATTATACTGTATTTTGGTTAAGAAAATATATTTTTGTACAAATGTGAAAGATTGCTAAACTGCTACAAAACTTCTATTTTAGACCAGTAGGTATTGGTTATTGCTGCGAGGCCTCTCATTACTAAATGCCCTGACTATGGAGAGTGACTGGTCAGGCAAAAATTTCCATTAGAGAGATACTAATGGGTTGGGTGGAGACCAGAGGCATATAAAAGCTTATAGAGCCAAGTGCTTTCCTGAACCTGGCTCAATGCAGTCCCAAAGCTACAGAATACTCTATTGCTATTTATGTGCAGTCACTTAGAGTGATAAAGCCCCATCCAGTTCATCTTCAAGAATGACATGCCCCAAGCATCTTATTTCACAGACAAGAATTAGATGCAGTCTGAGTGAACGATGGAACATAATGACAATGTCCTGTTGTGAAGCTATAGCACAGAATTCTCTCTTAAATCATTACTTAAAATAGTATAAAATAACCTTTTAATTGCCGATTTGAATAAAACATCTAATGAGTCACTACAGCACTATTGCATTTCATGTCAAAACCAAGAAACTTTAAGAATGGGTTATATCACACCAGTACTGTAATATGACACAATATGCAAAGAAAATGAGGTGTCAGCATTATTACCCAACAGTTAGCTTGGTCGCCATGCTCAATTAAATCTTCTTTATGTACCTGATATTATATCTAAAGATAAAATTACAAATATTATTAACTAATTGATGTTAACTTCAATGACCAGGACTGATGTATTTCATGCCAAATGTAATGTTTATAAAAAGTTAAGTAAAAAAGGGAAAAGCTGCCCTGCACCCCATAACGGTTTCTGCATCACCCGCTTCATTAGCACTTAGTGATGTATAGATTTTTTTTAGACCCATAACCCCTCTCTGTGTTCAAAACATCCTGCCCGAGGAAGTATCACCATGTTCAATCTCGGCTCTACACCCAATAATGAAGTGCTTGATTACAACCTGCAGGCTTAATTGCTCATTAAAGCTTTTAAACTAAATTCAGTTAATAAATAAAGGATGTGATTTTTCACTTCATACCCATAACTACATATTAGAAATTATGGTGAAAAAGTAGGTTAGCTGTCCCAACATCAAATAGCATCATGAAGAAGGCCAACAAAGGTCTCCACTATTTAATGCTGGACTCTCAGCCATGTTCTCTTTGATCATACAGATCGTTTTCTCCTTCATGCTTGTCTGGGCCCATTAGCTTGCTCAGTTGATGAGTGAAAGATGCAGCAATTGCTGTCTGTCCTTTCCCCCTTCATGTAAGTTGGCTGGCTTTGACCTTGCTGTGGGCAATAGGGCAGTTTACTTATAGGACCGGGAGGTTCCTCTTGTTCCTCATTGTGCCCGTTGTCTTCCACCTTTGGTCCTAACTCAACCTCAGGGAACTTCCCCGACATCTGGTAAGACAGATAGCAGCACACTGCCTGAAAGAATATTTAAATATTTTATTCTGTTTGGTTATACATGATTTAAGGTTTGCATTTCATCCTGTTAAAACTTGAGATTGACAAGCTCACACAAAGGATTTAGTTATGTAAGCTGTTATGTCCCAGTTAAGGGCTCGGATGTCAGACAGGGTCGCCAAAGTGAGGACATTCCTCTCTTTAAATGTTTCGAAATTTATGATATTAAATGTATTTTTTAGCCATCACTATGCCTTTACAGTGACAAACTACTTTAAACTAAGTTGTCAATTATCTAACAAATTAGTTTGTTTAAACTTGTTTTACTTTATGGCAATTTACAATACATGACTATTAATGTAAATGTTTTGTGCATTACTGTTTGTTCAGACAAATTTTAATTGCAATGATCTTTCTAATCATTAAAAGCCATAAATTTAAACTTAAGTTTTTTTCTTTTTTTTTTGATTGATGTACATCTAAATATTTCTAATGATAGTAAATAGCTCTTTTGATGACACATGACTCCAAATATTTATGATAAGATATTTTTGACAATATTTAAAATTTTTACATTGATTTTGAGGCATTTCAAAGCAATATACTGTACTAATCAAAATATTTGACATTCCCAATTGTAGAAGTTCCACTTACTATAAAGATGGACTTTGTAGTTCTACAAATATAGACTGTAGTCCATCAGTTTGTGGCTACATTACATACTGTGGATGCCCCCTTTACTCTGTTCTCTAATGGTCAGGGCCCCAATAGTAGCACCACAGAGCAGGTATTATTTAATTTGTGCATTATTCCTATCCCAGCGGTGTCACTGAGGTGTTTAAATGAAACTACAGCAGCACAGCTATACTAAAACCCACATCAGTGTCACTGCAGAACTGACAATAAACAATAAACCACCGAATATACCTGTTCTGTGATGCTCCTGACCAATAAAGAACAGAGAACCAACAGAGGACTAACAAAAAAAGTGCTATGGTTCTTGTAAATGGAGAAAATAGAATGTCTAAAATTTTGACTGGTACTGTCTATGCAAATGAATTAAAGCACATTTTTTTCAATTTAAGAAATGTTACTTGTAAAAATATATACCAAACCTTATTAGGTGTCTTATAGAGCGCACTGTGACTGAACACAATGTTTAAAATCTCCAGCAACACTGCTGTGACTGATTCACTAATACAAATGGAACACCTGCAAACAAGTCACCAATATGATCCACCTATAATAATCTTATGTGCTCCTTATCATCTGAGAGTTCAGAGGAGTTATAGTGATTGTGTGTCTAACAAACTAATTTAAATAAAACCAATTTAAACAGCTCAGTTGAGACATTGATTTATTTATTTATTTTCCACAAAAGTTAACCGAACACACTGAACAGTGGTTCTATTTAAACTTAAATATTGTTATAATGATAAGTTAGAAACTGAGTCCAGAAAACTGGGTAGTAAATAATGGTTTTTTTTTATTATTTCTTTTTACAAACTCATATATATGTCATGTGACTCACAAAAGATTTGTGAATGTGTGGGGGTTACACACACACACACACACACACACACACACACATACAAAGTGTTTGTTTGTTTTTCTGGTGTTAGAAACATATAAAAAAAATCCTCATTCATTCAGTTTTGTTTTGTTAAATTGGATCTGGTTACGACCTTAATCTGGTTAAAGGCGCATGAATGATCTGGCACATGTGTTTGTATGTGAAACAAATTGCTCATGACCCTAATTTCATTCAAATGCGCAAAAAGCATTGGCTGCTGTTTATTTGTTTTAAAGCAAATAATGGCTTGATGTGTCCTGTGACTGTCCTTCCCAAGAGTCAAATTTTGGATTTGTGTCTAATGAGAAATAATAGGTGGTGCTGGGATTGCACTATTATAGCTAGGTTAAAATTTGAAGATTAGTGAGGTAATTTTCCAAAGTATTTCTTTTCCCCTTTATCAGGTCATCATCAATCCTTTGGATTTCACTAAAGGCAATGCAGCTGGCTAAATCACAGCTGATGGTGATTAATTCCTGGTTTGCTGCCCTGCTGAAGTGGATTAGTCCATGGGCTTTATAATCCAGCTCAGATCCGCAGTACTGTTCCTCAATCTAGCCTGTTGTGAGATTAAAATCTGATGAATAGGATGCAGACATCATGTTAACTATGACAAGGGCAAGTTGTTTTCTTCTCTGTTTTTATTTCCTTGCCCATGCTAAAGGTATATACGTAGAAATATTTAGGACAGATTGGGGAGGGGTGTTGACCCAATGTTAATTTGATGTCCAGTTTTCAGTAGCAGTTGGAAAAACATTTGATGGGAGGCGGGACTTGAGTGTGTTGAAGAGGACAAGACACAATCGTCAACACTTAAAACAACATTGTTAATGCGGTGATTGGCAGATGAGTCTAAATGATTGGATGGATTGGATGGTTGGGTGTCATCTCCTTCTTGACTTTACCCTAAATAACCCTGGGGTTGTCCGACAGGTGTTTCCGGATCAGATTTTTTTCCTGCTCACCAAAACTAACCTCAATCCTAGAAACATCTGTGAATAACTGTTGTGATGCAGCACAATTTATTTGGTTTTCGGGATTTTCGTGCGGGATTTTTTTGCATCAAAGGTCACGTGTCCAGGACCATGGGCATGTGACCCTATGCGGGAGCCAATGAAATGGTGGCGTTTCAGAGCTGAGCAAAACAGGACAACGGCGAAATCCTTTCCTTTTATAATTTCGATCCTACCAAACGTCATAAGCAGTGGCCATCTGTAAGGAGCCGCACAAAGGTAAAAAGCCTTTTTTAACACTGTAACCATATTGGTTTAATTATTTGTCATAATCCATAATGGGGAATCATTATTATAGTTTATGATTAGAACAAGTGTTTTTTTCGGTTTATAATTTACAGGTGTTGGAGATCTTTGTCTTTGTTATTTGATCCTATTTTAAGAATGGATCTGTTGCTTTTTTCTAGGTTAGTCTTTAAGTTGGAGTTTCTGGATTCCAGCATAGATAGGTCTCTTAAACAATGGTTCCAACCAATTAATGTCTGTAGATTTTTTAATTGTGGTGGTTTTTTATTTGTTTGTACTGCAATACTGAAAATTTATCCAAAAAATTTCAAAATGTACGTTAATGTTTAGTCAGTCTTAGTAGATGATGAGCGTGATGAGTTCTGATGGGTCTTGCTATATAAAAAAATTGTCACTCCGCATACGGTCACCAAGACGCATAGCCTATTTCATCTTCGTTATTGCGATTACCGTCACATTTCTTTATGTCACGGTAACTCGGAAAGGGTTTGTATGAAACATGCAGAATCTTACGTTGTACAGAATAGATTTTATGACCGTGTATCAAGGCTAAAGACAATGGCCTTATTGAAAAGATATTGTTCTTTGAATAACCGAAACGTTTTAGTTTGCACCATTAAACATGTTGTCTTCATTTATCATATTTTAAAAAGCGAAAATTCCAAACATAATTGCTGTGTACAGTTTTAGTGCCATCTTAAATTTTACAGAGGCTTTGTAAATGTATTTATTGAGATGGGTTTTTATTTTTGAGAAGACCACCTTAAATATCTACATTACAGATTGTTATTAGAATGCTCAATTATACAAACAATTCTAAGTATTTGGAAGTATAAATAGTCATCAATGCTGTTCTGATATATTTTACAATCAGATGTTGATTCGTAAACGTATAACATGGGTTCGCCATGATATGCTATGTTTAATGAGACGATGGCTCACTGTCTCCGTCTGTGAACTCTCGCCATCAGTATGTTGGTCAGTGCAGATTCTGAAAATGTAGATTCCACATAGTCTGCCTGGTGCAACTTGGCCGCGTTTGTGATTATAATTTGGGGTGAGATTTGGGCAAGGGCGACTGATCTGGGCTGACAGTTTTCAAGGCAACTGTCGGAGGAGAGGCGAGGAAAAGGGAGGAGACAGGAATGGTGAGAAGGGAAATGAAGGGGAGAAATGGCGCCCCTGCATACACAATCGCTGTGCCAGTGAAGTCATCTGTAGCTGTTCACATCCTACTGCCCATGCACTCGCACCCTCTCCTGCATAATGCCCAGCAAACCAGGTCATCCTGCGTGGCCACAAGGCACAGCCACTCACACTGTATACATTTAGATGGAAAAAAAAAAGAAATGTAGCACACTGCAGATTACTGAGGCTTAACACGATGTCGAACCAATTGTCTAAACAATTATAGAATGACATGAATATTATGAATATTACAATAATATTATAATTATACATATTTAATTCTTTTTCTCTGTGCATATTCGATTTTATTTTTTGATCCATAACATCCAAGTATGTCTGAAAAAATATAGGAAAATAACACAGGTTTTTAAATGAGATTTCAAAGCATCCACCTGTTTTTATGTTATCCTATTTTTTTTTATTTTATTTATTGTTTTATTTATTTATTAATTTTTTTGCTATTTGGTATGATCAATTTCCAGTTCTTTGTCACATAAAAAGTACCAGTATTGAAGTTGAGTTTTCTCCATCACTATGATATAACCTGACATGAACACAATGCTATCTTATTCATGTCAGATAATAGACAGAAAATTGTATAATAAGATCCAATTTGTTATGATGTTCTGGTTAAATTGCGTTACATAAGTGGAACAAATTCAAAAATACATTTGGAATGCAATTGTGAGCAAAGGCAGGGTTTTTTTCCCCCTAAAATTATGGTTTCTTTGCCAGTTTTTACCAATTTATATGCATCATTACTTGTAACTGCTGTTCAAGGACAGCACTGACGTGGTCTTGTATTTTCCCCAAAACATTCGACATGTACCACCTTTTTTTAACATCATCCCAGTGGCAGGGATCTGCTGTAAGATGTAAAAGTGCCTTCTAGCTTCTATGTCTTTCTGCCTTAAGTGCTTGAATTTTAAACAGCAAGTGTAGGGTCTTCCCACCCTTCAGACACAGCCAAATGCCCATGTGGAATGTCTGTCCAGGCCAAAGAAAGCACATGGGCCTTTATATAAGGCATAGTCTGAAACTCTGGATGTGATGAGCATTGATGCCAATCTGATAACGACTTTACAATACTTATTTAATATTGTACTATAGTTTTGATTGCTTTTTATTTAAAGTATTGGTATATTGGTATTCTAAAAAAAAAAAAAAAAAAAAGTGGAGTGGTCTATGTTTTTTAACTGATTTTGGTAATGGTAACAGTGGGTTTGAATGTCCTTTATCTGTACACAATGTGGGTGACACACACTTTTCTGGATTTGCTTCCCAACTTACAGGCCAAGATATTTTATTTGTACAGTTTGCATGTTTTTCCTGTGTCAATGTCGGGGTCCAGGGGGTTCAATGAAAAGTATTCAGTTTTACTTGGTGCTCATCCCATTGACTAAACATACCTGACTGTATTATTAGCTTTGAGATGTTTCACATATTTTTGCTGCTTAGTATTTGAAACATTGGATTTATTTCCTTAAGAAATTAATGAGTTAGTTTCATACATGAATGTCTCAATGGTATAATTAGTCTATGTTTATTTTATTAAGGGAAAATTCAGATCAATTAAAAACATAAATATGGCATTTAAAAAGATTATTCTGTCACTGTATGTACTCACTCCTGAATTTTAAGTATTAGTATACTAGTTAGGTTTAAAGCCATTTCGAAATAATGTTTTGTTTTTGTGGTTTAAAGCTTTGCATTGAAACATTTTGGGCTTGCATGTGAAAACTAATCTGCTGGAGAGGTAGCTTAATATGACAAAAAAATAAACATTCATGTTTTACACACCAAACCCTGCTAAATGGTGACAGTGTGCAATGTGAATATGAGCTTTAGGTTATGTTGAATTTGCATAAACACCAGAGTCTCTCATCTGCTCTAATAAGGCTTTCATTATAATTCATTCAAAATTATGTGATATTTTTCTTCTAAGTCAGTTTATTTTGCACTTTGATGGCTTTGCTGTATCAGTTTGTTGCAGTGACAGCTGTTTGGTTTTTGGCATGCTGTGGTAGTGTTATAGGGGCAGGATTAGTTTTATGCTTAAATTATTGCTTATTAAAACTTGGTATTTAACAAGCTAATATGAAAGGTATTGTTGCAAATCTTTTTCACACTATTCCCTTTACCATCATCTCATTCATTAACCAGTACAGCTAACTTATGCATGTGTAATACTATATAAGTGCAGCACCCTATATTTAAAAGTGTTCATTTCTATACAGCATAATGGGTAAGTTTATATATATATATATATATGTGTGTGTGTGTGTGTGTGTGTGTGTGTGTGTGTGTGTGTGTGTGTGTATATATATATATATATATATATATATATATATATATAGAGAGAGAGAGAGAGAGAGAGAGAGAGAGAGACACAAAAACACAAAACAACAAAACAAAACACACTGATAAATAGAATTAAATAGCCAACGCAGAATTAAAATCAGTCACGTGATTGACCTGGACCATTTACACTTAATAGGATAAAAAACAAATTATATTTTAATTTAGAATGTTGCATTGATGTCTGTATTAAATCAATTGGTGAACTATCCTCTTACTTTTATCGGTATACATATATACAACTAATAACTTTATATAGCGCTTTTTATAACAGTACATTGTCACAAAGCAGCTTTACAGAGTTAAAAGCCTTTAAACCCCCAAAGAGCAAGCTGAAGCAACAGTGGCAAGAAAAAAAAACTCCCTGTTATGTTATTATTTTAAGGAAGAAACCAAGGCTTAGTGGGGGACTCATCCTCCTTGAGTGGCCAGGCAGCATCAACAGTGTAGGACAGTCATGTACAGATTGTGTTGAGATCAGGTGACCGCATTTAACAAATGTAAAAAGTGTAACAACTGGGAAAACTATATGTAAGTCCTTTGAGGGCGTCCTACACGACCGCCAGTACGATTAATTTTCTGAATATATAAAAATTATATTTACATGTAAAACAGATGAAGCTGTACAGCTGTAGCAGTTATAGAATAATAAATCATTATTAATTTTAATTATTGAAAAGGTATTTTTTGTTCTGTTTTAAATTATTGAAGATGACCAGACTAGCTGGAAAAAAGGGGGAAACAATTGGGGACAAAGTAATTTTTAAGTTGTTATCCTAATTTTTGTTCATTTAAATTTGTATTTCATATTATATAGTTTTAGCAACAAACAGGAAAGAACAGGAGAATTTTTTTTAATGATACCAGTATTGGTTCTGTTCAAATTCAGTTGTTGTCCAGTTGTAGGGCACTGTGAACACTATAGACTGCTCACTATTGTTTGAAGAATCCTGGGTGAGGAAAAGGTCATAAATGTATGGTGTGGCTACTTGTATTAAGGCATCACTAGTACTAGCTAACAGTGTTTTTTGTTAGCTATTCCACCATTTGAGTGAATGAAATTTAAACAATTACGATGTAATGGGTAAATAAATACCACACAAAAATTTATATATATATATATATATATATATATATATATATATATATATATATAGATAGATAGATAGAGAGAGAGAGAGAGAGAGAGAGAGAGAGAGAGAGAGAGAGAGAGAGAGAGAGAGAGAGAGAGAGAGAGACAGAGACAGAGACAGAGACAGAGACAGAGACAGAGACAGAGACAGAGAGAGCGAGAAAAACACTGATGGGTGATAACAAAAGAGTTTACTGTCAGATCACAGCACTGACTGGGCAATGGCAGCACAGTAGGTAGTGCCTTAGACCCTCTTTGCCCCAAGTCCCTAGGTCTCCTTTAACTCCAAAACATCCAAGTAACCAGATTAGCTGGTTTATCACCTTGTTTATATTATTTTTCGGAACAGGCTTTAGACCTTATTTATGGTTTATGTGCAACATCACATAATCTTTCCAGATTCGATGCTATAAACTCTGTATCTCAATATTAATGGCAATATATATATTGCCTTTATAAATGGTACAACAGATAAATAGTGATCTGTGTTTTTCCACATTGCAACTTTTTTCCAGCTCTGTGTTGTATGTATCTTTTGTAATTGGGCTTTGTCCTGCTGCTGGTTCTGTGCTGGAGCTACAGTGTTGAGCAAGAATGAACAAATAGAAAAATAAGATGTGTTGCCGTGGGCAGTAATTTGCCCTGAAATGTTGTATGAGCCACGGTGTCTCCAATAAACACTGTCGTGTCATGTTATGCTCAGGCCCTTGACACACTGACAGGCCTAGTGATGTGTTTAATACAATAAATCATGGCTGCCGATCTGCGCACACCGCTCTGCCAGTTTGCCTCCAGCTCAAGTCTGGGGCGGCAGCTCCAGTCCTCCTTTTCCTTGCTCTCTTCCTCCTCTCCCAGGTCTCCATACCCCAGAGCAAAGGCTGCTCCCACTTCTTTTACTCTGTGTTTTTGTCACACTCGCTGTAGCTGCCTCTGTCTGACCTTCACTTAACACATTCAGCCATGTAAATCCTCCTCTACTGTGATGTCAACACCCATGTAGTAAGATATGGTTATTTCTTTTCCGTATACTATATTGTTATAGTATAGTATATATTATATTATAACAACATATATATATATATATATATATATATATATATATATATATATATATATATATATATATATATATATATATAATATAATATTATATATATATATATATATATATATATATATATATATATATATATATATATATATATATATATATATATATATAGTGTTAATATATCATAAGCTTGCAAGACATTTAAATGTTTTAATCTTTTTCTGATCTCTGACTGAGGACTTATGTTCCTGTAATCCCTCATGCACTAGATTAAGAGGGTTTAAGAAGATTGCTGGGAACTTACTCAGCGACTTCGTTATACTAAAGATCCTGAAAGCTCTTAATAGCCCACTAACCTGCTTATGCACTTGTCAGTATTATATATTGATTAACCCATGATCCTGAGAGTGCCAAAAGCAATGTACCAATGGTGTGTGAGTGTGTGTGTGTGTGTGTATGTGCATATACATGTGCATGTGCACGCACAAATGCAACATGCTGATTGTTCTTCCAAGCTCAGCAATTATTTTCTTTTTATTATGTACTATGTGAGGTGCTCAATATTGAAACATTGTTTGAGCAGTCCTCATTATTGATGTAAAAGTTTTAAAAGTAGCGTCACTTTGAATTGTCCACTGATCATTATGAACCATCATCCATCACCGCTTGTCATGGCTCATTTGTAAGTCGCTTCGGATAAAAGTGTCTGCTAAATAACTAAATGGAATGTAAAAATATTTGTCTGGTCCTTTCTGTCTTTCCATTTATTCTTAAAAAGAATGTCTCATCTTTACTTTTGGAGTTTTTGGAGACATTTTGGAGTAAAGCAGTTTATATTTTTGTCACTGTTTACAAAACTGAAATGTAGACCAGGTGTGCCCAAGATTTTTTCATGCCACTGTAAATAAATTAATTAGTCACATTTAATATGGTTTGACAGTCTAAAAGCCTTGAAGATGAAACAATCAAGTTTAGATTTTATTAGCTGTTAGTTCTCTCCAGTTCTAGGTTCATCTTGATATATTTAAATAAAAAAACATTTTATAGTTTATGCAAATTAGAGTAATATGGTTCCTGTAACAGTACATGAATATAAAACTGTAATACTAAAGCCACAATAAAATATGGCAAAAGTAATTTGAGGGAATTACTAAAAACTGGGGAAAAAAGGAACGAGAAAACATGCACACGCAAAAGCATTTTTTGGGCGATCTGCTTGACCGAGCATAAAGCGTGATTAATTCAATAGCAAGCGTAATGGAAGAGGCCAGAAGCTTTTTACAGGAAAGCATGACCCACTTTCCCTATCACATGGACCACAGCAAATGCTGCTGTTAATAACCATTAGAAAACTAGCAGATTTACATTTTGTTAATATTAGCTAAAGTAAAAAATGTGAAAGAAAAGTCTTAATTCTGTGTACAAGTGTTGGTGCTTTTATGTCTCATTTCTGCCTCTCGGCTGGGTTTAAAATGCATCATGACTTTAATTGGGGCTATGGTTTAGAAATTCGTTCATTATATTTAGGCAAATGACTCTACTAATCAGACCACAAACATTAATACATTCATACATTCCTACTTAAGAGACCTCTTCTTTTGTTTGCCAGTTGTTTTTCCTATTTTTTTAAATTCTTAAAATAGCTGTCAAAAATTCAGGCCATTCAGTATAGAGAACAATGGCTGATTTAATAAAACTGTAATGAACCCCCACTGTATCTATAAGATAAAACCAGCTATTAATTAAAATAACATATCAAGCAGGTGCATCACTTCTGTCTACTCTGTATTGTAACATGTATTCATTATATTTTGTTACTTTGCCCCAGTCATCGCCAAACTATAGCGCTTCATTTCTAGTTGCTGTTGAATCATCCTAATTGTCAGCTTTGACACTTTAACCTTGCTTTAGCAGTTCAGCTTGGTTTATGAAAGTCAGCAGCCATGTTTTATCAGAACTGGGGGGGGGGTCTTGGTTTGTTAATAACCTGGGGGGCAGGATAAGAGACATGTAGCAGCAAAGTGTAAAAGGGCACAATGTGCTTGTCATAAGAGATGTCTTTGCAGCACCTCAGTAGTGTTGGCCAAAGAAGCATGTCGTTGATATACATTACTTTATATTTACATGCATAACTTAACATTTCACACTCTGCCGAAAGGTAATCTAAAGAGATTTTTTAAACTGTAATTCTGGTAAAGTTACTTTAAAATATTATGTCATTTATTACATTTAATACATTAAATTTGGTTTCAGTTGTTTAGTACATTCAGACTTACTCCTTTATGGACTAATTAACAACTGCGCAAGTGTTGGTTTATTGATTTGTCATCTAGGGCTCATTCTAATGCTAATCATTTTGCACTGTGCTCACTGCAAAGCTTTGTTTGCCACATGGATTAAGCATCTTTGCATCATCACATATTTGCTTTTTATTAGTGTCAAGTGTAAAAACATGCAGCCGCTTTTTTTTGTTTATTTCAGTTAAGCAAAAAATTCTGCCTAGTTGCATTTGATAAATGTCTTGATGAAGTTATAAAGCTATTCAAAAACTCTCGCTCTCTCTCTCACACTCGTTTCTCTCTTAATCTCTTTCATCCTCTCATTCGCACAAAAATATGGATTTGCTTTTTATTCATTTATTTCTTCATGTATCTACTTATTGCTTCAACAATAATGGAATAGATATACTGCATACCAACCATCGTAATGGCATAGTATACACAGCATTAATGTTCAAGTACAAATGTTTCACTTTTTATGTGTATTTGTACTTTAGAAAGAAAAGAACAGAAGGTGAGCTCACACACTTGACTATGAGCTTTCATTAATGCAGAAAGGAGAACTACAATTGAAAGCAGCTTTTTATCTTTTGAAAAGGCAAAGATGACTCAGTGTACAAGATGCTCTTGTTGGTTGCAGCCACTTGAATTTCGGAATAATTTAAAAGTTACTCACTGTTGTCCTGTTAAACGATATAATAAGACGATGTGCTGTTTGTACTAAGTGTGAGTGAAATTTATTTGCAGTCAGAAATGGCTTTTAAACAAGGATTAAAACATATTTTTTTATTTATATTTGACTAAATCTAAATATTGGCACAGGTACGGGACCAACTTTGCTTCTGGCCAGACCCTGACATCTATATGCTATTACACATTTGTAATACTTAACAAGTATAAGTCTTATACTTAATAAGTATAAGAGAGGCATTGACTGCATACATGCTTCCTCATGAAGTCAAAGTCAATTTAAACAGGAGAATTTTTACAGTAGAGCAAAGACCACTGGAGCAAGACTAGGGTAAATATGAGTAAGCACATGTATAGTTTGCATATTGACATAGGATATCCATAAATGCTGCATAAGTACAACTCTTTAGGCAAAATAAGCATTTCCCCACTTTGTAGGCTGTGTCACGTGACATGATGGGTTGTCTTGGTAAAAATTTATAATGATTATTAAAAACAAATGTTCATGTTAGAGGTCTAGTTGTCTGTTTGCTCACAAATTAATGATTTGAGTCAGCAGCCCTGATGATTACTATGCTTAAAATATTTACTTTTCTTTTTTTTTTTTAGACCGTCATAAGCTTAATTAAATTTATTTATAATTAGTCCACTGTTTCAGTATGTGTAAAATTTGCAGAAAATAACACTTTAATATATTTTTTAAAGATTGTGCTAACTTATAGACACTTCAGAAACTCATCAAATTGCATGAAATTGTTTTCACACAATTATAAATTATACTCTTATAATGGACATTATACTCTTCCTGTCCAAATAATATGCATTCACTTCGTGGGAGTACCATAATCTTGGTTTACTACAGTTTTTTACCATGGCAGTAATTATACAAATATATACAGTGTCGCAACAAATATTGCCATATAGAGTTGCGTTATTCTTTGTTTAATGTTTTTTTTAAAATAATGGAGGTCAAACCTTGTTACAAAGTGTTCTCCAAAATTTTTCATGAGCTGTTTTTTCAATTCACAAAGAAAAAAAAAATCATCTTCCTAATCTTTTACAACTTGAACTTGATACTAACAGCCTGAAACATACCTTTGTCATCCAAGAAAAAGAATGTTACTTAATCAGTTAGTTAACCTGCTATATTTCACATTCATATATATAATTTAATTTCATTGCCACATAATTGAGCCTAAACCTGATCACACAGTTCATATAGCCAGTTTATTTGTATGTTTGTTATTGGAATTATTTATTGCCATGGTGGAAGTGATCTACAGTCACCGGAAATAAAAGTGCAATATCTTTAAATTATGTTATTTTACATATAAGCAAACGTTAAATGCAATGTTTAAAGAAAAACATATTTATAATATTTGTAATATAAGGTACTCTTAGGTACTTGGGGTAGTAGTTACTAATAATTATGCATCCTTAAATAATTCATCATCAAATCATTAGTAATCTCTTTTATTAAAACTTAAGTTGTGGTAGATTGCTGGTCTACGGCATTTAGATGTCTTATCTACTGTTAAAAAAAACTTTTAAAAGTCTTCTCAGTGTGGACATCTATTTTCACTCAAGTTAAACCAAGCATTGTAACATTCTAATTGCACTGATATGTTGATAAAGAAGATTATTGCTTGTAAGAAAGGGTTGCCAGGAAAAAAAATTCTAAAAGAAAAAAAAAACATGATAGCAAGACTAATGTGTACAGGTTTAGTCATAATGCACTGTGCTAAGTTTGGTGAAACCAGTGGTCACAGTGCTTGACATAATAGACCTTAAACATCTTGCAATCATTTAGTCGACCGCAAAATCCACTGTATACCAAAGTTTCACTAGATTCATATATGAACCATACGATCGTCATGCAACAGAACATTCATTCCAAGCATACCATCAAATGTACAATGCTGAAAATGGCTGAAAAAGACAAGAATAAAGGTTTTAATGCCACAGTCTGATTTCAGCCCAACTGAAATTAAAGTAATCTATTTCGTCTACTTTGTTTACACTCATTTGTCCTCCACATTTAACCCATCCATACAGTGGAACACACACTGAGTGAAGTCAGCTTTGTACATGGCGTCCAGGGAGCAATCAGGGTAAGGTGCCTTGCTCAAGGGCACTTCAGGGAGAGTACTTGTTGGGACCAGGAATCAAACCGTGGTCTTTCAGGTCGCAAAGCTAGTTTCTTAAGCATGAGCCTACAACTAAACCTGAATCCTATTATGGATTATTACTGTTATCCTCTACATTAGTAGGTGCCTATAAAACTTATTAAACTGTTACATTTCTAAAAAAAAAAAAAAAGAATTTTTTTTTCTAAAACTAAAACTCATCCAAACTACATACTGAATCAAATAGAAAATGATTATTGCTGCAAAAAGGTTATTGATTAATGTGGTGACCTTGAGATTTTGAGAATGGCTTTTCCATTCTGTATTTTTGTTAAATAAATTTTATGTAATTTGTCAATTGTTCATCTTCATGTCATGTCTTCATGTTCATTGTTGTTGAGGTTATGAGGTTGAATGACTTTATATGAGTTAGATGTTTTGATGGTTCTTTTCATTCTCTTTTTCGATGACTGCATGTAATAATTCAAAAGTAAACCAGGTTTTTACTTTATCTAACTTTTAAACAGTCTCATTTTTATGTTTGGATGGTTTACAGCCTACAGCTCTCAGTGCTAAGAGAGGTAGCCAAGCAGTCTGCTCATTTACAACAAGGCTTTATTCTTTTTCTATTTATGCATAATAATCCTCAAGCAGATTAGGGCTTTGGTGAAATCTGCAATTCTAAGAGGAGATTGGTGGACATCTGGCTGCAAATTCCATCTGTGTATCTTTTTTTTTTTGCCACTTTCTGATCTCTGACACACACACTCTCTCTCTCTCTCTCTCTCTCTCTCTCTCTCTCTCTCACACACACACACACACACACACACACACACACACACACACACTGCCAACTCTATTACTGCTCTTACTCTTACTTTCTCTCACGTATTCCACAATTCTCTTGTCTCCTTGCATACGTTCAGAAGAACATCCAGAAAAACAAACATTATTTTTTTCCTGCTGTGCCATCATGAAGTCATCATAGCTCACTATTTCACAGGCTAGTGCTTCACTTTTCACCATCCTACACATTCTGTCCTGGAGACTGGCAGCTCCAGTAAGATCTTAATGTTTCCATCTCTCACTGTCTGCTGAGTGACAGGGGTAACTATAAAAAAGAAATAGATAAGGATGGATTTGCAGGAGCAATGAAAATAAAATTGTTCAGCCCTCTTGTCCTGGCTTTCTGTATCATGTTTTCTGGGTTAGCTGTGATAGTTTACAGTTGGATTGTCATTATAATTTAACTTTGACAAAAAAAATAAAATCTCTTTTCATGCATTCATTTATGACATTGACATTTTTTTCTGTGATGTTGTTATTATTATTATTATTATTATTGTTATTATATGTAATGGGATTATATAACAGTTATTATATGTAATGGAATAAATAAATCATACGTATTTGCATGTAATTGTTAGGGCTGGGCATTTTTCTACCAATAATGAATTCCTGCCTGAAATCTGCATTGTTTAACGAGCGTGACAACCTTGTTGTACCTGCACCTGTTCTGCCATTTAATAAGATTTGATATGGCTCATTAACCAAAAATCTATTTTACTTTGTGTCTGTGGAATTGCTGAGCCCCAATTACAGATCCTTCATATCACTTCCAGTGTCTTTTCGCTGACTGTTGAATATTTTATATATTGAACATTTATATGTTATGTGGTATATGTTAAATGTTTTCTTTAATAATAAAAAATAAACCTGAAAATGAATTGGTAAAGCTGAATGCTTCATAAACCTTTCATAAATGTATATTAATATTTAGATTTCTGTTGTTCTGAGATTTGCACGGTAACCCAAAATTAAGGAGCTGAAAATATTATTGTGCAAGGAAAAATGAAAATTGCATTTATAGGGTAAGGGTGCTTGCTCCCTCTTGTGATGGAACTCTGTATATGTATGCTCACTGGCCTCTTTATTAGGTATTCCAGGGTGTTTTACATGAATTGATCATTTTTTATATTACTTACTAGTTATTAATTATTCTTACTTTTTATTTTCTGGGCAAGTGTTTGTATGTGTAGTTGATGATTATTAGCACTGCAGCGACATTGATCTTACTAGTTTGTTGGTGTGTTGAGTTGAGTGGATCAGATGTGCCAAAAATGTATATATATATATATATATATATATATATATATATATATATATATATATATATATATATATATATATATATATATATATATATATATATATGCACACCTTATTTAAGGCTCTCTTTTGTAAATATTAAGTATGAAACAAAAATGATGCTGACAGGTTTGGTTTGATGTATAGTCACCAGCTTGTACACTTATTCATCTGTGTGCATACCTTTCAGGTGACTGGTTGGCTGCCATACCATCTCTCTGTTCCTGCTCCTGGGGATTTCCTTTCACGTGACCACACTCCCACTCTTCTTTTCTAATCCCAAAATGGATTCCGGTAAAGTGCAGTCCGAGGGCGGCCTCAATGTTACCCTTACCATCCGGCTCCTCATGCATGGCAAGGTATACACACAGAGAATTAAAGTTACAGAAAGGACAAAGTGTGCACGTGGTAAAAAAAAAAAATAGAAATATTTACCTGTATTTGGGTTTAAGCCTGATGTATTTTATCCATTGCCTTTGTACTACCGTACATTGCCTTTGTACTACACTTTCTGGTCATAATCATAAAAAAAAAATTACGTTTGACTGAAAACCTAAAACCTGAAATTACATTATTGGGCCAGCGCTGGCTCAGTGAATAAGGTGTTGAGCTATCATTAAGAAAGATTCACACTTTTCAACCCACTAAATTGCCCCTGTAAAGCTGTCAAAGCAAGGTCTTAAACCCCCTGTGCCCCAAGGTTGGGCAGTGATTAGACATTACTCTGGCCACAACATTAAAAATGTTACTATAAATTATACATAATTACAGTTCCTTTCCAAATGCACACATGTATCATTGTGTGCATTTGTTATTAGTGCTCAGCAATTAGGCACTAATAACTCTTGACTCTTTCTAATTGGGATGCACATTTAGCACTGTCTGTGAAGGACTTTTTAAAATGTCGCTTTTGTATTTCTAAGTAACATTACATGTTAACTTGTATACGCAAATTACTGAATATTCTTTTCTTAGTAACTTTTTTACATCTGTTCTCGATTAGTTCACTTGCTACTATGATTAAAGATGATTATAAAACACATTACGGTAACTTTTTTTATTAGAAAGTTATGCTAACTGTTCAAAAGCCATATATTTTTAGGTTTCATTTTAAGCTTTTGCTGAAGCCCAATGCACCCTGCACTTTGGATCAGTTCTTCAGCAGTTTGCAAGTGACACCTGACTCCGTGCACATGGCCAACTGCTTTGTTAAGGGAAAGACAAATGTGTTGAAGGAAAGTTTCCCCAAGAACAACTCTTTGGCCATTTGTACCTTTCTTTTTTGCATATTCTGTGTTTATAAAGGACTAAGCTTCATGCCTTCATCTCTTTAATACTCTTTAATATCTAAAATGTGCTTTATATGCTTCACTTCACTTCACAAAAAAATCATCATATCAAATAAACAACCACTGCCAACTAGTCATAGAATATTTAGATGTGCTGTATGCTTAGTTAAACCTTAGTAGTGTTCATAGTATTACCACAGTATATTCAAGTTCATAGCAGGTAGCAGGTAATGTAATATGCTGCTGTACTTATATTTAAAGTTAAATATTTTTGTGTCTGAAAGCAATGTTTTTAAGGCCAAAAACTGACCCTGTGAATAACAACGATTAATGTACCATTTTCAATAGAATTGTGTGTCTCTGACATTATGGCAACAGTCTATAGAATGCCCATAAAAAGCTTTCTGTTAATTATGAAGGAATTGGACTGCACAAATCTATGATCTGTCCAGAAAGAGATCAGTCCCCAGTTGTCATGTTAGAGGGTTTAGAAACAAGACTGTTCAGAAAGGCTAAGTCTCATAAATTGGATGACTGCTCGCATGTACAATTTTAGAGAAACATTTTGTCAGAAGATGATTTAAGACATGGGGGTCTTGGTGAGTGTTTTGTGCATTAAATCTTCTTAATTTGACCTTTACAGGAAGTTGGAAGTATCATCGGAAAGGTAAGCTTATATACTTTTGAAGGATTTGCCTCATATTTGAATAAACCTGGACATTTTAAAGTAATATTTTTGTTCTTTTTTTTTTTTCTTAGAAAGGGGAAACAGTGAAGAAGATGCGTGAGGAGGTGAGAAAATTGCTCTCTCACCAACAATGTTCATCAGCCTCTGTCAGTCTTCTTTTTTTCCACCAGAGTTAATTACAGTATTTAAAGTGCAGGGACTTCAGGGGAGACAGCAGACATGTTGCTTCTGTTAATCTGACAGTTGTTATCATGCCACATCAAGTGTTTTTCTAACAGATTTAATATAAACCTAGGTAGGTTTATATCAAAGTAGGTCTGTGTCATTGTGGCAATACCTAATATATCCAATACCTACTCAATCGGTCATTTTCAGCAGTTAATTTATATTGTAGTAAAGTCATCCTAACCTAATGCTCTACTACGAAAAACACTACAGAACTAAAGTTGGGTTATTAAGATCAGACATTAGAGAAGTTTGCAGTAGCAAAAAACAAAAGCAGACATGGATCATTAAGACCTAAATCATTAGCATTAGTGTGTTAAAAGATATAAAAAAAACAGTAAAAAGTTTCATCCGTTTCTAGGTTTGGGACAAAAAAGACACAATATAGTGATTAGAACACTTTTGGAACTTTATATAAAAATCTTAATGAGTTTGATTAGTTTGAATTAGCCTAATTCAACATAAACAGTTTTTACTCATAGCTTTTTATTTGAAATTTGTTTGATTTGCAGAGTGCTGCTCGCATCAACATCTCAGAGGGAAACTGTCCAGAGCGGATCGTCACCATTACAGGACCCACGGATGCCATCTTTAAGGCTTTTGCAATGATTGCCTACAAGTTTGAAGAGGTACACCTTAATGTTAAAGCTCCTAGTTAAAATTAAGTTCTTCTAATAATATTTTCAGATACTTCCTCTCCCCAAACAAACCCAAAATGTGTGTTTTAACTTATTTTTTAAATAAAATTAAGTAAATTTGTCAAGAATTAATATGTTATATGCCAGGGTGACATGGTGGCTTAGTGGTTAGTACGTTCTCCTCTTAGCGCTAGGGATTTCCGGTTCGAATCCCCATCTGGGTGGAGTTTCCATGTTCCCCCCGTGTCCGCATGGGTTTCCTCCGGGTTCTCCGGTTTCCTCCCACAGTTCAAAAACATTGATCAAGTCAATTGAGTTCTCCAAATTGCCCCATATAGAGTGTGTATGTGTGCGTGTCTGTGTGAGTGAGTGTGTGCCCAGCGATAGATTGGCGTCCTGTCCTGGGTGTATCTGCCCAGCGCCTGAAACGTTCTCCCCTGGATGGGCATGGGGAACCCCACCGCGACCCTAATAGAGGATAAATCAGAAGATAATGGCCACTAAGATTAAAACTAAGATTAAAAAGGTTAGATTAGTCTGTACAGTTTATAAGCTACACTACTTGGGAAAAGAATTACTACAAACTTCTTAATCAGCTGAAAAGTGTTATTTATTTCCTTTCCCATGGTTGTTTAAAAAATGAGCCATATATTTTGTATGCTTTTAATAAAGAGTGAGAACAGATAAAACATTTTGGAGAAAGGCAGTTTGTCTGATCCAGTATATATTTGACCCAGTGAACAAACCAAATGAAAGTCCATAAAGTCAGGGACTGGCCTTGGCAGAGCCTTTGGTGATGAACAAGAAAAGTGTTTTAGACCATCTTGTTGAACATCAATGTTCTTATCAGTGACCTTGTTTTTTGGGATGCATTTAGCTGAGCAGGTGTCCCTGGGATGCAATATGTAGGTGTCTCAGAACATCAACAGGAATGAAAATAAAATAAATTTAACATCACCTTTTTAAATTTACAAATCCAAAAAGGTCAGTTATTTAGAATTAAGACTACATATGTAAAAAAAGAAAAAACATCTTAAAAGAACATCTCTTAATTTAAACAGATAGGATTCTGGTTTTGTTGGGGTAAGAACTTTTTCAGAATCTTCTGTATGGATAAGCTAAATCCACAGGAGTCTAGGGCTTAGTGCCATGTTATAAATCAGAGGGATCTGAAGAGGCTTTTAAGAAATTCACTTAAAAATTCATCTCCAGCTGGTACTTTAGCTTAAGAGAACTTTTGAAATATCCCAAATATTTGAATACATTTGAAAAAATGATTGTGTCAGAAGTTTTCACTGAATGGTCAATGAGTTGTTGTATATTCTATTATGTAACATTATTACATGGTTGTGTATTGTTATACAATGTTGTTTCCCTATGCTACAGGACATAATCAACTCCATGAGCAACAGCCCGGCCACCAGCAAACCCCCTGTTACTCTTCGGTTGGTGGTGCCGGCCAGTCAGTGTGGCTCTCTTATTGGCAAGGGAGGCTCTAAAATCAAAGAGATGAGAGAGGTATGCTTTTAACGATGGACATAACTTGCTTTATGAATAACTTCTGACACACAATTCCTTTTTCCTGTTGAGTATTTGGTCCTGTTAAAATAGTCTCAAGTGTTTGGAGCATCTACTGCACCTTTAGTTTAAAATGTTGTGTGTTGGTCCAGTCCACAGGAGCTCAGGTCCAGGTAGCTGGAGACATGCTGCCCAACTCTACAGAGCGTGCTGTGACAATCTCTGGCACCCCGGATGCCATCATCCAGTGTGTCAAACAGATATGTGTGGTCATGCTGGAGGTACGGTTAGGTGACCAGTGTGGTTAAAGTAATATTCAATAGAAACTCCTATCAGAGCCCAACATTACACATGCACAGACATGCCATTAAAAAATGAAAATTAACATAATGACAAACATTCAACTTCTGCATTAAGAAAGAAAAGTTAACTTATTTTTGGTAAACAACACGGTGCTACTACAACCTTCCCCTGAGAGTATCTGCCATTTATTTTCCCTCTGGTGAGACCCATATCATCTGCTCTCTCTCACAGTCACATCATAGCACTAAATAAATCTCACTTTCCACTCATTTCACACATCAGTCAACAAAGAAGCAGAGCAGAACCAAGTGATATGGCAAGCCTTCACTGAAAACCATATTGACAACACAAAGTATAATTTATTTTGCTAATGTTTTATTAAGAAAGCACCAAAGCAGTGGAGATCCAGATTATACTCTTACACCTTTAACAAATACAATAGAGTATTTCTATAATACAGAAATAAATATATTTCACATGCAGTCAATCTAACTATAGGATATGATAACTTATGTGTGTCATGGAGGTTCTATGATATAGTATCACCCAGCTGTAAAGTGTAATATTTTTTATTCACAAGCTCTGTAGCTTTCACTCAGGTCACCTCTACTGTCACACAGTAATAAGTGTTGATTGATCTTCTGCTCATGTGGGGAAGAGGTGGATATGAACAGAGGCAATGTAATATTTCTGTTTTTGTTGTTGCTGTTATGCATAATTGTAAATTAATGAATTTGTTTTTGGTCTCTTTTTAGAGTGATTGCACAGGTGGCAAAATGCAATGTCAAAAGTCAACTAATTTCTATTTAGATCAAAAAAACACATTGTTTTGAATGTAGTGTAAATAGCATCCCAGAAAATCAAAAAATAGGAAATAAATGCAATGCATTTTGTACTGTACAAAAACCTGGACTGGGCTCTTTAAAATGCTTCTAATTTAGTGGTACTCAGATTGTACAGCCCAACAAATGCTACTTTTAAAATATGAGTTGTCCTTGATAGTGGTATGATTGATCTTCTTATCAATTGTTTTAATACAAGATAGTACATTCACAATTTCATTTTATTATTATATTTTAAACCGAGTTTGAATGTAGAAAAAAAAGTTGTTTACTTTTTATTTCATGGGTGTTAACAATACAAATAGTGTCCTCGTGGGTTTCCTACGGGTTCTCCGGTTTCCTCCCACAGCCCAAATCATGGATCAAGTCAATTGAGTTCTCCAAATTGCCCCATATAGAGTGTGTATGTGTGCGTGTCTGTGTGAGTGAGTGTGTGCCCAGCGATAGATTGGCGCACTGTCCTGGGTGTGTCTGCCCAGCGCCCGAAACGTTCTTCCTTGGATAGGCATGGAGAACCCCCCCCCCCCCCCCCCCCAATATAGGATAAAGCAGAAGATAATGGATGGATGGAGAATAAAATAATTAAAAAGAAAATGACTCAAACACCTGTGCTATCTCAATTGTAGAACAGCTAAACTAGGTCATTGACCCTAGCTCACCTAAATAGAGATATGTTTTTGATTTATTCAGTTTTTAAGTTATTTGTTTTTAAATTAGCTTTATTTCTAATTTCTAATTTAACTTTATTTCTGTTTTAGAAGAATTTTTCAGCTCTTGGTTTTCAGTACAGATACAGATTCTATTATATACTGAACCCACTGCTTTTGAGACACAGTGGAACTGCAATAGATTGCAAACAGAATACACAGACATTATTACTCCCCATGATGTACTCATTTTTGCAACTATTTTTTTAAACACGTAGTAGTATGTCCCCACCAATTATTTATTTTAATATGAAATACAATGCTATAGACTGAATTAAATGTATTTTATAAATGATTACGTTGTGAATAACTGTTTTATCCACTGCAGTTCTGACCTTTGATAAAATAGTGTTGTGGTATCAGTTAATCAGAAAATCTGCTTACATATTAAGTCATGGGATTAACAGAAATCTACTGTAACAGAAACAGAAAAACTACTGTACCCATCAGAACCCTGTAAAAGAATATGCAAAAACTCATATCAAAGTTTTTTGTTTCTTTTAATGCTGTACAAATACATTTTTTCACAGTAATCTTTTGTCACAATAGTGCTTGTAACATTAATTTGCAAATGGTAAATTCCGCATACTTTTACAATTCTCAAACTTTGTTCAACAGTATTTTCACGACATATGGCTTTTAATGACAGTATTCAGATTACTTCATACTCTCTCTCACACACAACCTATTTACACACTGGGTTTTTTGGTCTAACATTTTTCACCTTTTTCCCTCTTTCCCTCTGCTAGTCCCCACCGAAAGGTGCCACAATCCCCTACCGCCCAAAGCCTGCCTCCACCCCCGTCATTTTTTCAGGTGGCCAGGTAAGAGCCGACCCGCTGGCAGCGTCTGCAGCCAATCTCAGCCTTTTACTGCAGCACCAGCCACTGCCTGTTAGTGCACTCAGGTTTCTCACCTTTTCACATGCATGCTTCCTACAGCTATGGCCCCTATGGCTTAGGGGCAGAACCAGGGGGAGGAGAAGAATAGACAGAGCTTACTAATAAACAAAGCAACTACAGTAGTGTAAATATGTATTATTTTAATAATGATCAAGAGGTCAAATATACATATATATAAACAAAGAGAAATAATATTCCATCGTTTCAGTTTCTGTCGTGAAGATGCTGTTACTAGTCTTATCTTAATGTGTTGCTAAATATAAATGGCATCTCAGTTTTAAATGGTTTACGTTTGATATGTAAGCTCTTGTCTTGCAAAGCTCTTCTCTGCTTTTAAGTAGATATTATATCCTTTTAATATACTGAACACCTGAGCTTTAGAAAAAATGTTCAATGCCTTCTTGTTAAGTGTATAATTATCTGTGGTCTAGTAAATTGCTATTAAACCCAAATTTGATTAAATCCAAAACTGAAATTAATGGAAATATTAAAGGGATATTTCATCTGCAAAATTTAACAGCCATTTCAACTCATCTGTTTACCACATAACTCACAGTGCAGTGTGTGCTTTAAATATGTTCTTAGCGTTATAGTTATGACTAGATGAATATTGCTCTTACACCCTTAACATTGCACTGAATCAACCATATGCATTTGCTCACACACTGTGTTAAACAGCAATGAGTTATAGATGGCCTTCTGAACAATTAAAATTAATTATTACTTACTTAACTATTAGTTAAATTGTACAGAATATTATTAGCCTAGCTGGGCGGCACAGTGCTTTAGTGGTTAGCATGTTCGCCTCTCACCGCTGAGGATACCATGTTCGAATCCCAATCTGGGTGGAGTTTCCATGTTCTCCCCGTGTTCACATGGGTTTCATCCCACGGTCTAAAAACATGGATTCAAGGTCAATTGAGTGCTCTAAATTGCCCCATATAGTGTGTTTGTGTGTGTGTTTGTGTCTGTGTGTGTCTGTGAGTGAGTGTGCCCAGCAATGAATTGGTGCCCTGTAATGGGTGTATCTGCCCAGCGCATGGACTCTTCTCCCCTGGATGGGCATGGGGACCCCCCCCTCCCCGTAACCCTACGAGAGCATAATAAATGAATGAATGAGTTATTTGGCTCCTTAAAAAAAAAAAAGCATAAACATTTAAATGTATTAACTAAATAAATATATATTAGTTACAGTATTTTACATTAATTTCAAATAAATCTATTATAAATTTTAAAAGTATTTTTTCTGGCTGTATGCAATCCAAATATGTATGGATGTACAGAATTTTAGGCATTTGAAACTTTGAAAAGTTGCTCCAGATCATACACAATTTTACATAATTAAGCTTATAAACAAATATTCAGAATTGTTTAGTTCACCTTGGTAGTCAAATTCAATTGTACATTGATCCAGCAATGGGCTGTTTGAAGTCCACATTTTTAAACATCACCACAATGCTAATTAATATTTAGAGTTGCATTGATTTTTGGATACAATGTAATACTGATGATGGGTAACTGGAACAATTATGTAAAATCTTCTCAAACACACCTGAAAAATCTTTAAACCCACACCCACTCAGTTGACTTTATTCCATTATCACATTTAATTCACTTGAACTTCACTATCATTCTACCTCATGCTAATGTTGCTCTTCTTAAATTATTTTTATTTGCACTTTTTTATTAGATGCTATTTACATTTTCCTGGCTTTGTACTCATCTTACAATTGCAACCATTCAATTTCTTCTAATCTCCTCTCCTAATCCAATCAGATTTTAGTTGTCAAGCAGTGATGTATAGAAAATATATTGTTTTACATTTATATGAGAACGTGATATGCTTTGAAGTCATGTTTAATAATAAACTTAATTTTAATTGGTAAAATAAATAAATATATATATATACACTGCCCTGTAATTCTGCAATTAGTTTTAGACAATTATAAAATTGTGCCAACATTGTCAAAATTGGAAATTCAGAGACAATAATTGATTCTTAAATTTATAAGCATTTTACAATCTACTTTTTATAATGAAATAATGCGATTCAGATAGATGAAGAATTCTGAGTAAAAAGGCTAAAACCAATGTGTAGTAGCCTCTATGTCTGTTTTAGCAGGACAGAACAGCGTGGCTTTGTATTCATAAAGTGTGTGTGTGTGTGTGTGTGTGTGTGTGTGTGTGTGTGTGTGTGTGTGTGTGTGTGTGTGTGTGTGTGTTTGTTTGTTTGCTTGCTTCACTGGCCTGCCTGCAGTCCATATCTATTTCCTATTAAAAATGTATGTCTTATGAAGAGGAGAATCAGACAATGATGGACACAGTCTGTTGAGCAGCTAGTTGTTATATACATTATCAAAAATTTAATTATAAAAAAAATAATTATATAATTAAATCACTGGTTTAGTGGTTAGCACATCTGCCTCTCAGCACTGGGGATCCAGGTTTGAATCCCTCTGTGGATGTATTTTCCATGTTGTTCCCATGTCTGCATGGGTTTTTTTTGTCTGATTGCCTTTCACAGTAAGAAGATATGCATTCAGAGTAAATTGGTTGCTCTAAATTGCCTCTATATTCGGTGCCCTGTCCTGGGTATATCTGCCCATTGCCCAAATTCTCTTTCCTGGATGGGCATGGAGACCACCCCGTGACCCTACTATAGGATTAAGTGGAGGACAAGTAGATGTGATTAATAAAATCAGTGCAATTATTAAATTTGATTTCCAAATTATTTAAAATTATAATTAATACATTTATTAGTCGCTTAGTCGTCTGCTAAATGACTAAATGTAATGTAAATGTAATACAAAAAATGTTTTGACCAAGTAGTGTACAGTTTTTATGAATGCATACATCCATTTCTAAATGTGTTTATATTCAGCAAATGTAATTAAGTTTATCATTAAAAACACTGGAAATCTTTTCTGTTAAATTATGTCTGTTAAATTAAGGTATAAATGAATAACAAATGTTTTATTGCATTTTAAAAAGTTTTAAACTCCTGAAAATAGGGTTTGTGTTAAAACAAGGTTAAAAATTCCACTTCTTTCTGTCTTGCAGGCTTACACAATTCAGGGACAGTATGCCATTCCTCATCCAGATGTGAGTTCCTGCATCCTCTGTCATCCCTCAGTCCTACTCCCAACTACTGTCTGCATGAAATTATAGGCTTTTAACCTTAACCTCTATTAATATTAACCAATAATATTAATATGACATTTCTTTACTTTTGTATGACAATCCGAAATTGACCTTGGCCTGTTATAGTCATAGGCCAGACTTATAAAGACCTGGCCTGTTGCAGTAAACTATTACTAATCAAATAGAATAGCCTTTAGAACCCAATAATATGATATCACTTTGGTAGCATTTGAATCCATTGCAGTCATCGCACACTGTCTATAAAATCGGTGTGTGAATGAGGTAAAAATATTTGCTCAAAACAAGTGGATTTCAACTTCGTAATTAAGCTTGCGATTTAGCCCTGTTTATAAAAATGATGGTAATCAATAAATATAATCATCATATTTGTTTTTGTAAGTAGAAATACAGTTTTTTGTCCAGTTTGATTTTGGTTTATAGCAAGAAGGTTCTAGGTTCCTGCAAAATGAAATGTGTGCATTAAGACATGCAAGTCAGGGATAGTAAATTGCTGCTGGTGTGAAGGTGTCTATGTATATTTGCCCTGTAATTCAATTCATCCACTGACCATGGGGTTAGGCTCCAACTACCCGTCTGACCCTAATTTGGATGGGCAGTTCAGAAAATGAATAGAAAATGACTGAATTTTTGCAGTCACTGACCACTAATTAAATTAAATACACTTTTTACTTATAAGTACTTTAAATAATAATCATGATTGAATGTATGGGTTGCCATTGGTTTTAAAATGGATTTTGTTAACATGCTGCTGACATTTGTTTTGTGTTTTAGTAGTCATGACAATGCCTGGCAATGTTTCTCAGGCAGCTTTTCAAATTTTCTATCAGCATAAAAACTGACATCTGCCCAACTCCATTCATCCATCATGGCCCGTCAGTGTGGACGGATAGCTGATGTTTTCAATTTAAAAAGATAATAATTCAGATTTCACTTTTTTTTCAATCCTCTCATATATTATTCAATTTCTAACAGTTTATGTACCACTCATGAGCTGCCACTGATGGTTATCATGACCATAGATAAAGACAGTGATGAAAAAGATTAGAATATATAACAAATATTTTCACTGTCCCTGAGACCCTCATCATTATTAATATAAAATCACAATAAATACTTGTGATTATATTATTTCATGACATTGATGCTTGGCAATTCATTCATGATCTAGTTAGGGACTGACTGAAGCTTAGTGAAAGATTGAGTGACAATTCCTCAGCTGATGCTTGAACTATACTTTCAACCCCCAAATATTTTTAAATAATTATTGTAAATGCAGACCACAGTCTTAGAAAAAGCTTAATTAATAAAAGAATACATTTATCACTGTTGAGTGGTATTATTAAGTTAACTTTTCTAAAGTATGCGTAAGACCTTTACTCTGATTATCAGGCCAAGTCTTCTTCAACTTTATTTCTCACATTCACTCTCTCTCGCTCTCTTTCTCTCTTTGACTCTTTTACACTTTCTCACTTTTCTTCCACCAATGTGTGTCTCGAGTTCTTTTCCTCATCTTCTCTTTATTCTAGTTTGAGTTTCTTAATTTTGTCAGTGTAACCTGTGTGTTATAACAATAACCTCTTAGTTCTACTGTCCCTCCAACCCCTCAGCAGTTGACCAAGCTCCACCAGTTGGCTATGCAGCAAACCCCTTTTACCCCCCTCGGACAGACCACCCCTGCTTTCCCCGGTACGTACCCATGCACCCTTTAAAGATCTCCTTCTCTTTGTACCTGTAGAGACAATTTTTTTTTCTTTCTTTCTCTCTTTTGCTTTCTTTCCTTTTCTCTCTGTGCTTCTCGTCATGCCCTGGTGGTTGCTGTTATCTTTAGTCTGGCCTTTGTTTAACTTGTTAATTTTGTTTATATGTTTGTTACATTATTAAATTTGTGTATGATCTAATTTCGGTTAACTTTTTAAAACGTGTATGTATGCACTTATGAAAATAGAAATAAAGATCTAACAAAAAAGGTCTTTTAAAATTGTTTGACATAACTTCAACAAGAAACCACAATGATAGTTTAGTAATGATGTTGATAGAAACTCTGGGGTCTTTACTGTGATATCAGCTCAGAAGAGTCCATGATATTAAAGGTGTTTTGTAAAATACTAAGGGCGGCACGGTGGCTTAGTGGTTAGCACGTTCACCTCTCAGCGCTAGGGGTTCCCGGTTCGAATCCCCATCTGGGTGGAGTTTCCATGTTCTCCCCGTGTCCGCGTGGGTTTCCTCCGGGTTCTCCGGTTTCCTCCCACAGTCCAAAAACATGGATCAAGTCAATTCAGTTCTCCAAATTGCCCCATATAGAGTGTGTCTGTGTGAGTGAGGGTGTGCCCAGCGATGGATTGGCGTCCTGTCCTGGGTGTATCTACCCAGCGCCTGAAATGTTCTCTCCTGGATGGGCATGGGGAACGCCCCCCGTGACCCTAATAGAGGATAAAGCGGAAGATAATGAATGAATAAATGTAAAATACTATTCACTATGTGAACAAACGTTTTGGGACACACCTTTTTATCAATGAATTCAAGTGTTTTATTTCGTTTCATTGTTTTTTTTTTGCTAGTGTAAAAATAGAACAAGTCCATGTATATGCTTCCAGCTTTGTGGGAAACGTTTGTAGAAGGCAATTTCTGTTTAAGCACCGCAAACTAGCACACAAAGCAAGTCTATAAAGACATGGTTAGGTCAGTTTGTACTGAAAGAACGTGACTACACTACATAGAGCCCTGACCTTAACCCTATTAAATAACCTGGGGACGAACTACAACAGAGTCTGGGAGCCAGGCTTTGTCATACAACATCACTGTCTGACATCACAGATGCTCATCTAGATTTATGGGACAAAATTTCCACAATCCAAAATCTTGTGAAAAGATTTCAACAGATGCAAGGGGCTACCAAATTAGATGTACTGTGTTGGTGCCCTAAAACTTTTGTTTATGTAATGATGAAGAAATTAGATCTTAGATATATAGAGAATATAAATCAAAAATCAACATTACAGTTGTCTATGATTAAATAATGCAGATTTATAGTTATTGTAATATGAAATATTTACATTTTGATTAATTGGATGCTAAATAGTGCCATTCTTTTGTCTTTTGAAATCAGTTCTCTCATGATGAAGGTCCCTGTCAGTAGTTATTATTTTGTTTAGTGAATTTTGGAGATGAGTGTCATTTGACTAACCACATAGAAATATATAAATGATTTAATGATTACCATACGATTACCAATCTTTCATCTATCTTTCAACATTTTCGAAGCACTTTAGTATATATATATATATATACATACATACACAGTATAATGTGTAATGAAAAGCAGTACACTAAAATTTAAGATACTGGTCGTGGTGGATGAATTTAAAGTATTGCATTTGGTGAGGTTAATGAAAGCATTGATATTTTTGTGGGCGTGTTGATGCTGCAGCAAGGTAGTGTATACACCTGTGCATTTTGTCTCTGTTTGGCTTTCTGTGATTATAATGAGTCTCTAGACCCTTACCTGCTCTCTACCCCAGGTCTGGATGCCAGTCCCCCGGCCAGTACTCATGAACTCACCATTCCCAATGATGTGAGTACAGATATATGTGCCGCGTATCGTTCAAGTAGTAATTATCAGTATAATCACTATCCGTCCCTCCTGCCGGAGAACATTCAATCTTTCTTCCCCAGAAGACGATTTTGCATTTTAAGAGCGTTCACAATTTTTTCCCAGCTAATAGGCTGCATAATCGGGCGCCAGGGAACCAAAATCAACGAGATTCGTCAGATGTCTGGAGCGCAGATCAAAATCGCTAATGCAATGGAAGGGTCATCAGAGCGCCAAATCACCATCACAGGAACCCCCGCCAACATCAGCCTTGCCCAATACCTCATTAATGCAAGGTAAGATTCATACTGGCTTCGCACTGGTGCTGAGGAATGCAACTCAGTTCATTGGTTGGAGGGGAAGTTACAGTATATTTGCTATGAAATACTGTATGTTTAATCAATAATCAACAATACTAAGAATAACACTGTTTTTCAATATGTGTTCAATACCTCTTTACCTTTATTAGGAATCCAACTCTAGAATCTATTGTGAATGTGCCCTTAATAAAATAAACTTTGCATTTTAAAAGCTGCTTTATTTATCTTGAAACAAATAGTGTGTTTATCACCAAATCCATTTTAATCCCAATAGAACTGTCAAAGACCCAATGACCCAATGTCTTTTTAATGAAATACTCCTATATCACCATTGACCAGAAACTGTACTATAGATTCCAATTGAAAAAAGATTGGTCAATTTATACATGTGATAACTATTTTGGTGGCACTGTGGCTTAGTGGTTAGCACGTTCGCCTCTCAGCGCTAGGGATCCCCAGTTCGAATCCCAATCTGGGTGGAGTTTCCATGTTTTCCCCGTGTCCGCGTGGATTTTCTCCGGGTTCTCCAGTTTCCTCCCACAGTCCAAAAAACATGGTCAGTTAAATTCTCCAAATTGCCCCATATAGAGTGTGTTTGTGTGAGTGAGTGTATGCCCAGCGAAAGATTGGCGCCCTGTCCTGGGTGTATCTGCCCAGCGTCCAAAATGTTCTCACCTAGATGGGCATGGGGAATGCCCCCGCGACCCTAGTAGAGGATAAAGCAGTATATGATGGATGGATGGATGGAATGGATAACTATCTTCCAAGATATGAGAAGGAAGGAGACCTGTATATTTGTGAAAACAACAGAATTCATTCATTCATTCATTCATTCATTATCTTCCGCTTTGTCCTATATTAGGGTCGCGGGGGGGGTTCCCCATGACCATCCAGAGGAGAACGTTTCAGACACACCCAGACACACCTGGGCAGACACACCCAGGACAGGGCGCCAATCCATCGCTGGGCACACACTCACACAGACACGCACACATACACACACTATATGGGGCAATTTGGAGAACTCAATTGACTTGAACCATGTTTTTGGACTGTGGGAGGAAACCGGAGAACCCGGAGGAAACCCACGCAGACACGGGGAGAACATGGAAACTCCACCCAGATGGGGATTTGAACTGGGAATCACTAGTGCTGAGAGCCGAACGTGCTAACCACTAAGCCACCGTGCTGCCCTACAACAGAATTCTCTTCCAAAAAAACTGTTCCACTTTTCTAATCACTTGGGGGTTGATGAGACTAAGGGTAATCTGATTAAGCCAAACAAGAAGTATAAAAAAGATTTACTCAAACCCTTAACACATCATTCTCGGACAGTTGGCCAGTAATAATGGGAAGCTAAATGCTGCAAGAAAATTCAAATTCTTAAGAAAAATGTGCCACTGTATCCTAGTCGGCTAAAGCTGAGCAGATAGTTCACTTTATTGCATGCCAATGACTCAAATACACTGCCAAAAACAACAAAGTGGTTTAAGTTATAGAAGATAAATGTCCTTCAATGTCAAAGTCAGAGCCCCAACTTAATTATGATGGAACATTTTTAGATAGGTTTAAGCTCCTTTTAGGTACATTGCCACTCACCACTAATTAGAGTAAACCCTTCTGTCAATAGAAAATTGGAAAATATTTCCTTTCTGTTGGGCAAAGCTTGTAAGGCCATATTCAACAGACTAATAATGAGTGTGATTAAGACAAAAGTATATATATATATATATATATATATATATATATATATATATATATATATATATATATATATATATATATATATATATATATGAAATTTTATTAGACTACTGATTACTTGTCATTGTCAAACTACATTATGCTTTTATGTGATGTAAAACCCATTGATGATGTAACATGGAAAACAGTACATGTAGGTTCTTACACTGTATTCTTGCTCTTTTTGCTGACTCATCATGTTGTTGAGCTTTGACCTGACCAATTGAAGCAATTTAAGATCATATAGTCTAGGAGGAATTGTGAGAATAGCACTGAATTCACACAAGTTTTTGGACCATGAATTTACAGTAATGTCTCCAGTGACTAAAAAAAAAGCACTGACAACTTTAGAGAAATGTGTGTGTTTTCTTGTGCATGAGTGGTGAGGGCATGCAGGCAGCTGAAGGACCTACTAATGGATATTGCTTTCTCGCAAGGTTCAGAGATGTGGCAGCCATGTGGATTGACCCTTCATCAATGACTACATCCTGAAGTCCCCAAACTGCTCTCATTATCTGAAGCGAACAACAGCAATTTCTCCATTAACCTTATGTACCAGCCTCTTTAGATACACTAGAAATCCCAGCTTCCCCTGAGCTTCCATTAGTATACTGTAAAAGAGGAATGATTTTGTTCATGTTCTGTAGTGTTTAATACAGTTTCTCAGCATGCTGAATGATCAGGATCTTACTGTTTTGTAGTTTTTTTTTCTATTTAGTAAGTTTGAATATGGTTACTAATTCAGTCTTGTAGTTTCTTGCTATACACGCTTAAAATTGTATGAAAATGCAGATAAAAATGCAAAAAAAAATTAAATAAATAGTTCAATGCAAAATTTGAAAAAGTTTGAAAATGTACAGGAAACTACCCAGCAGTGCTTCAGGTTGCAATTAACTTTTATGCTACGATAAATGGTAACTGGAACGATGTTGCAATCAGGAACAGAGGAGTCTTAGGTGCATGCCATTCCTGTCAGGAAGATTTAAATGATTGTTTGTTCAACTTTGTGATCACAGCCGTGACTGTTGTTTTGACTTAAGTTTAGTTTTCGAAATGTTGCAAATGTAAATGCAAATAACATTTTCTTAAAACAAACCTTGTGATTGACTAGTGCATGATTATGTGGCACAGTTCAAATTTAGAGCATACTGGCAAGGACAAAAGAGCTGCTGATTTACTACAAAAGTTTTGAAAATAATTCAGAATTATTATATTTTTCTGTCTGTTTTCCCCCAACCCCTCTCCCTTTCCCCCTCCCTGTTCCCCTGATCATTTTAGGCTGACGTCTGAAGTCACTGGAATGGGCACTCACTAATTTCTACCCACCATCCTTCACTGCATCACATGCCCCTGAGCTAATGGCATTGCACCTCCATTTGTTTTCTCGCTTTTTTTTCCTCTACACGTAGTTCTGTCCTGTATTTTAAGCGATAAGATATTTCTATTTTAGAATCTCAGCGTATTCAGATTCTTCAGCTCAGTGTTGTTCCTTCTGATCCTGCATTGTTATCTTGGTGCCCCCAGTTTCTCCTAACCTCTTGATTTTTAAGGACACTTTACTTTTTTGACACTCTAGTACCTTTCATGTCACCATAGATTTTCACATCATTTGTGTCTTCGTTTTCCGTCATTTATTTTGTTGTGTAAGCTGTACTCCGATAAATAATTAGACCTGGTTACTACTATGTTTTTTTTAAACTACACAATTAATTAATTAAATAGGCATGGGGTTTATAGGATTTAAGAATCAAAAGCTTATGACAAGCTTAAATGTCACTCAAGGTCACAAACTGCTTTTCATGCAGACCCATCAGGCACCAGAATCCTCAAATATTGTTCGAACAAACAAAATAAGAAGTATAGATGATGGACTTAAAATCAAATCCCCTTTATTTCTGAATAAGTAGTTGTGCTTAGGCACACATTAAGTAAAATAATTCAGATTATAGCATTAATTAAGAATACTGAATATAAAAGTGGGAATCAAAATACATATCTTATTAAAAACACCTGCCATTTTTTGCCTAGGTTAATCAGTCTTCCTAAAGTATGAATATTGGATTGATGTATTTAGTATGGAAGAAAGAAGTAATTAGGACTGTATAATCGTAACCTCTTTCAGGCTGCGTAAAGGAATTCTGATAAAGTGATGATGGACACAAGTCTAAGTCTGCTGACGTTTACAGTTGTCATCACTCAATTCTGATTTCCTGATTAGATCAGATTAGTTTTTCTGAAAGATTTATATAAGAAAGTGACCAGTATCTAAACACATCTATCCTCTGAAACATGCACATTGTTTCCTTTTGGGATTAATTAACTGCATCAAAATAAAATACTTGTGAAAAAACAACCAACTGGCTAATAATAGTTAAGTGAATACAACTCATAATGCTTTGAAGGACAGCGAACACTTCGTCAGCTGTACTTAATCAGGCTAACCAAAAAAGCTTTTTTGGCCACAGAGTTGTGTGTTTATGGATTCTTGGTGCTGGCTTATGGGGAAAATATATAATAAATATGAATAAATTAAATTACCAGAAACACAAGAATTCCAACCCAACCTTCAAGTTGCATGACCATGAATCTGATATATATATTTGATACTGGACCACATGTAAAACGTGCTTAAATCTGAATCGAACATATTAGATTTCCACACTGAGATTCAACATGAGAGTGTAGACATAGCTTTTGTGTAAAACCAGACAGTTAAAGGAAGAATAGGTTTACATGTTCAACATAAAAAATACTGTACTGTGGAAACGTTTTCCAGAATAATGTTACGAACAGATTTCAGTTCTAGTCCAAAATAATAGTGGTATTTGTGGTAATAGTGGTAAATAGTGGTATTAGCCACAAGTTGTGCTTGTTCATGTGATGCCAGACTGTGGAGTTTGGAAAGAGCCTGTGGTTCTTTCTTGTTTCACTTTCTTTAGGATTATTGTCATGCTGCTGAATTTGAAACCAATCAATCAATTCTAAATAAATTTCAACTAAAAAGACTTTTGCACAGCACTGTATTTACAAGTTTCCTAAGCCAAAACAATTTTATTTACTTTCAGAAATATTGCAGTTAGCAAGTGTGCTATTTTACAAGATTTCTTGGAGGGTGGATATGGGGGGTGGGGGGTGTTCTGCCATTAAAACTATTATGTTTATAACAATTAAAGAAAACCAGCGCTACACATCCTTATGCACTGCACATTAATGTCTAATTTAGGACAAATGGAAGACAATCAAGTGATCATGTTCACAGTCACAGTACAGACACAGGTTTATACAGCAGATTTAAGCTGTGTCATATCATGAAACATTTATAGTGTAATATAAAATCTATACAGATAAAGATTAATGCAGCAGTGTTGCTAACAATACAGATAATGTGGTAGTTTATCAGTTTCTTTCTTTGAATCCTCGAAGCCATTTACAGTTCATTAGAACTATCTACTGATTGCTTATATGTGGCTTATTAAGATTCATGTAAAAGTATATAACCTCAGCTCGTCAGCGTTAACATTTTCTGCACACTACAGGAAACACACACACAGAAAAAAGCCCTCTTGCTCCTGCCATCATAAGATGTTCTTGGTACTGTGCTTATCATGAAGTTCATGAAGTTTTTTTGTAATCTGAGACCCTGACACAGCCATGTGTAGCATACAGGTGAAGTTAAGGTAGCCAGGTTCACCTCTGGCCATCAACTCTTATTCTTGGTTTGACAGATTGACCTTCATCTAATTTGACCCGAGTCATTAGAACTTGGAAGATTTATGGCTGTAAGTTGAATGTATTTTTTTTCTTAGTGCAGTTTATGTTTTTGTAGAGATCTGCCAGATCCAATTGCTTCAGATTCTGCTCCAAAAGCATAGGATCCCATTCTGCCCCGGTTTTCTAGACTAAGATTGAGTGCAGTTTCACTATGAGCTTCCTGATCTCTATGATTAATCTAGAAGTCATTGTGAAAAGTTCACGTGATATTACATTTATATATGACAATGTAAGTGCAACCATGTTTAAGTCAGGCCATTGCATTAGGTGTGTTTTGGGAAACTTGTCCATCCTTCAACACTGTGGTGTTGTTATGCAACTGAATGTTAATCCACTACGCCACCCACCTTACAGTAATTAAACCACAGTCTAAAACAACACAATCTCTATTTCATCTTAAACACTAAAATGCTTTTTTTTTTTTTTAAGTAAAACAAAATATGCACAGTCATTTCAGAAGGTAATGTTACTGCAAAATTGCTTTAGCAAAATTACTAAGTTTATTTAAATGACATTGTAGTTTGATTCATGTTTCTGTGTGTGTGTTATTTGCTATAGATTTTTAATGTTACATTGTATTTTGCACTGAGTTTAAATGTAGGATTTTGTGTCAGTCGCTTAAGCTCTGTTTTTTGAAACATTACGTTAGATTGTACGTTTCAACAAGACTTTGTCTTGGAATATTAATGTGGAATGTTTTCTTTGTCTTTGGTCTATGATGTTGAGTACTGTAGCTGATGCTTAATAATCTCACCGCATGTTTCATAACTGTGGTACTTTCATGAAGCTATGTGCAGGAATTCACATTCTATTTATTACTACTATTATTTTATTATTACTACTAATGCAATAAATTGGTGTGCAATGTATAAAACAATTCAAAACCACTGTACATTAGACTTATCCTTGTTTTAGTTCTTAGTTTTACCATTCATTGACTTTGCAGTACATTTTTGTCCATTCTGTTTTTGCACGTTAGTTCTTTAACTGAGGCATTTACTGACAGCCCCATATAACCCAGATTTCTTTATCTTTGTCACTTTGTTTAATCACATGGATTTCTTGTACTAGAGCAGCAAAAAAACCAAGGGCCCTTTCCTGTTTGTGCTTCTGTAAATTAACTATTTAAAGTACTTATTTAACATTGCATCATTTGCTGCTTGCAGGTCTATATTAGTTTTAAATTACTGAGGTTAGACTACCTTTGAAATGTTTTGTAAATGAATAATAATAATAAAAAAAGTTTCTTTTGTCCCTTGATGGTGTAAGTATTATTCATTACCTCTGCCTTATGGACATGGTACCTGGATTTATGGTTTAGTGGTTATCGATTTATGCTAATCAATCTTTTTTGCGGTTCAAACCACCAAAGTTGTTAATGGGGGCCCTTAATCCCTTATTGCTTCTGGGGAGATGTATCATAGCTAATCCTGTGCTATAACCCAAACCATGTTGTCACCTGTAAGTTGTAAATGTAATTATTTGTAATTATTAAATGTAATTATTAAATGCAATTAATTGTCACAAAGCAGCTTTACAGTGGCAAGAAAAAAAAACTCCCTTTTATGTTGTTATTTAAGGAAGAAACCTTGGGAGGACCAAGACTCAGTGGAGGACTCATCCTCCTTGAGCGGCCAGACAGCAACAACAATGTAGGACAGCTATGTACAGATATTAAACAAATGGAAAAACTAACAACTGGAAAACTATTTGTGAGTCCATTAGGGGGCGTCCTGCAGGTCACTAGCTCATCACAGGGCAGACAGTCAAATATACACATATGGTTAATTCGATCTCTGCTTTTAACCAATATTTTGGACTGTGGAAGGAAACAAGTTAAACCAATGTAAAGGAAAGTTGCACTTCACTTTTCTGGAAAGTGTATCCCGATGAAGAACACACCCACAAATACCGTAGATGTCATCATTTGCCACATGCATCCTCATCATTCTGGGGTACTATCACCAATTGTAACAATGTGATAATAAATGAGGACTGGAGACAGGATTTTCCAAACACAGGAACAGGCTTTATTTACACAATGTATTTAAAAAGTACATTAAAAGGAACTATCAGGAGTGGAGACACAGGGCTTAATTACCAGACGTTACAATAAAATATAGCTGGTGAAATCGCAGAAGTGTCATAATCTCTCTCTCCATGTCATGAGCTGCACACTTTCATCATTGGAGCCACCGGCAGGTGCATTAGTTATCTGCCACAGATACGTTTTTACAGTTCTTGAACATTGAAAGACCACCTGCTAGCGACATGTGAGAATCTTATACCTGACACTAGTTATATACTAGCAGCTTATCCTCCATCCTCCATTTAATCTAATGATAATACCTAAAACTGATTATAATGATTATTGAGAGCCATTGGATATAGATGTTTCCAATCAGTAAATAAATGTACTTTAGTACTAAAGGTACTAAAAACCAAGAAACCATGAAGCACAGGAAAATTTTGCCCTGGGCTTTTGACCTGACCATGGGACCTTGAAATGTTAAACTATGTTATTGACGTGCCTCTAGGTGGCTAAATAATTCATAAAGCAGCTTACTAAGCCTAAGCTACTGTAATGTGAGAGAAAACTTGTTATTTTACAATAATAACCTTCTTTTAAAAAATAAAATGGCAACAGCCTTTTCCTAAATACACTAATATAACATGTCATCAGTGAGTCCAGCTTCACACCCACAACATCGCTAATCCGTAAGGCTGGTGATGTTGCGTGGGCATGGAGCTGGACTTGCTGATGGCAGTGTCAGAGAGGAAGATGCTGTCTAAGATGATGGCCATTATGGACAATGTATCCCACCCACTGCACGAGACACTGTTCAGACACAGGAGCACATTCAGTCTAAGACTCATTCCCCAAATTGCACCACAGAGCGCACCAGCGGTCATTCCTACCTGTGGCCATCAAACTCTAGAACTCCTCTCTTCATAGGATAATGTTTATGTGCAATACTAAATTATATTGTATATAGTTTTATGAATGCAATACAGAATACATGCAATAAAACATCAAATCATAAGTTTTCAACTTGTGCAATATATGTCACCACTGCCTCTTTACCTTTATTGTTTTATGTATTTTATTCTTTAAATTCTAGTGCTGCATTTTCTTTTGCTTTAAGAAGCAGTTATTGATACACATATTGATATTGATATAGATTTTTCTTCTTATATTTATTTTTTGTACATTATATCTCTTGAGCAACTGTAACATCTGCAATTTCTCATCAGGGCTTAATAAAGTATTCTGGTTCTGATAAACAGACAGGGTGGTCAATGTTCCAAAAGGAAGCCTACATTATAGTACCTATTGATAAAATAATGTATTGATAAATAATGTATATAATAATCATGTAACCTATTGATAAAATAATCCCCACAAAATTAAGATCAAGACTATAAACCGAGCTTCAGACACACTTTTTGTGAATCCAGACACACTTTTTGATAAATTTTTTCAGGTGTTCCATTTATTCATTCATTCATTTTCTTTCGCTTTATCCTCTATTAGGGTCGCGGTGGGGTTCCCCATGCCCATCCAGGGGAGAACGTTTCGGGCGCTGGGCAGATACACCCAGGAAAGGGCGTCAATCTATCGCTGGCGTCAATTTTTTATAATTGTAAAGTGTATTTTTTTTCACTACTTGTTTCCTTATTTTTTTCTTATTTGTCCCTTGTAGGATAATCTGCGTGATTATTTTGCACATTTCCATGTTTGCTATATGTTTTTTTTAAAACTCAGCAAAGCCTCAGCATACGATTTTCACCTGTGAACATTATTAGTCTAGCTTACATCATTGTATTTCATAATAATATATTCTAAAAGTTCAAATCCATTAACTCTGCTACTTTAAGGTTAAATGTTATTTTCCTTGGCTATAATTTCAATAGCACTATATTTGTGATATATTGTATTGTCAAATTTTAAGTCACATCAAAAAACACAGAAATAATTAATAACATCTATTGTAGGTGTTTAGAGCTGACTGTATATGGAAAATGTTTTACGGTGCTGGATTGTGTTTCTGCTCTGGCCCCGGCTCATATCACCAGAGAAAAGCACAGCGCCCAAAGCAGCGTCAATCCCAGTGTACAAACGGGTTTCCAAATTAGCACCACAGCTCCAGGGAGTGCTGAGGTCACCTTTACTCTGCCTTTGTTCCTTCTCCAAACGAGTTTACTCTTGGTTGAAAGTAAGATAAAGCATCCCCTGATTGTTCTCCCAGAGTTCCCAAAAGCATTCAGCTATCTGAATCCATTCAGCCAGAAAAATAAATAAATTACTTAAGAAAGAAAAAAACTAAAATAGAAATAGCATTATAGAGATGCATAATATTTTAGTTATTATATAAAGCCCACATACACCAGCGTGTAAAGTCATGCCCTACCAGTGAGCTTGCTGCCATTTTCCCCATGTGTTGTACTATTTAGTTTTCTATTAATTTTTAGATTTTCAGAAGTGGTTATTATAATTATGGTTATGGGGGATTTTGTTTTCTGCAAAAGTTTGAAAACACTTTGGACAGACCACTTGTCCATTACAGGGTAAAAACCGAAAACACAATCACTCTTTCCTTGAGGCAATTATGTATCCTTGCAGACTTCACAATGAAAGAACCCTGATCTCCCACCAGGGAGTCGAACCGAGGATATTAAATCTATAAGACAAGAGTGCTAACAAGTGTGCCATTGCTTTGTTTTATAGCACATTTTGTCAGTACCTCAAACAGCACTTAGCTGGGGACATGGATGGTAAGGAGCAGTACATTTACAGAATAAATGTAACAAGATATAACTGAACAATAATTGAATATCTCTGTGCAATATGTTTTTTTTCTTACCTGTCTCTGTTAGTGTTGATCTGCTTATAGAACATTTAGAACAGCCTACATCAATGCAACAGGTTTTGATTTAAAGGTTACTACAGTGATAAAGGTTACTGTGTGAAATTTCAATAAAAAAAACTGTCATTTTTCCCCATTAGTTCTTTAGTGTTTAAGGTGTTTGTGTTAGATATTACAATTCTTTATTCCTGCGACATAGTGGCTTAATGGTTTCTAGATTTAAATCTCAATCTGGATGGAGTTTCCATGTTTTCCCCTTATCCATGTGGGTTTCCTCCAAGTTCTTTGGTTTCATTCCACAGTCCAAAAACATGGATTCAAGGTAAATTGAATGCTCTAAATTGCCCAAGTGTGTTTTTGTGTGTGTCTGTGTGAGTGAGTGTGTGCCCAGCGATTGATTGGTGTCCTGTCCTGGGTGTATCTGCCCGGCGCCCGAAACGTTCTCCCCTGGATGGGTATGGGAAATCCTCCTGAAAGCCCCGAAAGATAATGAATGAATAAATGAATGAATACTCCATAGTAGCATTTCTGCAAATTCCCCGAGGGATTAATAAAGTATTCTGATTTAATAATGGGCGGAACGGTGGCTTAGTGGTTAGCACGTTCGCCTCTCAGCACTAGGGAATCCCGGTTCGAATCCCCATCTGGGTGGAGTTTCTATGTTCTCCCCGTGTCCATGTGGGTTTCCTCCGGGTTCTCCGGTTTCCTACCACAGTCCAAAAGCATGGATCAAGTCAATTGAGTTCTCCAAATTGCCCCATATAGTGTGTGTATGTGTGCGTGTCTGTGTGAGTGAGTGTGTGCCCAGCGATAGATTGGCGTCCTGTCCTGGGTGTATCTGCTCAGCGCCCGAAACGTTCTCCCCTGGATGGGCATGGGGAACCCCACCGCAACCCTAATATAGGATAAAGCGGAAGATAATGAATGAATGAATGATTTAACAATAACATTACATTACATTTGGCCATTTAGCAGTCACTTTTATCCAGTGTCAAATAACAAATGTGTTTTATGAATAAAAAAAACTTCATTTTACATTTACTTTATTTTACGGTCATTTTACAAATATTTCTAACTCTTTGAAAAAAAAATATTAGGTGGCCCAAGACTCCATGAAAGACCCATCCTCTCTGAACGTCTTAGCTGCCTCTCTGGGATGTATGGTTTTCATTACCATCTTAAAGTAAAGGGTTAGTGAATTAAAAGTAGCAAATCTTAAGCACCTGCACTATTTACTGGAATTAACCTGCAATTGTTGAGATGTTTATGTGCTGCATGAATTATGCACTAGTGTTTTAAATGCACTAATGAGTTTTGGTTAAAATATTATAAATGCAATGGATATTGAAAAACTGAAGAACATTACGGTGCTTAGGGAATGCAAGGATATATAAGGATATTTCAAAAGTATATGTCCATGAAAACCTCCATGAAATGTATCCTATGCATTTTAATACTTGTAATTTCAGAAACATTTGGAGCAGAAAATGCTAGGACTATTCACATTATTCTAAGAGTGTAAAGTGCAGTCTATAAATTAATCAATAAATTGTTGTGTTGTGAACGATCACACTTCAAGCCTTAAAACAACTAAATATATAACACATTTTACTGTAACAGAACACGAAGCAAAACATACCAAATACACATACAAATTTGTATTTGTAGTAACATGTAAAAACACGGTGAATGGGAGAATACAGCTCTCTGCCCCCCTCCCCAACCCTCCCACCTCTCTTGCTAGGTTTGTCCCACAGCACTTCTGGCAAAAAAGTCAGCTGCATATGATTACATATTTTTATGTCCATCTAAGGCCAACAACAAATGTCTATACCATGGAGACCAGGCACATTGTTGTTGACAGATTCTAATTATTAAGACAGTGAGTAGATTCAATTTAAATTTATAATGAATGTTGAGGCAGAGGTTTAATATCAATTTGCATCTTGAATTTGTTATTACAAACAAAAGCCTCCTCCCAAACAATGATATAAATGTGATCATATTTGATAATTTTTTTTTTTTTTGAAAATTGAAAAAAAGTTGTCATACTTTCCAATATTAGATGTTGTTTATCGGTACTCTCATACATTTTGTGATCCACTTTATGAATTACCATGTGCATTTTTTTTATCTAAATATTCAAACAGATCATAAACTAAATAATTCATCAAGGCTGAATATGTATTCTTATTTAAAGTAAATTGTAAAATTCATGTTTTGATTTTTTTTAGCTGCTGCAAAATACAAAGTACTTAGCACACCGGATTACATGCACATGATAAACTGTTCATTACAACTAAAAGAGTCTTGAGATTTCACTGAACATGTCCATTAAACACTTCATTCTTGACTTGGATTCTGACTTAAAGTCTTTGCACTTGACTCTGATTTACTTAAAATGAATTGTGAGCATGATGTGATAGACTGCAACTCAACAAATTGAAATTCTGAACATTTTTTGTGGTAAAGATCATGTTCAATGTTCCTGTTGTTTACTGTGAAACCCCACTCAGGAGTGAATGATGGAGCCTGTACAAAATCAGATAATAAATACAAAGTTGTCTGACTAGTATTCAAAAAAATCCTAAGAGGAAGCAAGTCAATACATTCAGTGGATTACTCTCTTGAATGTAAATGCCTTAGAAGCCTGAGTGCAATACAGAGTTTATTAATACAAGAAAAGTTTTAAGAACAGAAGAGGAAAAATATTTGGTAAGCTCAGGAATTTATTTATTCATGGTATCACTGTGATAATGAAAAATGCTCATTGTGGGCTTTTATTATCCACTAAATGTGAGCTGCAGTACACGGAAAGTTTGAAATTATGTTGATAAAGCCACATAGAAAAGTTATTTTATGTATATATAATGATGCGATCCATGGTACTGCTCCAAACTTACTTGAGATGGCGAGTGCATTTGCCCAATTAAAACTTCCACCCAGCAGTAAAAATATAAGAAGAAACATTGCTAGTACCTCACATAATTTAGGCTGACAAGGGGCAACATACTACTTACTAGTTGTGCTATATTTATTTGTGATTCCATAATTTGCATAAGTTTTATTTATTGGAGTTATTTGTAATTAAACCAGAATGTTCTGCTTTTTAAAAATGTTATAGGTATCATGGGTAATTTGTTTAATTGCCAAAACTCTGTTGACTATGTTGAATTTTTTTTAAAACATTTGCCAATTAATTATATTCACTCAAAATTAATCGAAACATGCCTGTAATAAGCATATACAGTAACTGCATTAATGATCTAGTCATAGTATAATTAACGACAGCTATATAGAGGTGTTGTTCGGGCATATTTAATAAATAAATAAGTTTAAACTATCCAGATTTTAACTTCTTTTTAACTTCTAAGGACTATGGATAAATTTGAATGAGTCTGTTGAGGACAGCATGGAAAGCACTAACAATTCAATTCAATATGACTGTTTTTTACAAGCACAGTCATATCTGAAAGTTCTACAACCTCCTTCTTTAAATAGATTCCTATAAAAAAAGCAGCACCAGAAAATAGGAATTCCAACCGGAGTTATTCTCAGTAAAGCAAAGGCTGGTCTGTCTGTACCTGGTTATTAAAACTGCAGTTTCTCTTTGACATCATAGAGGAGACCAGAGAGTTTGACAAGCTGCCAAAAGGTAAATTTAATTACAGACATCCAGCTCTGCAGACATGTTTGTGCCACCTGCACAACACAATACCTAAATGCCCGTAATATTACTTCAGTCCATAAACAAGCTAGATAGACACAATCATTGCTGAGCTGCCAGTCACCCAACTGCCACCTCGCTTCCACATCCACTACTGAAAATTAACTGAAGAGACCAGAAAACCTTCTGGGGACCGCCCCAGGTTAGGACTACTTCACAATAGAAAAGTTTGGTTGCTTTTTAATCCATGTAACATTTCATGGAAACTGAATAGCTATTAGGCTGTTTCCACATATAAGGCAGGTACTAAGTCTAAGTGAGCCCAGAAGGTTTCCATGTGTAAAAACAAGATAAGGCTCAGATTTGCAGACTTGGTGGTAGCTATTCCAAGCTGCTGAAGTTGGTTCGGTTCTGTTACGTCACACAAATTCGCATGACAAATTCATTAGGCGAACAAATATTTAACCATGACCTTCTCATCAGGTTGAGATTGCTTTCGTATTACATTTCAGGGTTACCCAGAGAAATTTAATAATCCCCAGCCCTCTGCACTAGATAGCTTAATTTGAAGAAAATTAATTTAAATTAATTGCGTAATGACTTGCCAGAAATGACATGTGATTATAAGACTTGTGTAGGCTGGTCTGTTTCAACAGACGAAATGAATCTTTCTTTTCACTTATCTAATATATATTCATGTAATTCCCTCGTAATATTCCTGCCTGTACTAATTTACTGCAGAAACATAAAGATCAAAGATCTACAAATTGTTAAAGAAAAACTCTGAAAACATCTGAATTTGGCTTGGGTTACTTTTTAAATTAAATAGGTTGGAGCTAGAAGTGCAAAGGAAAAAGGGTGTACACCTCAGCATGTTCAAGTCCTGGAAGAAAGATAATTGTGATGAATCAGCTGAGACAAAAGGTCTTTCCAATAAGGAAACTTTAGAGGGGAGATGGAGATGGATTAGCTCTGTCACTGCACTGCTAAGCTATGTTAAATAAAATCCAGTACTAAAACAAAATTCCCTTCTGCCTTGTGGCATGTAATAAGTCTAATAAACTTATTTGATGAGAAATCAAGGGCTATGTGCACTTTGAAATAAAAATGCTAAATGGACAAAACCCTAACAGATTATATGCTGCTTTACTCATATGCCATGTCATTCACTTTGTTTTCAATGTTCATTATTTATATTGCATTAATTAGCAGTATTATTAATCATACTTTAAACATACATTCTTTCCAGTTGGATAGAGACTGAAAAAGAAAAAAGGTGTCATTGCATTGTATTTGCTTAATGTGTGCTTATTGGCACTGGGGATCCAATCCCATCATAGCAAAACAGTATGATATTTATAACCAACAATGTGCCTAGGGCACCTGTGCACGGTTAGGTTAATTAGCAGTGGGTGTCGTTTTATTAGTTAATTAACGTTTTGTGATTATTGGTCTGTTTTTGTGCAAGTGCTTAGGGTTTTTGTATTTAGTTCTGGTATGCTTGTCGTGTGCCTCTTTATTTTGTGCGCTCTCCGGCGCGTTCGAGCGCGTCAGTATTGCAACCTTAAAGAAATGCAAGTGGCAGCATGATGATTAGTGCAGAACAATGGAACACAATTTGGCTCTAATTTCTATAAATGTTTGTTATGTGGTAAACTTGTAGAATGGCAAACATTATCATATCAGTTGTGAGCTTACATACACTCAGGGCTGGGAACATAACCGGCACCATGTGGCACCACTATGGCCACACCTGCGGCAAATAGGTTATGAAAGCATGGCACACAGTTTCTGCAAATTATTTGCTTGCAGGTGTAACAACACAGGGTCAATTCTCAGCACTTGTTGCTCAAAAAATGTGTGTCAGCAATTTATTATGTTACATGACACATGAAATGTTTTTTTATTTGTTAACTGTTTTAGTTAATGCAATTACAGACTTATTATGACATTATTGTGTGTTTTTATTAAACCAATCTATTCTTAACTTTTAACCTGAAGTGGCATATCAAAACCAAAGAAGGATTGAACCTTGAATGATTCATGATACAAAGCCTCTCCAGGAGAGTATTTTTCCCTCCACACATTTTGTTCAGACACAATGTTACAAACAGCAACTACAAGCACCATGGACAGCACTAAAAATAACAAGTTCACAGGTTATAGATGTTGCCATACACACGGACTGGAAGATTAATTGCATTACGCCATTCACCTAAGCAGGTCTACCCTCCAGCACAAAGTGAAATCTCTAGTCGTTCCTGTTCTCCAAATGTACCAGTTATGTGTTCACCCTACACCTTTTTCTTAATATATTTCAGATGTCATGCATTTATCTAAACATGAAAGATCCAGGGTAAAACAACAGCTGCTCTGAAAAACAAGTCCTAGGATGTCAGCATTTCTTAATAGTTTGTTTGAAAGTAAACTCAGCATAATTTTAGACAATTAAAAAATATATTTAAGCCCTGAACTACAGGCCTATCACAAAGCAGGCATAACAAAAAAAAATTTAATTCAGATTTTTTTGCCATTGGAACATACAGTAAAACGAAAATTAAGAAAATAAAAAATAATATGAAAAATAATTTAATTGTAATTCTGTGCTTCTTTAATTTGTATTTTTGGCAACAAAAAAAACAGTTACCATCAATAAAAACTCACATGTTTAGTCAGTTTAAATAAAAAACAATTGTTGTGTCTGTATACATAGAGCATGAATAAAAGAAGAAAAGCAAGAGAAGTGAGAACCAAAACTGTGAATAACTACAAGTCAGTCTTTGGAGATTTGAATGTTTCTCAGTCCACTGTGCACAAGGTCATTAAAAAAGTCTACAACCCATGGTATTGTAGCTAAACTCCCTCGAGGTGGACTAAAAAGGAAAACTTAGGAAAGACTACTAAACATGTCACTTTAAAAACAAATTCAAGTTGCCCTGCAGGCACAAATTGACAACAGTATGAACCTGTGCTATACATAACCACTTAAATGAAATGTGACACTTTGGAAAAAGACATTAAGAGGAGCCCACTTTTAACACAGACACATGAAAAGCAAAAGCAAAACAAACAATTTAAAATCAAATTCAGACTGGGCCAGGGTCATGCGCTATTAATCAACATATGAATTGCAGATCGGACTATTGAGAGTTTGCAACATATGAAGTGTTTAGTGTGTAGCATTCAGGGCTTGTACATAAGCTCAGGACTGAAAGGAAATTTAGAAGGCTAAATATTGCAGTACACTTTTTAGGAAATGTGTAAAACTGGTACCATAAAAGACCAAATTAGATTGTTTTGCTGTCAATGACACTGAATGCCTTGATGTTCTGCATGACATCATGAAATTTGATGAATACTCAACAAATCTGAAGTACAATATACGGCTCAGTGTCAGAAAGCTGAGTTCACCAAAACAAAACTTAATACCAAAACCTACTAAAAAATGACCAAAGCTCAAGACAAAACAGTGAAAAGTTTTAAAGTGTGCAGAAGTGAGTTCATAACTGAATCCTAAATCCTGAAACAGCTTACAGAAGATAAGATAATGATTTAGATCACTCAAATGGCGTGCCACCAAATATTAAGTTTAGAGTTTCAATGATTTTGTCCAGTTCATTCACAATTGTAAAAAGTTCTAATTGAAATGTTGTTCAATGCAAACAAAAGAAATTAACATGTGAATAGCAAGGCAATTGTAACTAAAAGAATATTATGACAGAAGTGATTATTTTTGAACAAAAGAGCAACAGTGCCAATGTTTTGCCCATGATTGTAATTTCAATCCCCTTTTTGTTTCTAACTAAAATCAAACATCTTATTGAATGTAGCACTCAAGAACTTATAGCTGTGTGTTTAAAATAGAAGGCACTATCTGATTTTTGACGAGATATTGTAAGACCTCCTGGCTAGGCAACACTTATAAGCAAACAGTTGGAGCTTTCTGCCTGCTATCTTTTTATAACAGACTTCTTGGCCTTGGTTTGACCATTAATAATGTATAACAAGACCCATAAAGCAAAGCAGAAGGGTCAGAAAGACCATCTTTTAAAATCCATTTTCTACACACATACACGAAGAGAGTAAGAGAGAGACAATTCTATACTTCATCTACACTGTGTTTAGTGTTTTTACAATATATATGCAGTATATTATAGGTCTTATTCAATTCCTGCATAATGTCAGACATCTCCAAATAGAATAGCGCTAAAATACAAATGAATTTCATAAACTCAACACTATTTAGGAAGCTCCAAAATCATTTAAAATGTTGGACTAATTTTCTTGGTTGATAGTTTGGTTTTCCTTTTTAAATAGATACCTTGAGGCATTTTTTTTATTAATCTGTTTCGCTGGTTCTCTTCTTACACTAATACAATACAGTAAACAAACATTTCATGACTTAATAAAATCAACACTGGATCAGTATTATCTCTTTTTATTATGCCTAGAAAATGTTTGGTAATTTGTCATTACTCTTTACTGCAGAGATTTTCCCCCCTACAGCCTAAAGCATAAATGAGATTAATTAAAAAATATTGCATAGCTTCTGGATGTGACTATGTGAGAGAATGTTCTGTGATGCACAGGCAACCTGTCCAAAATATTTCTGTACCTTTCACTGAACAAGGACAAATGAGATTCAGCACCCATTTCAACTTAAATTAAGATAAGCAGCCAAGATAATGAATAAATGAATAAATTATTCACAATTATACACTATTATCTAACCATTTATGTATCTAAAAAAAAAGATTGTGAAAGTAAAGCAAGAAGTTGCCTCGTATGTACATAGTAAAAATCATAAACTTGAGTTTGTTAACTAGAGGCACTGGTTACTCAATCATTCAGTGGTCATGTAACGTTTCCTTACACTGCACTAGAACTCATCTTTTTGTTAATCACCTTGGTTTCACCTTTTAGCCTCTCTTGAGAGACTGCAGAATCAAATGCAGTGTGCTAAGGTGCTCATTAAATTGATAATAAGAGTTGTCTATCTTTGGGAGAAATTAAAATAATTGTCAATTAAATAAACTACTTAATTCTTTATCTTGTGGCTTTCCTGGCAGTTTAAATAATTAATATGATGTAAAATGTTAATAAACTATGTATTAAAAGAATGATCCACTCCCATTTTCTTAAAATACTGACTGGGAAAACATATTGTACAGTAATATTATTTCAAATGATATTAAATATAAGACTCATTGTTAAATTTATTATTTACAAAAAATTATATCCAGTTTTAGCCAGATATAAATTTTATTCCAATCTTGCATATATACAGGATAGCTTAACAAATAATTTCAGTAAATGGGGTTTCTACATTACATTTAGTTTCCATTGAAACACATAAAAAAGAAGCTGGGAATCACAAATTACTCTGGAATGCATCAAATGGACAAATACTGAGATACCACAAATTTTACATTGTTTTTAATTGTTCCCTTATTTGCAGCTATAATATAACATACTTATTTTTGCAAGATTTTCAAGTGTGTGTGTGGGATTTTTTTACCTTATAATCAAAAAAAAACTGGCTTCAATACAAAACATATTTAGCCTAATGGAGCCCTGTGTTGTATTCGGGGCCTACCCAAAACTTTTCAGACAAAGATGGAAGTATTCAATTGTCCAAAATTAAGGGCTATGTGCTTGATTTTATTCATCATTTGCAATATGACTACTTGAATTCAGCAGCTAAAAAACTTTTTTTTTTATTTTCCAAACATTTGTGCATTGGTTATTTGTTGTTTCTAAATGTTTTTATGTCTAAAATTCTTTTCAGCATTTGTTAAAAAATACATTCTTTGCCATAAACATGATGTGACCTTCATTCCACAGTTTACACGCAGCTGAAATTACCTGATCAGATCACAAAAACTACCCGTTCCTACAGATTCCTTCTGTAGAATATCAGGATGATCAGACCTTTCTTGATGAAACAGACTACCTTATTGCTAGTCTAAGATCTTTTCCTATTCCAGCTCGACTACTGCAAGGTATTGCTTGCTGTCTCCCAGTTTGCACAATCAGGCCCCTAATGCTGATCCAGAACTTGCCAGCAAAACTTGTGTTCAACCAACCCAAGCAAACTCATATTACCCTATTACTCACCCCTCTCTATTGGCTCCCTGTAATTGCCCAACTTCAGCACAGGACACTGACTATGGGCTACAGGACAACATCTGGATCTGCTTGCTCAAACCTACATTCTTTTTTACCAAAGATACTCTGCAACTTGTACACTGTTCACTGTTACACTGTGCTCACCTAGTGCTTCAACCTCACCGTGGTGCTAATTCTTAGCCCATATCATTTAACACAGCATTACAGACAGAGTTGACAATAAACATGTTAAAAAGATCACTCAAAACGCATTTCATCTAGAAGCAATTTCTATTAAATAAATAAGATACGTACACAAAATCTTGGCATTAAAACCACTGATCAATGATGAATACCACAGTGTAGTCAAGGTTCAGGTTACCAATCTGGGTGCTCATTGCTCTGTGGGTGCAGTATTAACCCTGTGTTCTCCCTCCAATTATCAAGTTAGGATAATTGTAAGTCGTTTTGAATTAAAGCGTCTACTTAATGTAAGTGAAACACCCTAAAATCTCTCAAAAAGTCTTGTGGAAAACTTTTTTAATCCCAAAAGGGGGAACAAATTACAATGATATAACCTCTTTATTAATATGTGTACATTTTGCAGAAGTTAACGAAGAGCAAATATCTTAAGCAAGACAATTTTTGTTTGATAAGGTAGAGGACAAGACCTATATAAGAGTATGGTTTAGATTTTGTTAAGATTATACAGCAGTTCAACTGAATTTCATGTTAGGTAATATGATGCTAACTTAATGAGAAAGTGGCCAGGCTTAACTGTAAGAAAATTTTCTTGTCTCCCTGGGGTAAAAAAATAAATGTGTGCTTGGTGAAATTAGTTTATCTGAGGAAATAGAAGCCAAGCAAAAATGTGATGTCACCTAGAAAACATGTAAAGCAAAAAAGACAAAGCAGAAGTCCCTTAAGGGACATAAGTAGATAGACTAAGAAAGATTGTCTTCCTTTTCCAAGCCTAACAAGTGTGCGTTTTCTCATAAGAAGCAACATCAATTCTATAAACATCCGGTTACAAAGAACAAATTAAATAATATCATTGTACATAGTAGATTCTATTTTGTTTAAATACATGACAATAGGGCAACTGTGTGTTACTCTGCTGTACTGTGCTTTGTTGTATGCATTCCAAAAAAATAAAAAATAATTAGAAACTGTGGAAATAATCTGGATGAGAAATAAAGAAATCAATGCTTCTTAACGTGGCAGCAGGAAAATCTGTCACACCATGCAGAGAATGTATTTTAGATTATCCAAGCATAAAGATTACTGACATTCACTGATAAACAGATTAATTTTCTGAATACCAGAGGAAATTTAATTCTAATATTGAGCAAGGTAGCAGTAAAACTGAAGGAAAAATTAAAATAGTGCTCTATTATAAAATAGGAAACATTTGAAAGTTTTATTTAAACCCCAACCATTACAAGCAAAAAAAAAAAACAGCAATTAAAATTAAAGCACAGCGTCACCTAGCAACCTTAGACAAAGTTTGAGTGTGTGCAGTGAATGTATTTTAGTTTCATACAATGGATCATCAGCTGTTGCTGACAGATGGCGCGAGTCATTACCTAACATGTTTGTCTATTTCAAATGTAAGTGGGTTTTCCTTTTTTCAATTTACTCATTTGTATTTAACAAAACCACAATCATGAATCATCAAAGCGTGGACTGTATGTCATCCACGACTCACTGTACATAATGGGGTAAGAACTGACAGTTGTCTAAAACTGACAGTTGTCTGTTTTTTTGCATATGCGTACATGTACTATATATATATATATATATATATATATATATATATATATATATATATATATGTGTGTATATATATATATATATATATATATATATATATATATATATATATATATATATATATATATATACCATTAATTGCATTATTTCAAACACTTAATTAAGAAAAATGAAAAATATAGAGCTCAGGAGTTTGGTCCACATACATAATTAGTAAGAACATTAAGCATTTAATGGTCCTCTCTAGGAGTATCAGGTGTAAAAACTGTGCCAAGTCAATTGCCTACACTGAGGCTACCCTCAACAGACAGAGACATATTAAAATGGTTTATTACCTGCAACCAAAATGTGACTAAACGGCAACCCATATACCCAAACTGCCCATTCATTCATTCATTCATTATCTCCCGCTTTATCCTCTATTAGGGTCGCGGTAGGGTTCCCCATGCCCATCTAGGGGAGAACGTCTCGGGCGCTGGGCAGATAGACCCAGGACAGGGCGCCAATCCATCGCTGGGCACACACTCACTCACACAGACACACTCTATATGGGGCAATTTTTTTTTTTTTGAGAATTTAATTGACTTAATCCATGTTTTTGGACTGTGGGAGGAAACCGGAGAACCCGGAGGAAACCCACGCAGACACGGGGAGATCATGGAAACTCCACCCAGATGGGGATTCGAACCGGGAATCCCTAGTGCTGAGAGGCGAACGTGCTAACCACTAAGCCACCGTGCCGCCCCCAAATTGCCCAATTATGAATAATGTATTATTCATTCATTCATTATCTCCCGCTTTATCCTCTATTAGGGTCGCGGTGGGGTTCCCCATGCCCATCCAGGGGAGAGCGTCTCGGGCGCAGGGAAGATAGACCCAGGATAGGGTGCCAATCCATCGCTGGGCACACACTCACTCACACAGACACGCTCTATATGGGGCAGTATCCATAAAGAGTTCATAATGCATTATTCATAATTGGGATGTTTGGGGGCGGCACGGTGGCTTAGTGGTTAGCACGTTCACCTCTCAGCGCTAGGGATTCCCGGTTCGAATCCCCATCTGGGTGGAGTTTCCATGTTCTCCCCGTGTCTGCGTGGGTTTCCTCTGGGTTCTCCGGTTTCCTCCCACAGTCCCAAAACATGGATCAAGTCAATTGAATTCTCCAAAATTGCCCCATGTAGAGTGTGTCTGTGCGAGTGAGTGTGTGCCCAGCGATGGATTGGCACCCTGTCCTGGGTGTATCTGCCCAACGCCCGAGACGTTCTCCCCTGGATGGGCATGGGGAACCCCACCGCGACCCTAATAGAGGAGAAAGCGGGAGATAATGAATGAATGAATGAATATCCAAAAAAAAATCTGACTCAATTTGTTTTCGTCTGCCATACAACAGAAACTAGCTCATGTATTTTAATACCCCCAACTACAGGTTCATATTTAAAGCAGCTTGACCAATCAGAAAATGTTACTGTTGGCAATTTCTGAAGGGCATTAGTGGCAGTGTCCCAGATTTTGGCGTCAACGGGTTTATTGAGGCGTTTGCAGATTTTCATTATCCAAGCGTGGAAAAGCTCTCAGGTGGAACGTAGACTGTTTTTCCAAAAGAACTCGCTTCACAAATAACAGAATTGTAAAGGTGTAGTGCAGTGAATTACAGCTGTATTCATTCAGTTCATCATCACCTCCGCGCGCTCAGCGCCTGCCTGCCTGCCTGCCTGCGTGCGTGAACACGGGGTGGGCGGAGCCAACGGGCTCACCAGCCGCAAACCGCCCTTAGCGTCCAATCAGCATTCAGTATTATGTTTTATAGCCCTTCGATCTGATTTATTCTATATCACTGCAGCTCGGTGAAATAGCGGAGCGGACCGGAGCTCTGCAACAAGTGCATCGGACTTTCTCCCATCTACAGTATAAGGTGCAGTACATTACGTTGGAGTTTATTTTTCTGTTAGGAACGGTTTAAACCTGTAGTTTTGCTTTTAGCGCAATTTAAATATTCGTTTTAATAAAAAGTATTTTACAAAACTATGCGAGGCACCAGAAATTCCTCATCTGACCCACGAAAATGTATAGTATAATGATGCAAGTGCTGAAGTAACGGTGGTATACTTTAAACATTCTTTTAAAAGCTGTTTGTAGTTGTTATTAACTGCTGCACCTTTGCTATAACTTTGCTCTACAGCTGTTTTGCGTGCACATGTGAACTGTTCAACAGAAGGCAAAATGTGTGGGGTTTTATCATCACTATTTGTGCCTAAAACGTCATTTCGTTATCTTGATTCATCGTTTTCAGACAAAGTGCATTCAGTAGGAACAGATTTATGATTAGGCATTGCTGTACAAATGCTTTGCTGAACCACGCACAGCTCCAATTTCATCTGATATCTTGTGGTTTCCTGCACATGCAGAAATACAAGATCCAGTATTATATGGCATATCTTTAGACAAGAATATGACTGATAGTCATATACGAGAAAAGCAAACAAAAGCAGGAAAAAAACAGCAAATACAAGCCAGAAGGTTTAGAGCTCTTTGTAAACTGTGCAAAGGTGTATTAGTGGTCTAATATTGATTAATTGATTGATGATACTTTCTAATCCCACAATGTGGAAAATCAGATATTTAATATTGTTTTCTATGAACAAACCCTACTTGGTGTCTTTTATTTTTCAGTTTAACAACATACATTGTGCATATTTTTAATTAACATTTAAACTTAGATTGCTTGCCAAAAATGCACACACATCTCTGGCACAAATGGGCTGTGAGTGTACAAACTATATGTGGCTAATATTCCCCGAGGGTGAGTGCTTGAGGCTAAGCATTTGTTTGTTTATATTTATAGACACACAAAGGTATTTATTACTTACCATATTGTAACAAAATTACGTGTTCATATTACATGGTATATCTCAATATGTATTAATTTAATCATAGTGTCATACCTCTCCCTTAATACATACAAATATTACGGTCCACTTTTAAGGAAATTTGATAAGGAAAATGATATTATAATTAAAGAGCCTATGGTAAATGACTAACAGTCATATGATTAAACTCAGATACAGGCCAATTTGAAGGTCTTTAGACAAATAGTTATTTACCTTTTTTTCACAGGGCAAGCCCATTTTTTCAAATCCAACTGAAAGGCACATCAGACATGTTTAATAACACTCACTCTAACATGATGTGTGTCCTTGACCTTGAAAGGTCAATACATTGAAGCAGAAAATGGGTTGTCCTTGAAAGAAATTCAGTGTGAATGAGAGAGAAACTGCTCTGCTGAAAGGAAGTTAGATTTTGTATTTTATAACTTGCAATGAGGTGTTTACAATGAATCTTTCAATACATCGTGGGATCCCTAACATTAAGCTATATGTAATATGACAGTATATGTATTACAGTATATGTATTGTTTGTATTAAATGTATGGCTTTAATCATTCATGGTAATAATTATTTAAACTGAAATTACACAGATCCATATACAAATATAAATACTACAGTAGATCCATCCATCCATTATCTTACACTTTATCCTCTACTAGGCTCGCGGCGGGGTTCCCCATGCCCATCCAGGGGAGAACGTTTCGGGCGCTGGGCAGATACACCCAGGACAGGGCGCCAATCGATCGCTGGGCACACACTCACTCACAGAGACACACTCTATATGGGGTAATTTGGAGAATTTAATTGACGTTAACGCATGTTTTTTTGGACTGTGAGAGGAAACCGGAGAACACAGAGGATACCCACGCAGAGATGGGTAGAACATGGAAACTCGACCCATATTGGGAATCAAACCGGGAATCCCTAGTGCTGAGAGGCAAACGTGTTAACCACTAAGCCACCGTGCCTCCCTACTACAGTAGATAAATGAAAACATTTTCTCAAAAAACATATTACAATTTGCAGTCTGTGTACATTTGCCAGACATAATTACAAAGAAGTTGTACACCAATCATAATGTACTTATAATTTTAGATTTGATATTTGTATTATTTACGTTTTTTAACCTTTGCTTTACCTCTAATACTTATTTCATGAGTGAATATTGCAGTTAAACAATGGAATATAAACAATGACCTGGTCAGTTAATACTGGTTAAGAATTTAAAGTCTCTAATCATCTAAATCAAGCAGCCTTAGAAGGAGTCCATTTCCCAATAGAGTAAGCCAAAGGTGACTGTGAAAAGGGGAAAAAAACACTTAACTGAGAGGAAGAAACCTTGAAAGGAACAAGGCTCAAATGGAGACACCAATTTCCTTTGGGTAACACTGAATGATGAGGTTAAAAACTAAATGTGTAACTGGAACAACCTCAACAGCCAATAAAACTACTGTTTGTTTTAGCTGTATAGTCTAGTGATATTATATAATTTCTGACTTTATTTTTTTTTTATTTGCTGAACTACACTATACTATTTGCTTTACGAATAAGTGTACACACACACACACACACACACACACATTTGAATATCACACAATTGGAAATAATATTTACACAATACATTTAATATTGCTTTGATATCTTAAAACTAATAATTTAGAGCTAGATATCTGCTTAAAAACACTGAAATATATATAAATATATATATATATATATATATATATATATATATATATATATATATATATATATATATATATATACGGTATATGTGTGTGTGTGTGTGTGTGTGTGTTTATTGTTAAATGAAATCATTTGGTCATATATGTATGATTTAATTTCTGCTTTTCAGGTGGATTTTGGCCATGTTTACCTACACCTATTCTCATCAATGCCATCAACCTTGCCTCAGAGTTACATTCCTTCACCTTCAACATTTAACTCATCTTGATAACCCTTTATGCTATGCTGGATCATCGTTTTGGAACCCTCAGTGAAGCTCTATATTGACTGCCTAGTCATCTCAAAAATTCATTAAGATCATGTTAAAGAGCCTAGACATCGACTTCAACCTTGTGATCTGAGATAATGGATTAATAAGAGGCAGAGTAACTGTGGGAATGCAACTCCCACACCACATGGATTAATAATGACTGCCCTTGAACTGTAGTGCGGCGGAAACCATGGGTTTCCTGGGAAGGATTTTTGTGTCCAGGAACCATTTCCCCTTGTATTCCCTTGTGTTAGGACTGCAAATTGCTCTGCTATTCCTGAACACAACAGCATCAGAGTGTCCCAAAAGCTGTCAGTGTACCGAGAGAAACAGTCTAGTGGTGGTGCAGTGTGCTTCTCGTAACTTGGAGGACATCCCGTCCAATCTCCCTCATGACACCGTGGCTCTGCTTCTCTCCTCCAATCACATCACTAAAATCCCTAGCCAGGCTTTTAAAGACCTTCCTCGACTGCAAGAGCTAGACTTATCCCGAAATGCCATTGAAAGCATGGATGCCAGTGCTTTTCAGGGTATCTCTGAGTCCCTGCGCATGCTCGACCTGTCCCACAACCGTCTGCGTGGGGTGCCCAAGGAGGCCTTCACTCGTCTGCATGCCAAGATCGGTCTTGCCAACAACCCATGGCACTGTGAGTGCACGTTACAGGAGGTGCTGCGCGAACTTCAGCTGGACCCTGAGACGGTCGGCGAGGTCAGTTGCCACACATCCGTTCAGGATGAGTATGCTGGCAAGCCTGTTATTCAGGTGCTGGACTCTGGCATCAATTTCTGCAACTTCCATCACAAGACTACAGACGTGGCGATGTTCGTCACCATGTTCGGCTGGTTCACCATGGTGATTGGTTACGTTATATATTATGTCCGACACAACCAGGAGGATGCCCGTAGGCATCTAGAGTACCTCAAGTCTTTACCAAGTAGCTCCCAAATTAGCAAAGACTTCGATACGATTAGCACTGTTCTGTAGCACTTGCCTATTTGAATACTTAGCCAAGAATGTATTTACAAATAGATCAAGCCTTAATATAACTTAATTATTTTTTTAAACAGATATTTTTTCATTTATTTCATTGTAAGGAAAGATATTCAGTTAGACGTATTAACTTCTATTTCTTCTTCTAGTTTCTATTTTTTCCACCAAGTAGAGAAAGAATTTCTGTTTTTAAATGAACTGCGATGTATTGTGTAAATTAATTTGTCCTTAGTGTTCATTAATTCTCAATATCTTTAAAATTTTGAATTCCTGATCATAATATGGTGTAAACATTCTTGTTAGGACATTTTAAATAAATAAACCTTTTTAAACACAAAAAAACAATATTGTAGCCTGATCAGGGTTGTGAGGGGTGCTAAAGTTTTCATTAGGCAAAAGGCAGTAAACCACCCAAGGACAGATCATTAGTCTATCACAGGGCAGACATACATTCATATAACCTATAAAACCACCAGCATGTTGTAGGACTATAGAAGGAGACTACAGCCAATAAACACATGCTGGCACAAATTGAATATGAAATAGAAAGGACCTTGTCCAACCAATCTGGGACTCGAACTCAGGATCTTTTAGCTGTAGGGCGAGAATGCTAACCCACTCTGTTACAATACTGCAATATTCAAATTTATTATAAATTGACATTAATATAGCGGTTCCTACAATCTTAAAGCTGCTTTACAATATGTGGTACAGTATATGATATGTTTATTACATCACCCACTTCAACATGCATTTATTCTTTTCAGTACTTCTTCTACAATATGTAATACTTCTTGACTCTATAGTAATAAGTTATCAATTCTTTCTCTGCCAGTTACCAGCAGGTATTTAATTCCATTCATTACCTGCATTCATTTATCCATTTATGTGCTATTATACTGCTTTCACGGAGAACATGAGTAGGATAATTTGTTTTGTTTTTGTTATCGTGCAGCACAAAAAACTCAGGAAGAATGACTGTAAAGCAGGAATATGATGGCCAGATAATGGCATCAAATTTAATTTCTTTTAAGTGCCTAATAGATGTAACTATGATGCCCAAAAACTGTGCATGAATTGGAATACATTTGAACTCACTCATTTTACCACCAACAAAAGTTTTGCTATACAAAACATTCTTTACGTTGTTAATGTAGTACATGTCCTCAGCCCTACCAGTTTGAATGTTTTAATAGTACATCTTGACTGTGTTAGTGACCAAATATTTCTAAAAATTTACATACACAAGAAAAAAAAAAGTTTGAAAATTTCTTACTAATCAAAGTGTAAACTAAACTGTTTCACTTTAAAGGGCTTTTCTTCTCAGTACAAACAAACATTTTATTTTAAAATGCATGCCACAAACAATTTTGGGATTTTTGGGTTGGCTATGTCATAAATGTCAAGCCATATAGTTCTTTGTGGCTTTGGGGGCACCATGTTACATGACCAATGGTTAGCATAAAATATTTCCCAAGGCAGGCAGTCAATGTAATTTACATGTACGTACAATGTTGGCAGTCCTGATTGTATACTGTGTTGTGGATTTTATTCATGTGTCCACTGTATTGTTGGTATATGGATAAATACTTTTGCCATGCAATGTACATTTGTTACATGTACATGTTGAAATGAATGACTAACATAAATGTAAACTATGGAATGCATGAATGTTTTACATACAAATTGGGATGTAAAAAAAGCTATTGATGAGCTGGAAAACATATTCAAGCTTTTGTTTCCAAACAAAAAAGGTATAATGAACACAGTGCCTAAATTCATGTAGTAAGTACTCAAATTCTTTTTTAATAATTAAATGAAATGGACCATTTCCTTTATTGTGGGTTGCTTATCTGGATGGTAGTTCTTAAGGACACAATGACATTTTTTATGATTTTGGAATAAATATCCTGCAGCATCCCTAGTTTTCAGCACGCAGATTTTTCCTGTGTTATGTTATTTATTACAGTTCATAACTAAAAAACATTAAAAATAAATATGTCAATATACAGTGAAAAATATACATACATAGCATATATATGCATGTTTACTTCACATTTCCTACAGTTCTACAGGTATATTTTTGCTCTAATCAATAGCCATAAATAGCTGTGACAATAAAGTATACAATCACAACATAAATATTTCCCTACTGTTAAAATCGAATTGATTCTATGTCTTGGTCAGACATTTTAGAGTTACCCAGAATGCCATTAAATAATGGATGAGTTTTTAATCTAAGAAGAATATGGTAGTACACCTTTCAATTTTTTACTGTTTCCTTTGACAATGTGTTACAATTGCTTTTCTGCCTCAGTGACATGTTCTCTATAAGATCAATACCAGTTTCATTTCGGCCATCCATTCAGACAGCTTATATAACCATTAAAGTATGTTTGTCTTTTGATTGACTCATTAGGAGTATTGTTTCCTCAACTGAGCTGTCTCCGGAGCATCTCTACTTCTACAAAATCTACAAACAGTCTAGACTAGTATTTAGCTCTGTTATGGGAATCCATTCGAATGTATAGACTGCTTAGTATAACCAGAGTAAAGAAAGTGCTTTTGTCATACTCCTTTAATAATGGGAAACTAATAAGTGTTCGGTTAACTATATAGGAAAAGTATACATGGTCATGAACAAGTATAGATTTCAAGTTTTTCCTCTTGCCATTGCCAGCTCAGAAGATTTTGCTGTTATATGTTAAGCACCAGCATAGTTTCTTTAACATTTTAATGTTTGTGCCAGTGTTGTGCTATTAGTCATATGTGCATAATGAATGTGCTTGTTTTGTCTTTTTATTGTTGTTATATCCATATGTAGCTGTTTTTATGGAAAGTAAATAAAATTGATGTAAGGGGAAAAAGACAAGTGTTTGGTTTATAGCTGACATTGTGATAACTGTAAGAGTGACAGAAAAGCCTTGACATTTGGGATGACTATGCAGGGATATGTCAAATTATCCATAAAAGTAATCTGACCTAAAATCATGAATAGATAAATGTATTCTTTACTAATGTTCTTACTAATATCACAATGGTGATTCGATTTCCTGCTTCTGGAGTGCAAACATTTTTTTTACATCACTGTGATACAAATCACACTCTTTACTTACAAGCTAAACCTTATGATACCAAGTGGTAAAGGTACAGAACTTTTACAGGACTTTACAAATATTAAACTATGCTTGTTTTAAAGTACAATTATTGACTAATGCTTCATAATTATACTTTAATTATACTGGAAAAAATAACTAGTATATTTTATATAGCCTCTTGACTACGCCTTTAGAGCAGCATGTGGGTTAAGGTTGGGGCTCTGACATCTATTTAAATCCATTCTGTAATTGCTGCCTGTTCTCAGATTGCATCATCTAACTTCAGGTGAGAAGGTGCTATGCTGACAGTTTTTTGGTAAAATTAGTGATACTATTCTAAAGCCAAAGCAAGATATTGGTCAAATGTGTCTTTTTACATGATTAATTTATTTTAAAAATATTTTATGTTATCAGAAAAAAGTCACATTAGGTGATCCATCATCTGTAAATTAGGAATGAGGGGGTCATTTGCAGATGAATATGTCTTCAAATTGTGACAAGAAAAATACTTGTTAAAGGCTGTAATAACTATCTATTTATTAATTTTTTTTCCTACAGTATGTTTCATTTGGGTAAATTAAGGTTACATTGTTACATGTATTCTGGTTATCATGGTAGTATTTAACTTGAATGATGTTTATGCCTTTTAAAAACAGTTGCCCTACCTGAAGTAAATTATCGAACTGAGAACCCCCCCCCCCCACCTAATAATAATAATCAATAATGCTAATCTGTCTTAAAACATATATCAGCATACAGCATTGGAAGTAGAATAAGAGTAGAATAATAATTTAAGTGGAAACTGTAGGAATATGAACTAAGGAAAACACTTAGATTAAGATTATAGATGAAGAAGATTAGATTTGAATATAACCATACGATATTATTACTGTATTGTAACCTGAACAAAATATACTACTACTAAAAATAATCAAAAAAACAAATAGGTAATGTTTATATTTTGGGACAATGTAGGGTGAAAAATGTCCTTTCCATGTGGAGTTTGCATGTTCTCCCAGGCTCTGTATGGTTTTCCATCGCTATTTTCAGTTCTCTACCGGTTCCATTAACATGCCATCAAAAGCCAATTTCTTCCAGGTCTCAATGTTTAACTGTGTTTGCAAAATAAAATTGGTGACCAGTCCAGGGAGTTTTCCTCCCCTTTACCATATGAGGACTGCTTATACACTAAGCAGTTTATCCAGATTAGGAAATGAATTGATGACATGGAATTATATGTCATGTGTTAACAGTTATTAGTAAAATTTTCTAACAGCAAAACACATAAACAAAACAAAACAATGTGCCAGATATCGTCAACTTTAAAGTAACACATTATCTTTCAGTTTACTGAAACACAATTAACTGTAAATATACAAAACTACTTATTTTCTCTATAGGCTGATCAAACATTAAGTTCCTTGAGCTTCTTGCTGTTTTTCATGACGCATTTTATTTAATTTTTATTTATACATAAATTGCGCAATCCCCTTGGAAAACACTAATTAAAAATAAATTCTTAAGTCAATGACCTGCAGTTTGAAAGCTTTTTTATATTCAACATAAATTGCAGACATTTCTGCAAAGCAAATATTTAATTTAGTCAATTTGCCATATTTATCCTTATTTTGACAGTAACTACACAAGTCTCCAAGCATTTCAAAAGCATTTATTTATACATAGTTAGACTTCAAAAGATTTATTTTTCTAAATCCATTTGCGCTCAGAATGCTCAGAGGCTGCCACTTAAGAACATGATTTCTAGTCAATTTAAATGAATTGATTTTATATTTCATTAATGTACATTCACACTAACTGATTATGGGATTCTTTTATTCTCAATCTTGTCTCAAAGAATTTCAGTCAATTCATAATCAGTGAGGTCTTTCCGCTTAATTTGTCAAACTTGAGCACTATTCCAATGGGATCAATTCATATGCATGTTTACTGCATTTGTAATATATTATGGGACATATATTCGAATTTAGAATTCTTATGCAAATGATAAGCAACTGTATTAGCAATGCTGAGTAATATATCTACCCAAATGTAGCTGGCAGATAACATTCTAATTCTAAAAGACTTTAAACTCCAAGAAGTATGTAACCGACAAATCTAGAACAAATGTTATTATTGCTGTGCAAGAGCAGGAAAAGTAAAGGAAACAGTTAAGTTGCGGGAAATGTGTCAAAATAGTGATGACATATGCTGAAGAAAAAATTGCCTCAGGAGAAAAGTTGGCAGATGAGAATCTGTCAGACAAGTATTTCAACATTTCAGACATCCAAATGTACAATGTGGCAAAATATCCCATAAAAATTATGTTAAAGAATACAACTAAAAGAATGTGTGGAAAAGTCTCTTTAAGATTCCAAAATTTACTGTATCCTTGGCAGGTAAAATAAGCAAATTATTAAAATGTAATTCAACTTAACATTCCCACGACACTTTATTATGTCGCAAGATAACTTTGGGCATGATGAGGTGGAGGCAGATGCACCCAGGACATTGCGCCAATCTATTGTCTACACACACACACACACACACACTACATATGGGGATAATTTAGAGCAGCCAGTTTTTCATTGAATCCATGTTTTTGGACTGTGGAGGGAAACCATAGTACTTGGAGAAGGCCCACATGGACACGGGGAGAACATGGAAAGTCCATCCAGATTGGGATTTGAACCTGAATCCCCAGGACTGAGAGGTGAGCGTGCTAACCCCTACACCACCATGTCACTCATTATTATTATTATAGATTTTACTACTACAGCTGCAATATAAATATGTACCTTTCAGACACAGGGCTCATTAAGGTTTGACCTACTTCATGCTTGTATAAACACAGCAAGAGCAGATTCCCTCATGGAGTAATGTTTTATTGTGGAGTAGCTATTGACAAGTTTGATGTCACCTTGATAATAAAGCGCTAGTCTAGAAAAATATATGCCACAGCACAATTGTATAATTTCAGGGCAATTCAAATCATTTTTTATCATAAAAATCATAAGGCATGTGCACATTCGTCACTCTACCCAGACTGTTATTAAAGCAAAGCAGGAATACAATATAATGCTATTATAATAATATTATTATAATGCTATTACTTCCAGGAAGATTTTCAGTTTTATTAAAGTGCCCCCATCACACAGGAGGCAAAACTGTAAACTTTAAAATGCCAACTGATGAAATAAATTTGGTTTAAGTGAATATGTATTTTATTGTGTGTTTTTATTTTCAAACCCTGCTTTGCTTATAAACTTACTAATCAATCACCATAGTAAAATAATTTTAAAATGTTTTCAAACAACTATCAAATAGCTAATACCCTAATACCCAGATTCATTTAAAATACAGACTTACAAACAAAAAATACAAACACTCTGAATGCTCTGAATGCTACATTATCAAATCTATTTCCACATTGCAATACAAAACTCAGAATGCCTTATACAACTCTACTGATAATACAGTATATAAAATACAGTATATAGTTTCTAACTAGCCAACCAAACATAATATGAATGGAGTACAATAGTGTAAAGATATTTTTTTCTTATTAATTACTTTACTGACATTTTTTTACCCACATTGAATTTGACACTCAGTAATTTGAAGAAACCGACTTCTGCTTTAGGCTTTTAGTCCTTATCTGAGAGAAGACTGCTCTGAATGTCACAAAACTCAATTTGGCATTTCCAATAAGAAACATTTTAATCAGTATATCTACACGCATTTATCACGCATTTATCTTTTTGAACCCCATTCATTAGATGTAATGAGTTTGGATTAAATATCTACAGACTGCTAATTCATAACTAAATGAACCTGTCTCATGCAATAAAAGCAATATGCTGTATTAGCTTGTGAACAAAAGACCAACATTAATTTACTAGTTTTTATGTATGATATAATAACAGAGAATGCTGGAGAACACTACCAAAGCATCAAAATACTACACTGCCTGTCGAAAAAAAATGTCGCCACCTGGATGTAACTTAGCAATCATGTACCAGCCTCCTATTGGATAAATACTGGATGGGCGATTACTGCCATGATCTTTCAGCTGGCAACAAATTATTTAACCCCAACTGGTGCAATAAATTGCTTCTCATGTCTTAAACAACAATGTCAAAAGACACACCCCATGGTCGTGGACAAGATGTTAGTCTGTTAGAGAAGGGTTGAATCATTGGCATGCTTCAAGCCGAGAAAACATCTTAGGAGATTGCAGAAATGACTAAAATTGAATTCAGAACTGTCCAACACATGATTAAAAACTGGAAGGATATTGGGGACCCATCATTTTCGAGGAGAAAAATAATGATGAACTGGTGATCACTTAAACGTTCTGTAAAATCTATCCGGAGAAAAACAACAGAAGAACCCAGGGCTATGTTCAATAGTGACAGTAAGAGCATTTCCACAAGCACAATGCAAAGGGAACTCAAGGGATTGGGACTGAACAGCTGTGTAGCAAAATGAAAACCACTAATCGGTAATGCTGACTGGGGAAAAAAAGCTTCAATTTGCTTGGAAGCATAAGGATTGCACTGTAGCAATAGAAGAAGGTCATTTGGTCTGACGGGTCCAGATTTACCCTTTTCCAGAATGATGGGCGCATCAGGGTAAGAAGAGAGGCAGGAGAAGTGAGGCACCCATCATGACTAGTGCCTACTGAACAAGACTTTGGAGACAGTGCTATGATATAGGGTTGGTGCAATTGGTCAGGTCTATGTTCAGCAACAGTATATGCTCATAAAATGTGGTCAGCTTACTACCTGAATATCCTGACTGACCAGGTTACAGTATTTCATTAATGGACTTCTTCTTCCCTGATGGCACGGGCATTTTTCAAGATGACAATGCCAGGATTCTTTGCACTCAAATTGTTAGAGAGTGGTTCAAGAAGCATGAGACATTATTCTCACATACAGTTGTGATCAAATTTATTCAACCCCCACTGAAATAAAGTGTTTTGGCCAGTTTGACATTGATTTGGATCATTTCAGTCATCTTATTTACAATTATATCAAAGAGGCACTTATAAATTAGACAAATATAACATAATATTTATGATGGAATAACCACAAATGTCTTTACTGTGCTCACATCATTATCAGTTTTATTCAACCCCCTAGTGACATTATTTTTTAGTACTTAGTACAACATCCTTTTCCAGTTATGACAGCTTTCAAGCGTGAAGCTTAGCTTGACACAAGAGTCTTGCAGCGACCTATGGGTATCTTAGCCCATTCTTCATGGGCAAAAGCCTCCAGTTCAGTCACATTCTTAGGCTTGCGCACTGCAACTGCCTTCTTTAGGTCCCACCGGAGGTTCTCAATTGGATTTAAGTCTGGTGATTGCGATGGCCACTCTAGAATGTTCCAGCCTTTCATGTTCAACCATGCTCTAGTGGACTTGGATGTGTGCTTCGGATCATTGTCCTGTTGGAAGGTCCAACATCTCCCAAGCCGCAGGTTTGTGACTGACTCCATCACATTTTCCTCCAAGATCTCCTGGTACTGAAGGGAATTCATGGTACCCTGCACACGTTGAAGCTTTCCTGTACCATTAGAAGCAAAACAGCCCCAAAGCATAATTGACCCCCCGCCATGCTTCACAGTAGGCAAAGGTGTTCTTTTGTTCATAAGCCTGGTTCTTCCTCCTCCAAACATAGCGCTGGTCCATTGTCCCAAACAGTTCTAATTTAGTTTCATCTGACCACAGTACACTGTCCCAAAACCTTTGTGGCTTGTCCACATGACTTTTGGCATACCGCAGTCGACTTTTCTTGTTCTTTGGAGTCAGCAAGGGGGTGCGCCTGGGAGTTCTGGCATGGAGGTCTTCGTTATGCAGTGCGCGCCTTATTGTCTGAGCTGAAACTTCAGTGCCCACATCTGACAGGTCTTTTTTCAGTTCCTTAGCAGTCACGCGGGGATTTTTCTCTACATTACGCTTCAGGTAGCGCACAGCAGTCGCGGTCAGGATCTTCTTTTTGCCACGACCAGGTAACGTTTCCACTGTGCCCTTTAACTTGAACTTGCGAATGATACTTCCGATAGTGTCTCTTGGAATATTTAACAACTTCGCAATCTTTTTATATCCATTGCCATTCTTGTGAAGAGCAATAACCTCTTCTTTTGTCTTCTGGGACCATTCTCTTGCCTTCACCATGCTTGTAAACACACCAGTAGATGTCTAGAAGAAGCTGAGTATCACAGTCCTTTTAAATCTGCCTAATTGGTGCTTATCATGCTTGATTGCTGCTCGTTGACATCCACAGGTGTTTTCAATACCTGATTGAAAACACTGGAATGAACCTCTGTTCTTATGAGTGGTAGTTGTAAAGGGGTTGAATAATTGTGTCAATGAAGAAATCACAAAAAGGCCATTTAATACTTTATGACAAAAACAATTGATGCTATCTTAGTTGCATTTAGTTCTTTAACAAGTCCTTGTAAGATTTCATTATGAACACAATTACAAATGTGCACTGAATTCCATAAAACCCTTCGCAGCATTGGGGGTTGAATAAATTTGATCACAACTGTATGTATTGGCCAAGAGTAAGGTCTGGTTAAGTCCACCTTAACCCTATCGAGAATCTTTGGGATGTGCTAGAGAAGGTTTTGCACAGCAGAACCCCCCCCATTAAAAAAAAAAAAAAAAAGTGATTACCACAGTTGGAATGTTTGCCTGATTTCTTAATAGCCAATGTTTGTTTCTTGTGTTATGCCATATATTTTTATTGCTTTTTTATGAGACAACTTGGTTGTAACTTTTGCAGTATAAGGCCTGATCTCCCATGCTGTCAGCCCTAATGCACATCCATGACGACAGCTGCTGTTATTTGCACTTTTTTATTGTAAACTGGATTGTTTCTGCATTTCTTTCATCTTTCAAAATTCTTGGCATTCTTTGAAATGTTAAATTAATTGTTTTTTGTTTGCCAACACCACCAAATGTAATAGCACAATTAATTATTTTAAATTTTCTCAATTTTAGCATTTAACATTTTTACACTTTAATTGTTTTTAGAGCCACTGAAATTGTTCCTGTAATCTTTCTCTCACTAATAAATTATTCAAGTCAACAGAAGCAATCATCTTAAAGTCAATGAAACAAAATCTTGTATTTATTGGATTTTTGGAAAGCAAGGGAGATTTTTTACTAATAATTCCAGAAACATTTATACATACATTATACAGCAGGGTCAGAAAGTCCAAAACCACATTAATATATAATGCATGTTGCCCATCTGTCAACACTCAATTTGTCAGCTCCCCAACAGAAAGAGAAAACCACGGGGCCACGAGTGACCAGATGACATTTAAGTGATTAAAATAGTTGATGTTGGCGCAGTTTTTAACACACGTGACAGATGTGTAATTAACTTATTTGTTAGTTTTTTGTTTTTTTTTTACAAAGTTATAATTTGTTATTTTAAAATACTTTAGTGACCACGTTATTTTATCTAATTAAAGGTTAAATTAAAGCTAAAACAAATACATAAATAGTCAGTAGATTTTTCAGTATATGCAGTACATTGTTCTTATTTTGTAAAAGAATAGTAGTTTTAAAGTTTATCAATTGTATAACATATCAATTGTATATTAGTGTCATTAAAGACAGAAATTGAATTCTCACAAAAACAGCTTGAGTAATTATCTTTACTGTATTATTTTTTCCAATGAAGGTCTGAAATTTTAAAAAGTTACAGTATATAGAACTTACAAACATCCCCTGATGTAAAATTATTTCATGCAAGATAAGCTTACAAGCAATTAGTAAAAAAAATCATTATTTAAATGTAATTTTACTTCTGAAGTCATTTTTCTGCATTATTCATTCAAATTACATTAATCCACAGCCTTTCTGTTATTACATGCATGGTTGATTTAACTGGACAAGCAAATCCCTCGTCCTATTTATGAAGTGTGGCACATCAGGTTAATATGTAAAAACAAAGCATGTTTTTTTTTTTTTTTTTTTTTTTTTTTTTAAATCACGTGTGAGGGGAGGATGTCTGATCAGGTTGGAATAGTGTAAATGTTACAGTTTAAAGTTACATTTGTACCATGATTATAACGTATGATTTTTTACACAGTATTACATTTAAGTAAACAATAACTTAACGATAAGTTAGTTTTACACACTTATGTTTTATACACCTCCTAATTTCCAAAATAATTGCAAATTTTATCAGTTTCACTTACACAGAATATTGTAATTCCAAAATATAATTATAACACCTACTTGCAAGGAAGGACACAGTCGATTTATATTCTAATGCCACCACCACTTTAAGTCTGCGAATGTACAGTGCATATTGTTGAAAGCACCCAAGAGATTTTGTAAAATTGCACATGTACAGAGTGCCTTAATGGGGCCTGATGTACAGCAGAGTCACAAGTTTGACCAAATTACAAGTTTGACCAAATTATTGGTAAAATATTGTAATCCGACACTAAAAGAATTAAAAACTATATGGCCTAGTATAATTCTAACAAAAACATACTTTTAATGTCCAAAAAGAGACTTTTAGACTCGTATTAGACTTTTATTAGAACATAAATGCTTTCTGACATGACTGTTATGACTATTAAGCCCGATGTTTTCAGTCAGTGATATTGTATGACGTTTCAGGAAAAGTGCACATTTTTGTTCAAAGTTATAATATCTAGGTAACGGCTTACTTTAGGAAAGCTATAAACAAAAATACTATTAGAATTAGATGTGCAGTTATAAAACACTTTAAATATGTGATTTAAATAGCAGCTGCAATACGTGCACTAACTTTCACACCAAAACACACCTCAGTTATGTATTTTTTTTCCTTTAAATATCTTTTTAGAACCCAGGGAATCTTTACCTCCTCCTAATCTTCTGCTCATTGTTCAAAACAGCTGAGACTCATTTATTTGTGGGTCAGATGATTGTCTGGTAACAGCTTTTTAATTTAACTGGAAGATTCTTCTGAGAGATATTTAGAAACAAGAATTTCATCACTATTACATTGAAATACTTTGTTCTTAATGCCTTTGAATTCCTGTTTTTCTGAAATCTAGTCATTATTAAAACATCAAAACTTTTCAAATAAGGTCCTATTCAGACCTGGTATTAGCATATGCCATGACTAATAAAAATACATGTGGAGGGTAGAAAGTACGAGAGTTCATACCACTTGTGTGTGGATCATCCTTTCCATCTTAATATGCAAAAATATAATAACATTTTTAAATGCATTGTATTTTTTATGAAATCCATAATAGCAAATCAGTAAAGGGCAAAAATACACAAACCTTCAGAATTAGAAATCTAAAGCTGAAACAAATCAGGTCAATCAAAGGGATAAATAGGTGTAAGTAAGCATCCGGTTTTATTTAATTTATTATTTTATATAATTAAAGCCATCTGACAAATTCAAATCTTTACAACACATGTTTGTGGCGGACTGTTATGGCACAAACAAATAAGACTTCTGAAGATCTCAGAAGAGATGTTGATGCTTCTCAGACTGGAAATATAAAACTACCTCTAAGGAATTTAAATTTAACGATCGGTTAAATCGATTACAGGTCGACCGTAATTACATTCTGAAAGTGGTCGACAAACAAAGATTATGGTATAAGCATAGCATATACAGGTGTGACTAGACTCCAGCGCTGAAAGCAATGTTTACAAAGGCATGGTTGAGTGATTCTGATGTTAAAGAATTTGACTGGCTAATGCAGACCCCTGAGTCTTACTCAATTAAAACACCTCTGGGAAGAATTAAAATAAAGATTATAAGACAAACGCTTTCACCCAACAGTAATGTCTGTCCTCTTAAATGCTTATTAGGATAAATAGGCAAAAATATTCAGAGACAATTTTTAGATTGATGTAAGATGTAGGTGTCCTAATATTCCTGTTCATTAAGTGTATCTTATCCTAAATATTTTCCAGCTTATGGCATGCTGGAAGTGAGTTTACAGCCAAAGGGTTTCAAACCTGTAGAGTATATACTGCTGCTGCTTTCTTGTTTGTTTTCCTACAACTAAGACATGATGAACCATTTTAATATCATGAAAATGATTTATACGCCAAATGTGTATGTAAATGCCATTACAGATCTTTTTTTTTTTTTAAACATTCTTAGACATTAGTCTCCCATCTTTAAATATTTAAATTTACAATTATAGCACTGAAAAACAAGGCTATTAATAATCAATGGCAATGACTCACATTATTATAAAACTAAAAAAAGCAGCAATCTTCAAAACAGTTGTGAACGACAGTTCAATGGGTTGAATTATAAGTGGTTGGTGTTTATGTGGTATCCATGGAGAAGGCCTAGCTATGGATCAGGACTGCTGGTCATTAGAGAAGTGCATAAAGCCACATCTAAAGTCAAGTTTTCTTTGTGTGATCACAGGTATCTTTGCTGGAGACTTCATTACCAGAGCATCCTGGTTTTATACACCAATATGCACAGGAAGTCTTGTTTTATTTTCATAATCACCCCATACTATCCACAATGCAGACGATTATAAAAGCAAGATATGCTTCACATTTAAATGTCATTTATTACTAAATTTGACCTGGAACTATATAAATATATATACACAGTTACACTAAAAATGAACACACCTCCTTCTTGCTCCATTGTCCACTTTCTCAATAGTTTGTACTTTTACAATTATAGACTGTAGTACATCTGTTTTCTTTTTTTTGCATCTGTTCCCTTTTGGTCCCCTGTTCTCTACTGGTCCGGACCATCACAGAACAGGTTTAATTTTTAGTTTATCATCAGGCTCTGCAGTGACATCGGTGGGGTTATAGTACACTTGAGGTCACATACTGTTTCAGTCATATAACCAACAAGCAAACATAGTGTGGCACCCAGACAACTAGAGGAAAACCACCACTAATTGTGCCTGGAGACCTACTTTCTATCCGTACACATATAGGCTGCAAACAGGAAAGTAATTTTTGCCAGCAGGTCTGCACTGGGTTTAAAAAAACAGTAGCACTGCTGCAGTTACTGCACTCTGACCATCAAACAAAATCTAATGACACTATATCAGTGTAACTGATGTCCTGAAAATACCCCATCAATCAAATACAATTCAGTGGCAGTCCTATAATGGTTTCCATTAATCGACAGGTCTACAAATGTGTATAGCTGTAATTGAACACCTACAAATTTAAGTGACGTTAGGTAAATAAAAACTTTACTGACCACAAGGTACCGTCTTGTACAAAAGTTTGTGTTTAAATAAGTGTAGCCTAAACTTAACTCCTCTGCTAGGAAGACGTTGTTGCACAGTTTACTTGATAGTAGCAGAAAAAAAAGTATTTTTATTAAAATATTTATTAAACATTTTAAATGTAATTAAATAACATTAATTGGCATTAAATGTAATATATTTGAAAAATAAATTATGCTTTGTTTGTTTTTATAAAGTTGTATTTAACAAAAATGTTTAAATATATTCCTTAAGATTAAAAGGGGTCATATAAATGTATTTGCTATGGAACATGTGTTAATCCTATCTACATTTACAAAACCAACAAATTGATTTTTAAATTAATCTGGGGTGTCAAAATTATTCCTTATAGGTAGGAAACTGCATTTGCATACCTTTGTATGTATTCATTGGGTTTTGTTACCTACAGATTGCAGAAATTGTCTAACAACTAGTACCATAATACTGACACTAGCATCATAATACTGAAATGTCAGTAAATGTTTAAGATATATGAGTAAAGTTTAAGATTTTAGGCCACAACAAAAAAATTATTACAACTTAACAAAAAAAATAAATCCACTGAATTCACTTAAAAATTTATATTTCTAATAATTTATGGGGTATTATTTTTGTTGTTATTTGCTACAAAGATATATTGTGTACAAAGCAATCTGTAATTTGTTAATGCTTTGTCCTTTTCAACTCTCATATGGTACTGTATAATACAAAATAAAAAAATCATCATACTATTAGACATAGCTATGTGGTTTCAGGGGTGCATTGTAAAACAGTTGAAACTAAACAATTTTAACTGATGCATTAAGAAAACAACCTGAAACGCTCTTATCTAAAGATTGAGCCAATCATCAATTCTTTGCAGAAATATTTTAAACCAAATACTATATTAGATAGTCTTTAAAAAAAATTGTTTTGGTTAAATGATTCCACATTACAGCGTGTTTTTGGGTAAAAAGTAAGATTCCTGTCCAAAAGACAAATGAGAGCAACTTCACCTTTATTGGTAGGAGATATATCTGTAATTTATGCACAGAAAAAGCATGTAATAATGGTGTTATCAGTACTTCTCAGTGGGTGAACATACAATTGAATCAGAGAAATATATTACAGGGTATTTTTTAGACAGACATACAAGGTGACGTCTAGGGTCCAGGGTGATTTCAGCAAGATAACACTCTCTTTCTGCATGTGCAACAGCACAGCTTTACAAAGTGTGTGCGCATGTATGATTAACTAGCCTGCCTGCAGACCAGGTTTTCTAATGAAAATGTATGGTCAATCATAAAGAAAAAAAGCCAATGGTGCAAACAGACTTTAAACAGCTGAAATCTTGCACCGATCAAGAATGAGCTAAATCTCCAATTGCATTTTCAAGTCATCTGATCCGAAATGTATTATAATTCTTCTCTCTTCTTCATTCTTTCTGTCTCTGGAAAATGAATATAGTTTCCTAAATTTAATTTGAGATATATTTTCCATCCATCCATCCATTATCTTCCACTTTATCCTCTACTAGGGTTGCCCATCCAGGGGAGAATATTTCAGGCGCTGGGCAGATACACCCAGAACAGGGTGCCAATATATATATATATAATATATATATATATATATATATATATATATATATATATATATATATATATATATATATATATATATATATATATATATATATATATATATATATATATATATGCGCGCGGCACGGTGGCTTAGTGGTTAGCAAGTTCGCCTCTCAGCGTTAGGGATTCCCGGTTCGAATCCCCATCTGGGTGGAGTTTCCATGTTCTCCCCGTGTCTGCGTGGGTTTCCTCCGGGTTCTCCGGTTTCCTCCCACAGTCCAAAAACATGGATCAAGTCAATTGAATTCTCAAAATTGCCCCATATAGAGTGTGTCTGTGTGAGTGAGTGTGTGCCCAGCGATGGATTGGCGCCCTGTCCTGGGTCTGTCTGCCCAGCGCCCGAGGCGTTCTCCCCTGGATGGGCATGGGGAACCCCACCGCGACCCTAATAGAGGATAAAGCGGGTGATAATGAATGAAAAAAAAAAAAAAAAAAAAATATATATATATATATATATATATATATATATATATATATATATATATATATATATATATATATATATATATATATACATATATACTGTATCTATCGCTGGGCACACACACTTTCAATTGACCTTGATCCATGTTTGTGGACTGTGGGAGGAAACCGGAGAACCCAAAGGAAACCCACGCGGACACGAGGAGAACATGGAAACTCCACCCAGATTGGGATTTGAACCAGGAATCCCTAGTGCTGAGAGGCGAACGTGCTAACCACTAAGTCTCCGTGCCGCCAAAGATATATTTTATTTGAGAAATATTTTTTTTCTTTTATTCCTGCCTTTCAGGTTTGTAACATTCCATAAAATAGTTGACAATTTTCAACCCAATTTTCAAAACAAAACTAAATGTTTTGGTTCAAAGGATACCATACAGTTAATGTTTTACATGTTATTATGTCTTTATTATGTCTGAAGTGTACAACAGAACAAGGACCTCATCACATTTCATGTTTCTTAAAATTCTTCATGCATGTGGTTTTGCATTGCTGTCACACGCGTCCACCTGGATTTAATACGCGGCTGCGCAAATACAGTGCAGAGCCGCGGCGCTCTAACGCGCAGAAGGGAGCCAGGCACGCAGGTGGTACGAATAAGGAATATTTATTTAAGGTGCTCAAAACACCAAACATACAGGTACGAAGGACAGTGTAACATAAAACGAAGACGCGCACTGAAGACATGAAACTCCGGAACTAAATACCTTGACATATCCCACCACGTGCACAAAACCACCCAATGAACCCGCGAAGCTAATTAACTAAAATACCCACACGAGACAGCTAATTAACCAAACACAGGAACACAAACACAGAACCCAAAAACAAACAAACACCGAGAAACAGGTGCCCTAGGCACCCGTTACAATTGCCTTGTTAAAAAATAGAAAAGATTATTTCTTGAAGGCAGCATATGTTGCTCTAAGATATCAATGTTCATTTCTACATTAATTCTGCCACCACAGAAGTGTAAATTACATTTGTCTTTTGGACTTGTTGTCAATAGCAGTCTGGATTGCCCTCTTTTGTTTGAAGCACATGGCACCCAATTTTTTAGAACCTGAAACACTGTTTTGTTTGACCATAACATAAGGTCTTTTTTTGTACATTTGAAAAGTCTTCAGTGACATTTTTTAATGTAATTCCATATTGCAGTTATGCCTATATCATCTAGCAATTGAAATGTAATATTAAATAATTTTCCATAATAATCAAATGACAATTACTTATATTTCATCCCATTTGTTTGAATTGATACTTTATCCAAGTTAAAGACTTGTTTAGGTCACACACACTAAATACTGTGTGTGTGGGGGGGGGGGGGTGTCTTAAGCAAGTCCTTAAGGTGTGTGTGTGTAGGTAAAATGATTAAGTAAGTAACTTCAAGCTACTTTGACTACTTTAAAGATAGCACTAAAGCAAGTATCTAAAACCTTAAAATGGATGTAATGTGTTTCTGCCAAAACTCAATTTATTTACATGTATTTGTTTCTTGGCTCCCGTATGTTATACAAAGATTGTGTTACTTTCATACTTTTGGGCTAATTTTGTTCTACCTGCAGCTGAATGCAATCTTGCATCTACAGCAGGATATCGAGATGATGCTCATTTTATGATTGCTGACCCACTTGGAGCTGCTTCAGGAACTTGCTGTTGAGTGAAGTGCTATGCTAGCTGTCTAACTCAGTTTAAAACAACTTTCAACCAGTGATTGTTTTTCCTCATTGCACCCTTAACAGAACAGATTGGTTTCACATTCAGGTCAGCAAACAGTAGAAGTGTTTAATATTGCTTGTCTACAGTATATCATAAACTTGTCAGGTCAGGATAAGTCATTAATTTACTGTGTTAAATTAGAAAACTAAAAAAGGGTATGTGGCTTTGTAGTGTTAAAAAATGGCACACTAATATATAAAATATAATAACTTGAGGCGGCACGGTGGCTTAGTGGTTAGCACGTTCACCTCTCAGCACTAGGGATTCCGGGTTCGAATCCCCATCTGGGTGGAGTTTCCATGTTCTCCCCGTGTCTGAATGGGTTTCCTCCCACAGTCCAAAAACATGGATCAAGTCAATTGAATTCTCAAAATTGCCCCATGTAGTGTGTGTCTGTGTGAGTGTGTGTGTGTCCAGCGATGGATTGGCGCCCTGTCCTGGGTCTATCTGCCCAGCGCCCGAAATGTTCTCCCCTGGATGGGCATGGGGAACCCCACCGCGACCCTAATAGAGGATAAAGCGGGAGATAATGAATGAATGAATGAATAATAACTTGAACAATTTCTTCATTCACCAAATATCTTTATTTTGCTTTTAAAACTTGAATAAATAATTAAATAAACAAAAAGCTGATTAGTATATTTGTCTATTATAAGATTATTTACTATGGAAGTCTTGGGCAATATATACTGTAGGTTGCAATCACTTAAATATGGGACATTAAGAAGATGTATAGTATTTAAGATTATTAAGATCATTCATTTTTTTTCACCAAGATAATGATTTTGATTGGAGCTCACTGGGAAATAGGTTGGGGCAAACCCCAATCAGGCCATCACAGGACAGGGACAAACACAATCATGCACACATTCATACCTAGGGGCTATTCCGTTTTCAATTCACCGGGTGTAAATGTCCTCAGACTGTGGAAGGAAATAAAGTCTCCCATAAGAAGTCCATGCAGGCAAAAAGAAAACAGGTTAAAATTACAAACACTGAGACCCTGGTCAGCCCATATTGGGATTCAAATGTTGAATTCTCTTGCTGCGAAGCAATGTGTTGTCCATACGATATATATTATACAATGGAATAGTATAATGATTTACATATTTATATATTTCCACATCCTTTTAACAGCTGTGTTACAAATATAATAAAAAACAAAACATGTTTTTTTTTTTTACCTATAGCAAAGTTAAAGCATGACAGTAAACATGTTAATAAATGTACTACAGCTCTGATATGCTTTGCTGTCATTCCACCTTACTGTATAAACTCTTTAGACTTATAATTATATCCTTTTAGACAGTTCATGCTTGTTGGTGCTTTTTCTAAAGCAGCTTTTAAGTAAACATATTTTTTGCTATTTTTCTATAAGGCATAAAATAATGTGGTCATTAGTTTTGTCTATGCTTGTGTTATTTATGTACATTTTGTTTAATATTATTTGTCACACATTGGTTTATAAGCATGTTTTACCATTTTACAGCTGCTGTAATTGTGCAGCATTTGAGCTGACATATGTCCTTAAATGTTTATATAAATAAAATGCACTTGTCATAAATAAATAAAGTAGCATTCAGTTGCTAGTCTCTTAATGCTTTACAATGATAGATTTGCACAGTGTATAACACTTCATTGCAGATATACTGATTTAGGTAGTGCAAGTGCAGATCTACTGATTAATTAATTACTATATGGAAAAGGTGCACTTGGCTGTCTCTCCTGAGCTTCTAAACTCATCTCTGCACAAATGAGTAACAGATAGGAAGACTTGCAAAAAGATTTAAATCCCATTCTACTACCAGCATGCCCAGTAAGATGGCTATATATAGATTTGATATGAGAAATACACAAAACAGGATTACAGGAATATAAAAGGGCATTTCTTTACTGTTATGGATGTGAAAAATATGGTAATGGCAAGTTAGGATAACACATTTCTATTGATATGGCAGATAATCATAAAGACAGGGTACAAAAAATGTGTCATAAGCTTAACCCAGACTGTTTAAAAAAAGAGCAAAGAACAAAGACAAGCAAAAACTATATTTACATACTGTATTGCTCAACAGTTTTTATATTTTTACTAGATTTCATTTATTACTTCTTTATACCAATTATTCTAATCATGGCTAATTTTCTAATCATGGTTAATTGACTTGCATGTCTTTTGATGTGTGTGTGTGTGTGTGTGTGTGTGTGTGTGTGTGTGTGTGTGTGTGTGTGTGTGTGTGTGTGTGTGTGTGTGTGTGTGTGTGTGTGTGTGTGTGTTGGGGGGGGGGGCACTAAAAGAAACCCATACAGACATGGAAAGAACATGCAAACCACACAGGCCAGACATGCTCAGAAATCAAATTCAACAGTTTTTGCTGTCAAGTGACAGAAACCAAAAGTAAAACAGATAAAGTACAACTGCCTACTAACTATGCCACTTTAATTTGCTACACTTCAAACAATTGTTACTTCTAACAGTTTATGATCAGAATGGTGTCTAGCCACTTCACCAACAGCCTGAACACTAAAAAGCAGATTATTGCACATACTTTTATAGTGAAGATGAATCAATTTTCTAATTGATCAATCATTGGTGTACCTTCCAGACTGAAAAAAATTACTTCCTATCTTATTGTGCATTGTGAATAAAAAGAAGCAGAAGTTAATATTTCTTTATTTAGAAGTTAATAATTGTATGTCGCTTTGAATAAAACTTTTGCAAAATGACTAAATGCAAATATTTTAATATGTTGTTGTTACAGCAATTAATTAATTCATTCATTATCTTCCGCTTTATCCTCTATTAGGGTCACGGTGGGGTTCCCCATGCCCATCCAGTGGAGAACGTTTCAGGCGCTGGGAAGATACACCCAGGATAGGGCGCCCATCTATCGCTGGGCACACACACTCACTCACACAGACACACTCTATATGGGGCAATTTGGAGAATTGACAGAAGTCAGAATTGACTTGATCCATGTTTTTGGACTGTGGGAGGAAACCGGAGAACCCGGAGGAAACCCACGTGGACACAGGGAGAACATGGAAACTCCACCCAGATGGGGATTCGAACCGGGAATCCCTAGTGCTGAGAGGCGAACGTGCTAACCACTAAGCCACCGTGCCGCCCTACAGCAATTAATAAGAAATGAATTATATAGTTTATTTTAATTTGCATGGTTTTCCTTATTCTCTAAAACCTTTTTTCCAGTATAGTGCAAACAAGTACTCCTTTATTAAAAGTGCTTGTCAAAATGATGCAATTTAAATAAGAAAAATTATTGTTTGCAGGTTGGTGGAAATGTGGGTTGTCCCTCAATGGTTATGAAAGTCATTTGGTATTGTTGTTGCCAAAAATAAGTTTATATTTTTCCTAAATGTTAGTCCAAGGTACTTTGGGCCACACAATAAACATGATTTTGCACTTGGGAATGCATCATCATCACACTTTCTGTAATTAAAGAAGGAACATGAAGCACTACGACTGTTTCTCAAAAACACACATCTAGGACTAACAGTAACAACTGAGGTGTAAGGAAACACAGCCTACAGTAATCAAAGATAACCTTGAAGGACAGATTTGTTATTTTAAGTATATTGATGTATGCACAGTATCTCAGAGATATTTAACCTAGAATGTACTTGTAACACTTCACAGCAGACATTTTGATACAAAAAATAATAATACCTACATTCTTTCTTTATTATAGTATGCTGTATGTTGCACCGAACATACAATGCAATACAACAACTTAAAAATAAATTAGTTTGTTTTTCCTTCTGTATGGAAAAGAGTCCAAATGGTGTTTAGTTCATGACAAACGGTCTGATTGTGTTTTTGTTGACTTGGACGTGCTGGCCTTACAAATTAAATTTGAGCTGCCAAGTCTCAAATAAGACAAATGGTTACACTTTGTGCAGTTGCCATACCTTTGTTCCAGTAAAGATCTTATAGTAGTTTTCAACTAGGAAATATTTAGTAGAAAATGCAAAACAATGGTTCCTGACTGTGGACAACTGTAAAGTGGAATTTGTACTTCGCAATTAACCATTCTATGTAGTTTAACACATATACCCACACTAGTGCAGTAAGCACACATGCCTGGAGCAGTGGGCAGTGGCCTTGTATACCACACAGGGGAGCAATTGAGGCAAGGTGCCTTGCCCATTGTTTAGCCATATTACAGGGTTGTACTGGGAATATAAGCAGAGACCTGCAGGTCGCAAGGCTGGTTCCTTAACCATAAGCCTATGACTGCATGATGACTACAATAATAAAATGCAATGACTGTTAAAGCTTAAGCAGTTACCTTCCTTGTCAATGGTCAAGCATTAGTCACCACTCATTTCTACAATAGAAACCTATAATAGAAAAAATACTTTTTTCGCACAGTTTGAATTTATAACACCTACTGTCTTTTCTTTGAAAAAGTAAGTATGCCATATTACCCCGGTACATGTCCTTTTTCAAAATGCCTCAGAGCTTTTCAAAGAAATTCTGATCTAGGCTTTGACTAAACCATTCAATAACCCTTTATTTATTCCTCTTGGGCTGTGGCTTTGTGGATTTTATTTTAGATCAAATAAAGCCTTTGGGGTGTACTAAATTTGTATTGTAGCACTGTAAATAATATTAGCACTGTGTAAAGATTGCTTTTTTCAACCACACTTCCTACACAGGACAAATTTGTGCTTGGAAGATTCATAGTACCCAGCAGACAGTGTGCAAATTTGATAGAATAGTTTGTGTATTTTCATATTTCTTTTTTTATTTTTCATATATATTAATAAATATCTTTTTTGACAAAATTGTCTCAAATCAACTTTGAAATGTTCTAAGCCATCAAAGAACAAATCAATCAGACAGTTCTTGGTTTTTAAAGGAGGAAACTTTGTGAGGACCATGGCTCAATCACAAACATTATTTATTTATTAAGAAAAATTAATTAATTCATTCATTCATTCATTATCTTCCGCTTTATCCTATATTAGGGTCACGGGGGAGTTCGACATGACTATCCAGGGGAGAACGTTTCGGGCGCTGGGCAGACACACCCAGGACACGGCGCCAAACTATCGCTGGGCACACACTCACACACACAGATACACTCTATATGGGGCAATTTGGAGAATTTAATTGACTTAATCAATATTTTTGAACTGTGGGAGGAAACCGGAGAACCCGGAGGAAACCCACGTGGACACGGGGAGAACATGGAAATTCCACCCAGATGGGGATTCGAACCGGGAATCCTTAGTGCTGAGAGGCAAATGTGCTAACCACTAAGCCACCGTGCCGCCTCATTAAGAAAAATGAAAGAGAAAAAAGAAATACGACCCAGACAAGTCTATAATCTATTCTTATTTTTGATGTAGCATCTTCCTAATCTTTAGTCAAGTAACATGATGGCTCTTATCATCCAAAATTTTATTGCTTTTTTAAATGATCAACAGAAACTGGTGGTTAAAGGCTTAAAAAGAAAAAGAAAGAAAAACATTGAGAACATTGAGCTTAAAACTGCACCATAGATAATATTCCTGACTCAATTTTACTATGAAAAGAGTAATAAAAAAGAATTATGGTTTTAGCCTCACTTTTTTAATTCAAGTGGCTAAAATCAAAATTTGGGATCAATATTCAAAAATATGAAGAAAAAGTTTAGATCACTTTTGAGTTTCTGCACTGGCGATGATTCTAAAGTGCTGCGTTGACACATGTGATTGACCCTAAATCTGTTATTTAATGACCGATTCCAACTTACACTGAATTGGACAGTGCCTGCATGCCTCCACTAAGGTAAAGCTTCTATTTTCCATTCGTACCATTTAAAGAGATAAATATCCATTATTTTATAGTGCAGGTGCCTTTACAGTATATTACATGTTTATTGAAAGGGTTGTATTCATATTTTTATGGCATTTGCAAAATTGTCTGAACAAAAAGCTTAAATAGGCATGATGTTAGTGGTTTTCTTTCCCCTAATTAAAAGAATATAACATTTGCGATAGAATATACTAAAAATGGTTTGAATGTCTAGATAGAGCACATGGTGCTATGGAAGTCATTTAAAAAAATGTGGTCCTAATGGCCTTGAAATTCAATTAGCTATCCAAGGCCATCCATTTGATCTAGCCAATTAAGTAACAAAACTTTTAACTTTCCAAGCAATTTAATTATACATGCCAGAATCACTTCACAAAATCATATATGCTAAACAAGAAGTAATCCTAAGATTACTTCATATAACAAACTGTTTTTGCACCCAGCCTCACTTTCACAGCTCAGGCTCTCACATTTCTTCCCTGACTTCTATTGCTTGATCAATCTCTCAGAGTTGGTATTATTCATACTAACAAGGTACTAGTAGAATGATATAAACACTGAATTTTAATCCATTATGATTACCTGAATGTGCATGTTCTGTATCTAATTTAAAATAACATTTTCTTACATAATTAGGGTTTATGGCAAAGAAAATATTTTCATATTTTCCACATCAAGTGTAATAAAAATATGTTAGATTGATGGTGTGTGTTCTTGGGTCTATCAAACCAATAATTTAATCACTTACACAAAACAAGAAAGTAAGTAGGCAAGGGATACAGAATATACAGTATTAATTAAACAGAATCCAAAAATTTCTTAATGGCACATAAAACTTGACTCAGTATAACCTCACAAAACGACAAACAAAACAAGTAATTCCATATAAAATGCAGATAACAAATGGCATACAACTTAAAAACTACAAATGTATGACTCTGGGACATGAAACGCATGTAATGTTTCTATTAACTAGCTCTTGCCATACTTTTCAAACGCAACACGTACTTGAACTGTATAGCAAGTTATAGCGTGTGACTCTTGTTTCTGTGTAACCTTCTAAAGACTAGGTGTAAACAGGGTTTAACTGTCTCTATTAAATCATCAGTTAGATTGACCAGAAGAGACGATTACTTAAAAACCTCAATTAGATTTTAAGTGTTTTTTCTGGGTACTTTTGTGGCGCTGAGTAGGAGGAAGCAAATTGGTTTTCCTGCTCTGGCAACACATTGTGGCTCAACTAATGGTCATTTTAAATCCATTCACAGTCAAAGTTAAAGCCATCTTAAGTTAGAGTTATGTCTGTCTTACATCCGAACATTAAGTTAATACTGCACACATACAAGTCTAAACAGAGTAAAATCTCACCCTGCTGGCCCGTAAAAGAAAAACAAGATGCATTTGATTTACAAAACAAGGTCCATGTAAGCCTTTGACCTTTTCAAGCCAGTAAACTGGACTGCACAGATGTCAGACTCACGCTGGGATTTTATTTATACAACAAAACAAACAAAAATGTACAAAGGTAAATTTCACTAAAATGATCCTTCTTTTTAAATACTTCCATCTATAACCATGGAAACTGTAATGCATAGAATGGGGTAATCATACCATTAAAAAAACACCATCCTGTGACAAAGGACACTTTAGAATTTCATTTTGATAATAGAAACTAATAAAATAGAGATACAAAAAGAGGTGTGTAATAAAAGGTAAACAGCTTGGCTGTTTAAATTCAAGTGTATATTTTTTTCAGGTCTTCAAGTTTTGATACCTTTGCCTATGTGAAAAGTTTCTTTGCGTACTGAATATTTACATTACATACACACAAAATGACTTTGTTACACTGGTTAACTGAATAATTATGGTTAACACAACATAAATAATTAAATAAAAAATAGAATGAAGCAGTTATTTTATTGTTATTCATTCATTCATTATCTTCCGCTTTATCCTATATTAGGGTCACAGGGGGGTTCCCCATGCCCATCCAGGGGAGAATGTTTCGGGCGCTGGGCAGATACACCCAGGACAGGGTGCCAATCCATCGCTGGGCACACACTCACTCACACAGACACGCACACATACACACATTTGGAGAACTCAATTGACTTGATCCGGCGGCACGGTGGCTTAGTGGTTAGCACGTTCGCCTCTCAGCGCTAGGGATTCCCGGTTCGAATCCCCATCTGGGTGGAGTTTCCATGTTCTCCCCGTGTCCGCGTGGGTTTCCTCCGGGTTCTCCGGTTTCCTCCCACAATCCAAAAACATGGATCAAGTCAATTCATTCATTCATTATCTCCCGCTTTATCCTCTATTAGGGTCGCGGTGGGGTTCCCCATGCCCATCCAGGGGAGAACGTCTCGGGCGCTGGGCAGATAGACCCAGGACAGGCCGCCAATCCATCGCTGGGTACACACTCACACACTCAAACACACTCTATATGGGGCAATTTAGAGAACTCAATTAACTTGATCCATGTTTTTGGACTGTGGGAGGAAACCGGAGAACCCGGAGGAAACCCACGCGGACACGGGGAGAACATGGAAACTCCACCCAGATTAGGATTCGAACCGGGAATCCCTAGTGCTGAGAGGAGAACATGCCAACCACTAAGACACCGATCCGCCCTTTATTGTAATTATTATTTCAAATAAATACAGTATGTTTTAATGAATTTGTATATGTTCTATGTGAGTGTGGGTCTAAATGTCATTGATTTGTGTCTACACGTTTACCCGAAAGCAAATACTCAAAATATATCCCATCTTAAGTTTAAACAAAAAGAACCAAAACATCAAAATGTAACAGCTAATTGAAATATGCCTACAATGTTGTATTTGATGTTTTTTATTGCAAAGCATGTTAAGCATCCTTGCCTCAAAGCAAAATAGTGATAGGTTTGATATCCAAAAGAAGTAAACAAAGTCCCCTGTGTGTGAAGCATTCATGTTCTCACCAAGTCAGTTTTCTTTCACAGTCTAAAACCTTAAAATGACTGAATACAGCAAATTGTTGCATAGATCATATCCCCTAGAACAATCTGCAGTAGAGTGAGATAAACACATAGGAAACAGAGAAAGCCTTTTATGATAAAGAGTTTGCTTGTTTATATGTTTTATTTTACTATATACATTGGAGCAAAATAGACTTGCAGGCACATATGCAAATCTAAACCTTGAAAGGTATTGTAGGGCTAGGTAAAAATTATTTAGACTAGATCTAATTTTAGCAAAGCATAAACATTATGAGTAATCTGCCCTTACAGGTATCACTACAAACCTCATTAAAGTTATGATGAGTGAGGTGCCAAAGGTTTTATGATTGGAGTTTATTTAGGCTGTTGATGGATTGCAAGATGTGTCCCTGCCTTTAGCACAGTGAGCACTAGATAGGCTTTGTCACCAAGGCACTGTTTCCTAAATTACTTTATAGATGGATACATTATATGGTTTAAAGGATTTGCATCAGTAATGTTTTTCACTCTTTGGCTTAGCTGCACTAGTTTGTTTGAGGAGACATGTATGTAGGTGTATGCCATAAAACACAAAAACAATTTAGACTATTATATGACATTTTGAGAAAGCAAAGATATTTACAAACAGGTTTTATGTAAACCAATTCTAATTTCCTCTCTAGTCATCCAACCTCAATCCCATTAAACATCTTAGGAATGAACTGCAATTTGAAGCTGATCCCAGTGTACGTATAAGTAACTGTACTATCAATAATAGGGTTAGTGATTTCAGCCTTATAAATTGACACTGTTTGGGTCAAGTCTCTTAACCCATGGTTGTTTATACTCTGTCATTTATTGTAAATTTTCAGCATATGAGTGTCTACTGTGTGCAGTAAATGTTGTGATGTGGGAGGCAAATGGGAAAATGAAACTCTCTCTTTTTCTCATTTTTCCCCTCTCTGTTTTATCAAAAACACTTTTTGTCTATCCCCAGCTGGTAGGTATGAATGTTTCCATTCATTTTCTGTCATAAAGTCATGCCGACTTTGTTTATCTCACTGTAATGTGTCATTTTGCATGCTGAGAGGAATTAATCACAGCAATCTGTGTTTTTTTTTGTCCCCATAGGCAATGTTGAAGAGGTGTCTTTTGTAACTTGAAGTTAGAGAAGGCACCCTGGGCTTACTTGTCCTGTTAGCTACTCTTACATATGCTAATACGTTCACTGAAGCCTTGGTATCAATATGTAGTCACCAGTGGGAGGTAGGCTTATCTCAAAAGTTTTTTTTTTTAAACATATTTTACATTTATTTTTAGCACTGCTTCAAATCGATGGTTATGACAAGTGCTACAGTCATAAACCAATAGGTAGCAGAATAGACACTTGTTTATATAATACTTAAGTTCTGCTATTGTTTGTTATTGTTCATTAAGTGACATATCTTCTTGGATAAAGAATTTAGCATAATTAAACTTCTAGCACAAGAAAGACATTAAACATTAAAACCATTCTAAATTATTTGCAGAGTTGATTTACACTGGTCACCTAATTTGCTAATAAAAAAAACACCATACCCAATTGCCATTGTTACTTTTAAGGTAAACATAAAAACTTGTCTTTGTTCCCAGTATTACTCAATTTGGTAATGTAATTCATTCCTTAGAGCTCTTTTGCAGGTAAACTGGCTTTTACCTGACAACTAGAAAGTTATATTTAGTTTGTTAATGGTAGGGTTTTAATCATTTTACTCTACTAGTAATGCATAGTATACGAATTTTAAAAGTACACTGAGAAACCAAAAAAACTTGAGAGAAAAAAAATTATTTAGAAATACGAGCTTCCAAATACACATTTCCTAATAAAATATAAACACACATTGAAGACAGGCAGGTGATTTATTTTACAGGCTCTGTCCCTGACCTTACGGTGTGTCCCAGTAAATTCAAACGTATCCATTATGCATTTATGGATCTTGCTTTGTGCACTGATACAAAAAAGGCCCTCCTCAAACTGTTCCCACAAAGGAAGAAGCACCAATTATTATTCACCAATTAATAGGTGTGTCCCAATCATTTTGTCAATATAGTGCGCATCTTCTATGACAGAATGAAATTTGACAGGATGAAAAAAAGATAAGGTAAAAAGAAAACACAATATAATGTACAATTATTAAACATGTTAATGTTGAAAATAATGTATTTTAAACACATTAGCACCAGGTTTGTGGACTTTACTCTGGTGCTTCCACTTCAGTGTTTCAGTTCTGTTTACTGTTCATGTACTTCTTTTTATCCTGAACATTTCTGTTTATCATCCTGTCTGTCATCAGTTATGTGTTCATTAGTCCTGTCATTTTCTTTTCCTCTGCCGATTGTGTTCAGGTGTTTGTCATCTTCTGTTCATTAGTACCACTTTAAAATTTCCTCCCTGTAGTCTGATTGCTGAGCATTTTGTCAGAGATTGTGAATCTTTCAACATTAAATGAACTAGATTACAGCATCTCAGCTTTTTGACACACATATTGAAGGTAAAATTGTCTCTATGTAAGTGAGTGTTGCCAGCGACGGACTGGTGCCCTGTTCTGGGTATATCTGCCTAGCACCTGAAACGTTCTCCCCTGGATAGGCATGGGGAACCTTCCCGTGACCCTAGTATAGGATTAGACAAAAGAAAATGGATGGATGGATGCTTACTATAGACTAAACCGCTTTAAGTCATTTAAACAGATCTTTCATTATTTGTTTTTATGGTCATGGTCATTACAGTTGTAAACTTATATACAGTATCACTAATAAAGTTCTCTTTAAAATATGTTATGTTATTATTATTAATGTTTTATTTTCCTTTTTCTTCTTTGATAATGTTTTGGCAATATTGTTGTACATACAAATGCCAATAAAGCTACTTTGAATCTTGGAAGAGAGAGAGAAAAGCCTCTATTGTACTATGACATTTCCTTTTGGGAATGGGATCAGCTAAGTAAGGGATTATGGTCCAAGAGTATGTGACAGGTTTGAATGATGCCTCTCAGGCAGGTATAGGCAATTTTTTCTTTGTAGGCACACATACATTGTAATTAACAATGTCACAAACTATTAAAAAAGTATATTGGTTGTCTATAGAAATGCTGACATGTAATCCATCCACCCGTTTAACCAGTGAACTACTGCCACACTAAGCCAGTGAATTTATGCCTAAAAAAGATCAATACAGGAACTTTTTAATTAGGTCAACAGCTGATGAAAGGTCAATAAAATAATTATCAGGACCAATAGAAGCTTCTCAGAGGGAGCCACAATGACTGTTACTATTAAGTGAGCTGCTTTAAAGTTGCTGTGTTTATAACCCTGCAAGAAATCTAAAGAAAAGGAAGGCAACTAATTATATAGTACTATGTTGCAAATTCTGGTAAAAAAAAAAAATACTGAAACATAATTTAATTTTACAATACATATAGTTAGGGAAAAAACATATCTTTGGCAACTGCTATATTTTAAATTAGATTGAGAAACAATGTTTGGTTTAAGTCACCTAATGGACTCCTCAAACCACAAAATTTTCAGCTTCATGACAAGCTTATTTGACATGAGATATATTTAAAATATTTATTAAACAAATTAAGTACTGAATGATACCTACGAGAAAAACTGAACTTTTATGAAAAAAAAATACATGAACATGATTTAAAATCAAGTATAATAGGTGGACAAAAAAATTAAATAAATTTTAAAAAATAAACATCACAGGGACGACAAACAACCAAACACATCAACGCACACACACATTCACACCTTGAGACAATTTAGCATGACCAATATACCTACCGGGAGGTTTCAGACTGTGGGAAAAAAATAAGACCTTAAGAGAACATGCAAACTTCACACCAAAAGACCGTGTTCACTAAACAATATGCTACCAAGCTTTGACATATTGTACTCTCAAGCTTATTGCATCAACACAAATAAATGAAATAAGTTAACAAATCTGTTTACTTTCAGCTGGAAAACCACAACACCACCATTTTATATCAACTGATTTTTCACGGCAAAAGTGCAATAGTGATAAGCAAAAAGCTAACAATATAACAATATAAATTACACTCAAAATGTAACATTATTCCATCCACCCATACATTTAGTTTAACATTCTGTTTAAAAATTGCTAATGCCTAACTCATGAATTATACAGAAGCATTGTGAAAAATATTGACACTTCTCGTTTTTGGAGTTCTGCCTCCTCTTGCTCCTGGCTAATCTAATTCAGTATTCTGTTGCCCTTATTTTTTTAACATGATGTAACTGAAATGATTTCAGCCTTGGTGAGTGTCAAACAAGGGACAGCAAAGCACAGAATTTTAAAACAAATACAGAAGTATTTTAATGGGCAGACACATGGACATTAACAGCTTTGCACAAATTGCATTAATATTATAAATTAAAAAAAGGACATGGATTTCCTGAGCACTGCACATTTTACATTAGTTTAGACACAGTTTCCCACAAATCTTGTAGCAATCATTCTTCCTTTATTGGCATCAGAAAATCATTTCTGCAATGAAATCATATGAACTAAATTAAGTGATACAATGCTATTAAGCCTCCTGTGTAATTCTTACTGTGTTCTTAGGCCCGTGCTTTTGGACTGTGCTGTTCCACTTTAATATCAGATTTACTGCATAATAAAAAATATTTTGAGCAGGTTTATCAATATTGGATTTAACATGAGTTTCCTGACCTTCAATTTAATAAACTTCTCATAACAACTGATTTTTTACCAGAATTTTATGTAGTGTGATGCACAACCCCACAGTTTTCAGTTTGAACATTACAAAATGTGTTTAGATAACAATAAAAGTAAATAAAAAAGAAAATAATATTTGCAAAGCATTATACATAAATAAAGTGTAATCAAAATATTTAATACAATTGCATTGCTATTAAATCAATATGACGAGTAAATGTTACATGAAGAGTCAAAAATAATTTTTGTAACACAGTGACTTACAGGATCACAATTATATTAAATTCAAATCGGATGAGGGGGGAGCATATTTAAAACTTTTTTCCCCCCAAAGGGACATAAATACTAAATGTGCTATAAAAAGTAAATTGTTAGTAAAAGTAAGTTTATATTATTATTATCATCCACTGCCACTGTTGCAACAGGGCACTACATAAAATCATACTGATAAGGGCATGCAGCCTCAGGTTATGTTCACATTAATCTTGAGATTGCAGGCTCAAACCTTCAAAACAATTTTCATACCCTTGATACAATGTATTTTAAGTGATTCAAAATGTTTCTAAATGCCGGTTGTGCACAGCCAGACTGACAAAAAGTATGGCAGGAGCCCAAGTCCTACTTTGAAAAAACTTACAGCAGTCACATTACTAATGTTCTGTGAAAGTTTAAAATGTTAAATCAAAAATAAAAGTTGTGAGGAACAAATGTGATCTCAGTGATTTTAGTTTATTTAGCATGACTGAAAAAAAATATTTGAGAAAATTTAAATGGCCAAAAGTTCAAGATCAAGCTTTAAAAAAAGAAATTGTTTTAATTTAAGAAACAAAATCCTTTACATTTAGAGTAAATTAAAATGTGTCTCCAAATGCAGAACTAAGGTTCATTTTTCCTAATGAAGTGCACAGTGAATTATACTTCAGATAGCTACAGGATTCAAGATCCAATGACTGGAAAATACTCAGAGTGTAAAAGCCATTATATTTTATTCTTGGAAATGCTTTTAAAATGCTGCTGACTAAATGGTATTACTTAGACAAAGTGTAGAGAAACACCTTCACCAGTCTACTGCAGATGAAGTGGAGACAATTACATAAATATATTATCACAAGTATCACAATATTTTAAAGTTTGCTCTTTAAAGCATTTTTTTATGTTATCCATCTATCCATCCATCCACTATCTTCCACTTTATCCTCTAGTAGTATCGGTGGGGGGGGGTTCCCCATGCCCAACCAGGGGATAACATTTCGGGCGCTGAGCAGATATACCCAGGACAGGGCCCAATCTATCGCTGGGCACACTCACTCACACAGATACACAAACACACTCTATATGGGACAATTTGCCTATATGGGCATTCAATTTACCTTGTACTTAAAAAGGCTTTTAACATTATAACTTGCAGGCAGGGCGGCACGGTGGCTTAGTGGTTAGCACGTTTGCCTCTCAGCACTAGGGATTCCAGGTTCGAATCCCCATCTGGCTGGAGTTTCCATGTTCTCCCTGTGTCTGCATGGGTTTCCTCCGGCTTCTCCGGTTTCCTCCCACAGTCCAAAAACATGGATCAAGTAAATTGAGTTCTCCAAATTGCCCCATATAGAGTGTGTATGTGTACATGTCTGTGTGTGTGAGTGTGTGCCCAGCGATAGATTGGCACCCTGTCCTGGGTGTATCTGCCCAGCGCCTGAAACGTTCTCCCCTGGATGGGCATGGGGAACCCCCACTGCGACCCTAATATAGGAAAAAGCAGAAGACGATGGATGAATGAATGAATGAATGAACTTGCGGGCAAACAAAAAGGACACAACTTAACATTAAAACAACTGGAAAAATAAAGAAACATAAATCAAACATAAAACTTAAGCCTACACTCTTTTGTATTAGTTGAATGTCCAAAAATACAGATTAAGCCCAATTGCCTTGTTGTATAAAATATACAATATATTGATATATTATATCTTGTATACATTGCATCAGATATAGAAAGCACATGCTTTTGCAGTTAATACTTGCAGTTTAGAGACCTGTTTTCATCACTCAGTCCAGAGATTTTTTTCAGTTTAAAAAAAAAAAAACACTCACTTCAGGACATGTCAGCATCTGGAAACGAAATGCACAGCTCTGCATGCCATATTATTGGTCATAAATTGTGACTGCTATGATGGTGATATCACATGCCATTAATAACACCCCATGGCACCAGAAATTCAATTACTGCCTGTCCTCCATCACACACTGATCGTTGAGAAGATCTGGCCAAGTGCAATGCCCCTGTGAGATCTACGCAACAGCCAGCAGTGCGAGATAGATAGGTAGGAAATGTACAAGAAGACAAATTACAAAAAACTTGTCAGCTTCAGGGTCTTGCTTTTAAAATGTTCCATGAAAATGGAACATCTCATACACAGAGACATGTGATATCAACTGTAGACTGAAGTGCTAGTACACACTATGGGCTGCTACATATGAAGCGAAAAGAGGAAGAATGGTCAAGGAGAGTTCATGATGTGTGAAAGCAACAGTCTGTTTTTTTGTTTGTTTTTTTTTGTACATAAGTACATAATAAGTTAAATCTGTAAATTAGAAAGCAAATTCTGCCTTGGTGACAATTTTGGAAGCATTACATTAATACAGTATTAAACAAATATGAGTAAAGTTTAAAATTATGATAACCTTGACAACTGTATCTGTATCCATTTTTCAGAATAGTCAATTGTGAGTTTAAACTATGTCACTGAAAAATTTATAGAAATGTTCACTGACCAATCAGCGGTCAATAGTCCCAGCCATGGTTTAATTTACTGCAAGAGATGAGCTATTACTGCTATAATTTGATGCAGGGCAGAATCTATATAGTTCTCTCCTTTGTAAGTGGCTTTGGATAGAAGTGTCTGCTAAATGACTAAACGTAAATGCAAATGTAATAAAGAATGCTTTATCGTTCAACTCAGTCATTGTGCATTGACTGACCACTTACAGCATGCCTCAGGGATGGTGTTTGGAAACCCCCCTTCTGTGATCTACTGATGCATCATCTACTGATGAAGAGGGTAAATGCAAGCAGAAGAGTGCATTCCATTAATAGCTTTTCATTACATCCTTTCTAGTTTTCGCAAATTTCGAAACACAAAGATAATCATACCCAAAAAGTGTCACTCCTGCACTTTGATCAGTGGAAAATTCCAGTGGAAAATTCAAACGGGTTTGTGCTCACAAGTGTATTTCTTGTCTTTTGTTATTACTTTTTAAGTAAAAAAAAATAGATCTGCTACTATTCTGTAGAGAAATCTAGAAATGGATTGGACAAAATAAATTTGTATTTGTAACTGGTTTACATACACAAAAATCACATGTTCATATAGATTGCATGCAGGCCACACAGTCTTTGTGTCTGTGTATCACATAGAAACAGACAGACAAAAAAAAAAAAAAAAAAAGATTTTACAAAGATGTGAGAACCAAAATATGTTAGAAGGTCTCTAAAGATCTCTAAAGATCTTAATTTTTCTGTTTCTAGTATACCCAATGCCCTTACATTTACAGATCATGACATGGAAACTAATGAAAGGCCACTGAAAATGAAGTCAGTGAGGTAGTGCTAAATAGAACACTGCTTAATAAATAGAAAGAAGGTATGAAAGAACTAAAGGATAGTGGGGCTCACATCCACTATAAACTATCCTGCGGATTCAGTAAATTTAGTCTAGTTCAAAAAGTTCTTAGGTCTATCATATTTTTTAAAATTCTATTTTATTAAAATGAATGCTTTCAATCCTACCTTACAGGAAGATTCTGCAAGGTGTGATGGAAAGGTGATGCATCCAAATCTCATCAAGCACACACTGGCACTCACTAGCTCTATGTGCTTGGTCCCGTTTTTATTTTAATATACATGACCTCATTGGGCTCAGGCCCACTGATTCTCATTTCATTGCTATGCTGATGCCACCCCATCTACACAAGTCCTTTGCCCCAAAGGAGACTACAATTTTTGTTCAGATATTTGCCTGCCTCACCGAAATATCTGTTTGGATAAAAACCCACAATCTCAAGCTAAATTTTATAAATTTCCTACTCATTAAAGTAAAAGCATCTATTCCATAACATTTTAAACATACAGAAAGTGTTACCTAAACAAGTCACCAAAGAGGCAGAGCAATCTACTTCATCTATCATCTCTTTTTATCATCTATCATCTCTCATCTTGTATGATCAGGCCTTTTTAGCTGACCTAGAACTCAGCGGCTCATTTGGTGATCAACCAACCCAAGCGAGTCCATGTAACTCCATTACTTGTCACTCTCAATTAGATTCCAGTAGTTACTTACATCTAATACAAGGCTCTGACTATGGCGCTCTTAGCTACATTCTATTTTCCAAAGGTTCTTTTACTGCAGTTTATTTATAATCACCGCCTGCTGCCAGTCTACAATCCATATTTTATATCACTGCTAACTAGTGGAATGATCTTTCTAATGCTAAAATTTTCTTTCTTCCACAAGCACCAGAGCTAATCATTTTGTTATATTGTCTATGCAAAAAAAAAGAAAGCAAGAAACTAATATTGGTAATAATTTTGAAAGGTTTTTTTTGCAAGTCTGCAAAATGATTTATTGTAATGCACTTTAGTATAAACTAAATTAAGTAAAATTAAGTATAATAAAACTATACAGCTTTACATTTATACATTGATATCATGACCTAAAAGACAGAGTGCAAGTCATGTGCTGCCTACCAGAAAAATAAAGTGAGAGAAGCTGTAAATTAGAAGTACATAGGTCACACATGCTTTTTCACCAAATCAAGACATTTTATGATACCCAACACCTTTTCTTCTGCATCAAGGGACTAGATAAAGGTAAATATCTGACAATCTTATTAAAGGCTACACAGTTTTGATGCCCTTCACTAATTCTTACCCTTTAAAGCCCTTTAATCCTCAAAGCAGTAAAGAGAAAGTAGGCTACTGCATGACAACTCAAGAGATAAGCACAATTTTACTGACCTCTAGCGCTGCAATTATTTACTACTTTCAAAACTCCACACATGGTAAAAATTAATAGATTAATTAAATTAAAATAAAAATGTTATATAATTTTTTTCTTTAACTTTAGGTTTTGAGCAATGTCACAAACCATGCAAAATGTTACAATTCAGATTAAGATTAATTCAGACCCATCTCTCCTTACTACAGTATTGTGTTTCCAAAGAGAGAAACTGTTAAAAAAAAAAAAGCCTCAAAGTTTTTTTACAAAGTTTTAAAAGTTCCTAATACAATTCAAAATGAAGCCTGATGTTGATGTTATTTCTTTGTCAGCTTTGTTTACAAAAATACATACGACTTGTTAATAAAATTTGTAATGTACTGTAATATAATGCATTGCTATTTTAAATTAAGTACAATATTATGCAAACGCTATATCATAATGTAATATAAAAACAGTCAGCTGTGTTGATGAATTGATATATTTTATATCCTTATTTATATCCTTATTTAGGATCAAATGCAATCACTTTAATTCACAAAAGTAATTTTAAGACATGCCATGAATTGTGAAAGGGTGGCACAGTGGTACAGCAATTTATGATTCCTCCTCACAGCAAGAAGGTCTAGATTATTCTCAGTTGGGGTGAACGGAGGTCCTTTGTGTGTCTGAGTAGGTTTATTTTACAAAGAAATGCAGGTAGATTATTTGGAGATACTAAGCTGCCCCTGTGTAAACTGTGTAATTTGTAACTGTTTCTCTTGGGGGAAAAAGCCCAGTAATGTGCTGTCTACATGTTAAATTTCTTCTAAAGGAAGTATTAATATTAAGTTAAAATTTTGCTCAGTTTTATTTCAGATTAATGATTGCCACCCTTGAACCTGTTAATGAACTGGAGTATAAAATGTTTCATGTGTAGAGGTACATCATTGTGTATGTGTTTGTAGGATCATACTGTAACACTCATGGTTCTAATTCCAAAACTCAACAAAAAAAATGGTTATATCCGTGTCCGTTTTTCTATTGTCCAAATCCTTTCAACTTGCATATATGCCATTCCTAATTTCACATCCTGCTGAAAGCACTGTATACAATGATTCCTGTTCCTCTTATCTGCATGCTTAGCAAGACATTTTGCTAGCATTTGTTGTAATAAAGCATGAAATATCCGGATACGTTCCAGCTGCTGGGATTATCCATTTATATGGTTTAGGGTTTATGTCTGCATATTTGTTGTTCTGCCAATTTAACATTACATTGTTTGATTACTGGTTACACAGCATGAATGAACATACACTAGCATAGCTTTTATGGCCTTGATCCTTTAAACTCTTAACACTTTTTCTCTGCCTGACTCTGCTGTCAAACATTTCTGCCGGTGCAGCAAACAAAAATACTTCATAAACAATACTGGCCCTTGACATCTTGAGCTAGTGTTCTGGTAGATATTTTTCTGCTGGCTCACTTTTTTATAAAGGAAACAAAGAAAACACCTGAACTGTTAAAATATGTGCTGCTGATTTGGCCACTGTACGAAATACTCGTAATAAATCACATTGCAACTGCGATCAGCACAATTTGGACTTAGACAGGTGGAAGTTATGTTACAAGGCTTCTCTCTAGTGGTTGTACATAGGGTTGCATATCATTGCGATCCTACAAAACCCTAGACATGTTTAATACAATTAAAGGTTTAAAAACTTCTATGAGAACACAATAAGTAATTCAGTCTCTTAATATTTCCTATTTAATGCAGCTATTAGTACATATGTTAGTATGTATCATTGGCTACATATTAGTATAATTAAACAGCTATAAAATTTATTTAAAAAATAATAGTGTATATTAGCTAATATAAAACAAAACACTACACCCACTGAAATAACGCAGTATGAGTTACGTTAATTAATAATATAGTCATATAGTAATAAACAAGTAAATAAAAATGTAGTTTCACATATTAAAACATAATGAAACCATCTGATCCTTAAATAGTCTTAAAATTAGGTACATCCAACCGTAGACATAAATTTAAGAAAAAATAAAACCAAAAGGAAAAAAAGTGTGTAAAATTTAGCTACTCACAACTGTCTCCATTATAGAAGCTAATCTGGAAGTTACAGATGTGCATTAACACAAGTTCAAAGAGGATCATCAGTCATCAGACAAGATGTTCATCAGTCTTTCAGATAAATAACTAAAAGTCAAACTGTGTACTTTGTTTTTTTATGCAATGCTTTTCCATTTTGTATTTTTTTCCAAAGAATTTCTAAAGACCAATATGTTTTATTAGGTCCTGATATCTCAAAGTATAGACTTTGGAATATGTTTTTTTTCCCCACAATTGTACCTCTAACATTTGTATTCATTTACATTTAGTCATTTAGCAGACACCTTTATCCAAATCAATCCACAAATGAGAGAACACCACAAGTCAGTAGTTAAGGAAATAATAGCTACATTGTAGCATATTCAAATACATTTTATATATTTATGAAATAAAATCTAGAAGCCAGAGATGATAATGATCAGGTCATTATCTAATCTGGCTTCTCAATCTTTTTCATAACAAGTGCTTGTGGCAGAGATGTGTTTTGAGATGTTTCTTAAAAATGAGATGTTTCTTAAAAAATCTATTTAGCAGTGGTGAACAATACGGAGGGAGAATTAACACCACGGTGTGGTTGAAGCACCAGGAGACATTCATCACTAGAGTGCAGTGAACAATTCATAGGATTTTTTGGAAAAATAGAGAGAAGGTACTGCTACTTTTAACAATGCAAAACATGAAATTGGCAGAAACATGACCTTTATTTACAAATCAAATAAACATTAAAGCCCTTTAGTTACTAGGTAGTGAAAGTAACCAGACAAATATGTTTGAAGTTGAATTCCGACATAAAATATGGGTCAAATAAAATACCTTATTGATTCAATACAGAAAGCAGCATTTTATTGTTCAATAATGGTTTCTGTTGGGGAACCAAAACACATTAAAATACTTGTAATTTATTGATATAATAAGGTTTTTTTTGCTGAGAGCAGCCATGTTGATCTTTCATGTCTTAAAAGTAATAGCACTAGTCACAAAACAACATGGCCTATGAATTTAGAAGGGAGAAATGATATTCAGTTGGTGGCCATATGCATACTCTTCAATACATGCTAATAAATCCTACACAATACCCCTTTTTAGTCATTTTAGCTTTTTCATTTTTACCATTTCTCATGTTGCTTATGCTGTTTACCAGGCTTGCATAGAAATTGATTTTACATATTATATAAACTGTTAAACAAACATGGCATATTTCACATATATTCATGTTAACATCATTGTTATACTTGGGTCAATCTTACACAAAGCCCTGGAACATTGATGTTTTGTGTTTGGTTGATGACTGAAAATGAGTTATATTACATTACATTACATAATACAAGGTCAAGGTGATCTAGCAGACACCTTTATTCAAAGCGTATCCAATCTGGATGGTTGGAAAATGCATGCCAATTATAAAACTGTGACTTAATTCTAATAAAACACCTGATGTGTGAAAGTATATTACTGTTGCAGACATCTTGATTGAATGAAATTTAAAATGTCGTCTCATCTTTTTTTTGACAAAAACAAATTTAATTTATTATATATATATATATATATATATATATATATATATATATATATATATATATATATATATATATATATATATATATATATATAGGGCGGCACGGTGGCTTAGTGGTTAGCACGTTCGTCTCTCAGCGCTAGGGATTCCCGGTTCGAATCCCCATCTGGGTGGAGTTTCCATGTACTCCCCGTGTCTGCGTGGGTTTCCTCCGGGTTCTCCGGTTTCCTCCCACAGTCCAAAAACATGGATCAAGTCAATTGAATTCTCAAAAGTTGCCCCATATAGAGTGTGTCTGTGTGAGTGAGTGTGTGCCCAGCGATGGATTGGCGCCCTGTCCTGGGTCTATCTGCCCAGCGCCCGAGATGTTCTTCCTTGGATGGGCATGGGGAACCCCACCACGACCCTAATAGAGGATAAAGCGGGAGATAATGAATGATAATGAATGAATGAATGAATATATATATATATATATATATATATATATATATATATATATATATATATATATATATATATATATATATATATATATATATATAACCAGTAGATGGCATCAGAAACCCCCAACATTTATAAAACCCTCCCTTGCATAAAAGGCTGCTCAATGCTTTTATACACAACCCATATTCACACAGCTTTCATTTTCCCTGTCATAGATCTACATGAAACAATCAATACAACACCACTGCCTGCTAATGTAGCATTTATATTCTAATAATGTCATCTTTCTACCTTTTCTTTTACAATGTCCAGGCTTATGATGATCTGGTTTTTGTGCTATATGCTTTGTAGGAAAGGAAGGGTCACAGTTAGTAGCTTTAATAGCTCAGGAAATGCAAGTCTCACCTCAAATAACACACAGAACCAGCTAGCTTACTCTGACCATCATGACCGTGAACATTTGAACAAACCAGGTGAGTTATGCATGTCGTTCCTTTTTCTTTACCCCTTATTGTTAATGTGAAGTGGATTTAACTGGCTCAGTTAATACTGTGTGACTATAATCAAAATGTTTATCTAGTACTTTTAGTACTGTTTATCTGGTACTCGGGCAATTAGGAAGTGCAATCTTCAATAAAATCATTAGTAAGTGGTTTTGATGCAGAACAGCTCTGACCACCATAATGCTCTAGATGGCCAACGAAATTATTTATTATTATTTTTACTTTTTTAATTATTGTATTATTTTTTAACAACATTTTGGCAGGTTAATTATACATATGATAAATTATACATGTACAATGTCAAATAATTCTCTCAACTTAATTTAATTTAAACTTAAAATCATAGGTATCAGCAAATGTAAAGAATGCGAAATGTTATGAAGACAGATTACTAAGTACATAGTAACTCGTGTTCATTTTGGGTTTTGTCCCAGTGAATCGGCAAGACAGTATGTGCAATCAAACAGGAAATAGCTCAGTTCTGCTGTGCTCAAATCTGTTGAACTTCTCCCTCCTACTCTTCTCTCCATCTGCTGTTTATCTCAACCACACATTCTGTACATGCTTATATATGCTATAAATGCTTAAAGAAATTTTAAAAAAGACATTTAGAATGTACTAACATACAGTTTAATTAATTAATAAAATACACATATTTTTTTGTTTATTTTAAATAAATGATTATTGTTGGTCCCACAAACAATGAACTAACTTAGATCTCACTTAGAGGGATAATAAAATAAAAAAAATTCACCATACATTAGTATATGTGCTGATTCATGGAATTCTGGCTTATGGTTATTGATTTTTAAAGTTATGTGAAATTGCCTTCCAGTAAGTGGGAACATCTTCTACATTGAGTTTCTATACTTACTTTACAAAACTAAAAATATATAGTGTATGTACATATGTGCTTAAAAACTGAAATATATATATATACACAAATACACTTTTTATATATACATTATGGGTTCCTATGTCTTGACCAGAACATGTTCTGTTACTGATTTCTTTTTATATGACTATATGACTAAACTTCAAGTCAAACAGCAGTAAAACACAAATTTTATGTTCACTTTTTTGCACATATTTTACATAAAATAATAAAAATAAATATTGTGTAATGTGCCAATATATGCACTGACAGTTTTACAAACTTTCCAAACCAGAAATAGGTTGCTTAAAACTGTTTCCTTTACTATACATCACCCCTCCCCTGAAGAAAAAAAAGTGAAAAACACTACACTTGTCAATCAATGTTCACTTTCAATCAAAATCAAAAATGTTCACTTTATTAACTACTACATACTACATACTTATTAACAGAGTGTGTTTACTCTCCTAATATGTAGTAACAGTTCTAACAACAGTTCTTTTCCAGCCACACTTGTGTTTAGTGGATACAAACTCGTTTTTAAAAATGTTGGAGTCTCATTTTATACAGTATATATGTTTTATACAGTATTATCCAGAAGTATATTACCAACAGGTATATCACAGTTAATTGGTGCCAAAATCATGAATGTCCAGTATGTGTGTGACAAAACCCTTAACACAGGGGGTTTGCTGCCAAATGTAGTAAACTCTGTTGGAGGTCCATGATTATTTCAGAAAGAAAATGCCAGGCCTTTTTCTGCATGTGCTATATCACCATGATTTTTTAGACACAGATTGTGTTTCACTGACTTGCCTGCTGTTCAGATCTATACATAATAATTAAAAAAATTACAGTATATTGCAAAACCTAATGTTTATATGTCACTGCTGTTTGATGCCACTTTTCCAGAAGTATTTTTATCAGTTTTTTTGCTAAATGCTAAATGCTCAGGTGCTAAATGCTCAGAACACAAAAATGATCATGTAAAAATACTTTTTAAAAAAAGTATCTATTGTGCACACACAAATTTTATATATATATACACACACTCACATGCACACACACATAATAAAAAATAATAATAAAAAAAAGAGTTGCCACTTCCCTGTAAAGAAATCTGATTCACTGAGGCAAGTAAATTTGAAATAAATTATTATTGAATTAGAATCAAATATCATGGTACATGCAGTGCTGAATCTCACGTTGCTACATTGGAAGCAGGATGCTTCCAGTTGTGATCTTTCTAATTTGATTCATAAAGATTACTTACAAATTTCTGTACTTCAACCTAAAGCCATTAACTAGGCTTTTAAGAGTTAGGAAATGTGGCTTAGGCAGCAAGTCATACAAATAAGTAAGACACAAAACATCAGGCCAATATTAGTACATCAGACTAAATGTAATGTACATTTAACTTATGTTATATATATATATATATATATATATATATATATATATATATATATATATATATATATATATATATTCCTGTATATTTATGAGGCACTTTTTAATATGCATATTAAATGCATATTTTTATATATAATATAAAATACATATGACATAGTGGGACTGAAAAAATTCAAAATTTCTAAAATTCTAAAAATGTCAAGCTACAAAATGGGTTACCTGAATTCTTAATCTGAATCACTAATCAGTTAAATTGTATTTGATTTGTGCTGAAATTATAAGAAATTCTATTTCTTCACTACACAAAACTAAATGCTTGGGTATCGGGAGCCAGAACATAACATAAAAGAAATAGTTTGGTTGTAAGAGTAAGGAGTATCTTAAATTAAATGTACCTTTTGAGTGAAGTGTTGCTTTAATCCTGATGTTCCAGGAGCAGAGTTCACACTTAGGCTTCAAGCAAGCAATGCAGTGAGCCATCAGCCCTTGAGTCAGGTCTCTGTGCAGGTATTTGTGAATTACACAAGCATTAGCTCCAGCTTGACAGGAAAAAATGGAACCTGTAAGCTCAGAGTGCCATTCACGCAAGGTCAGGAAATAACACTAGTGGCGAGTAAGGACAGCTACATTCCATCTCCTCTGCTGTGGAAGATCACAAAAATGCCATGTAAGCTTATTGTGCACACAAAAATGTTTTATTATTAAAATTACCTCTAAAATATATATTTTTAAATAATTTTGCCATTAATAATAAATAAATAAATAATAAATAAAAGTTAAATCAGCTATAAATTAATTATGCTATAAATTAAAATCAAAAATCAAAAAAGCAGATTTAAACAATTAAATGTAAAAAGTAACATGAACAAGCAACATATTAAAAACTTAAGTGTAATGTAAATAATTATAGTAAGCATTGTAAAGGCCTCATACCACATATACTGTACACTCCAGCATTAAAAGTTATGTTTGCTGATCAATAAACCTTGTATAGACTTAATGGTTGTGATTGAACAGATGCATTAAACATTATGTAAATGATCTTTGTTTAAAGTGCAAACTTAAACCACCAGTTAACTTTCCAGCTGAGAAATCATTGTATACATTATCCTTAAACAGCGTGCTTTTTGCCCTGAGGTTTGCCCTCACGCCCTTTCACCTTACAATTCCCATTTTTATAAGCATATTGCCACCTAGCGGTGTGTAACTGTTACTGCACAATGTTTGCTGTTTTAGATACCACATTTTACTGCTAGAAAAAAAATTGTTACTTAGAATTATGCTTCTTTTGGAAAAAAATAGCTCCCAGATTAAATTACAACAAATTAATTACAATAAATAATAATGGCATAAATTATGATCAATTGTGATACATATAGGTTTTTAGTGGTATACGGGATCTATGCATAGAAGTCCATTTCTTCTGGGTTCCAATAGCACAGTGTTGGAATATTAAATATAAGTTTATAGTTTTAATAGACTTATTGTTTCCTTAAATAATAACAACAACAACAACAACAACAACAATAATAATAATAATAATAATAATAATAATAATACAGGTTTATAGTTTAACTGCAATTTTCATTTTGCTTCTTTAAATATTTTGGGTTATTTTCATAGACTTATTAGAGCTGAACCTATAGTTTCTGATTGTATCAAATCTAAATTTTTTGCATTATGAAATTATATTACATCATATTATATCCAGCAGTTGATAGATGCCGATAGCCTTGGTAATGTTTTTCCATCAAGGCAGTGTTTGGCTACAATATTCATCATGTACTGCACCAAGATCAGGAGAAATAAAATCAATATGTGAAACATATATTTTAATTATATGTTGCAGTTTATTGTTTTGTAAGCTTGAAAACAGTTGTCAACCAGTTGTATGTAGTTTTGCACTCGATAGTTGATAATTCACAAATAATTCATAAAAAAATCAAATGTACATGATAAGATTTTTATTACCAGGAACTCAGAATGCATACACTACAACCATTTTAAGTTAGAATTTTAAGTGACCACAAACATTTATACAATACTGTACGAAGTAACATTTTATTTTGTTTATCCAATTTTTAGTTTTTTCATCTGTGGCTGTGTCACTTCTTCAGCAAACCCATGGAAATATTATGATGTTTGAAGATAAGGTCATCATAATGGAAAAACAGTCAAGTATGAATTTACACATTAGGTGCTTCATTTATTAAATGACAGTAAAGTGGCATGCTTAAAACCAATTTGGAAAGTACAAATGTAAAACAAGTAAAAATGACTAAGGCAAACCCTAACCTTAACTTACTGTTCCTGAAACCTGCTCCTGGAATATAGGCAGAAATATATGACCCCCATCTCTACACTGACACTGCGCCTCCAAGCTCCTTCAAGGGTCAACTGGGATTTACTGCCATTATATACAGCAGCTCAAGAGAGTACTGGTACACCCTATATCAAGCTGCAGCATCTTTAAATTCATGCTGATGTGTAATGTACAAATTACAACTGTATATAACCATATAACATATTTATATGTAACAGAACATGATGGGGTTATATTTAAAAAATTCTGGCTTAAAAATTGTGCTTAATCTTACGATGCCAAATATAAGCATAATAATTACTGACAAATGACAAATAACTGTGGTCTATATGTTTGTATTGTGTATCTACTTGCTAAGGAGTTGGATTTAGAACAAAAAGATAAGATAAGATAAACCTTTATTTGTCCCACAATGGAGAAATTCACAATTTCCCCGAAATGATGATACATAAACTGCCCATTTTAAAAATAATTATACCCTTTGAGATTACCCCTCTATTATCAGGTCTTAGGCTCCAAGCAATAGTGAAGATTCAACAAAAGATGCTTTCACTATCAGAAAACATCTCTTCTTTAACCGCCTACTTGACTGTGCCTCCGATTCACTACTACTTCAATACCACAGGAATTACCATAAGCAAATTAGGTAAAAATTTGTAAACCATAGATCACATGAATCACAACACCTTTTTAAGACCCCATTTATGAAAATTTGTGTATACGCATGTGTGTTCATTTTGTATCCACAGGGTACAGACATATTAAGCTTAAACCAATTGCTGCCATTAGTGTGAAGCTTTTGTACAACAAACAGGATGTCCAGGTCACAGGACCTGTGCAAGTCACTCTGCCTCTTCCAGAAAATACCAACTTCAAATTATTTGGCACTGTCCCAGCTTGGTATTTTGATCAACTGACAGGTAAGTAGTATTTTTCAAGAATTACATGAAATAGGAGATTCATCCTAAGTAATAATTTATTATTAAGTATTTTCTTAAAAACTTAAGTTCTGGTATCCAACGTCAATGTGCTTAAGCTTAACCATCTGTCAACCATCACACATCAGACACAGATAAACACATACATTAATATAATTTAATTTTTAGGCAGAACTTTAGGGTTGCTAAAAATTATTTACAACAAATTATCATTTCATTGGCTGTTTTTTTTTCAGGTTCATGGATGAATTATGGTCTTGGAACAATAAAGATGAAGGGCAGACATTTGGTTTGGGTTTATGTTGCTCCACACCTTGGAAACTGGATTGCAGCCCCCATTCCATCATTCACAGGTGCAATTTCATTTTGTTTTGTTGTCACGCTTTTACTTTTTCACAAAGTTAACCAAATTTTCTTCTTAAATAATTAGATTACATCAAAAAAGATAGCACCCTGGACTTCATCGCATCCCATACAAATCTTCTCATTGCAATACTAAGTGGCACCCTAGTTATTGTCCTTGGTTTGCTTGCTTTATTATGCTGCTGTAGGTAAGACATTATTTTGTCACATGTACTACTGTTTCTGCACCATTTTATTTATTAACAAACTTGCTAATAAAGTGCTTTAATAATGTCTTATTTAAACATTTGAGCAATTTATAACATGATTAGAGAAGGAACACAGCAGTGTTTGTGAACTGTGATATTTTGTTTGCTTCTGCATAAGACAACCAAATCACGAAATAGAACATTACACTTGGAACTTTATGAATTATGAATAATGACAATGAAATAGCAAAAGTAGGTGAATCTTTATGATTAACAGATAATTTAAAGGTAAAATTCAAAATCCATTGGTTGATGCTTATTAGGCTGGAAAAGGTTTTTAAACCATTTCTAAATCATTCGGATTCATCAATCTACAGAATTATTTGATCCATCATTTACAAGCTGCCTTGACCCAGATCTAGCAAAGCAGGCTAAAACCATAATAATTTTAGCATGTTTTACAAATTAGATAAGTTCTTTTTTGCTGGTATTTTCTTTCTTCTTTTCTCTTTTAGCAAACTGCAAATATGGAGAGAAACAGCCTTCTTGTTGCAACCTTGCCCTTATTCTTCATTGTTCTCCTGATGGTGATTAGTAAATGTTAAAATGGGCTTTAGCTGCTCAGACGCTACCTTAGGTTTCTTTGTTACCTACAATAATATTTCATGATTTACCCATGCATGAACTTTATCTTTTAAGATGGTTTTGTGAACTTTTCTAGCCACTGTGAGCATCAACAACAATTTTTTCTGAGGTCCTTAATTAATCTGCTTAAAATATCAACCAAACTGTATTTCATAAAAATCTTAAATATATGGTTTTGGTGTCATAAACCCATTAACTAAAACTACATGTTCTTCAAAAGTTATGCCCCCAGGGAACCACTAAAGAGAAGTACCTTGGGCCAAAATACTTCAGTTAAGAAGAGTGATGCAAGCACATCTACAAACAACAAAGAGGAGCTTAACATTTCTTTAAAATTAAGCGATCACTCAGTTGCAATTCGTAGGATATTTATCTGCCAAAATGGTCATCCAGACAACTCTGAAATAGCAGAGCATATCAGTAGAAACACATGTGAAACTGGACAAACAGAACTTCAAATATTTGGACAAGCTGCTGAACACAAGAACACGTGTTTTTCAGAAGGTTTCTTCCTTTATAATCAGACTGTGGCACTAATTCAGACACCCTGCTTTAGTTCATCGCAGCAGGAACTGTGCAGCAGATCATCTACACTTCCCAGGAAGAAGGTTCAAGATAAACCAGTTGTAAGAGATATTTGTACTCAGACTTCATTAAAAAACGCACTGCTTTCTGAAAATGAAGCAGCTCTGAATTCAATCTTGAATAGCCTGTCGGAATCTGTTTCTGTCCCAGGAAATCTAAATGAAGCAACAGACATAGAAGCTTTCTGCAGAAATCATAGAGGAAATTCAGAGCAAACTTTACTGGAACTGTCCAAAAATAAGTCTTTTCCTCACCCAAGGGCTTGGTTCGTTTCCTTGGAGGGCAAACCTGCTGCTCAGGTCTGCCACTCTGCCATAGACCTTCGAAAATGTCATCTTTTGTATGACAGCAATGACACGAGCCTGGATTCTGGTGTTGACCTTAATGAGCAGCATCAAAAAAATAACAGAAGTCAAACACGGGGAATTTACTTAGAGGATGTAGAACTGAGCAGCACAGAAAGTTGCAAAACCTGCACATTAGACAAGCTCTGCCAGAAACAAATGCCCTATGGCAGCAGCAGCAGCAGCAGCGGAAATGAGACCGACCTTACAAAGAAAAAAGATAATGAAGTTTCAGATGAGCACATTAGATGTGCACCTAGCCCTGAAGTGCAAAGGCTTAAGAGAACACGAGAAAGGGTCAGAGTGAATATAGCAAAAAGCGAAGGCAAAAAAGTTCATAATAATAAATTATAAATATATATATATATATATATATATATATATATATATATATATATATATGAGGGCAGCACGGTGGCTTAGTGGTTAGCACGTTCGCCTCTCAGTACTAGGGATTCCCGGTTCGAATCCCCATCTGGGTGGAGTTTCCATGTTCTCCCCGTGTCCGCGTGGGTTTCCTCCGGGTTCTCCGGTTTCCTCCCACAGTCCAAAAACATGGATCAAGTCAATTGAGTTCTCCAAATTGCCCCCTATAGAGTGTGTGTGTGAGTGAGTGTGTGCCCAGCGATGGGTTGGCGCCCTGTCCTGGGTGTGTCTGCCCAGCGCCCGAAATGTTCTCCCCTGGATGGGCATGGGGAACCCCACCGCGACCCTAATAGAGGATAAAAAGCGGAAGATAATGAATGAATATATATATATATATATATATATATATATATATATATATATATATATATATATACTTGATTAATGTGTTCTGTGATATTGTAAAATGTACAAAGATGCCAAAAAAAGTTTTTCAAAAATGGTTTACTCTTAATAAATCGTTTACTTACTATAGACGTGTCAATTAATTTCAGTGTAATACTAGTAATTTGCTTTTTTATTCGCTTCATTATCACTTTTTTCATCGTAATAAACAGATACTTCACATTTTCCCATGTTCACCAAAAAATAAAAAATAATATGGCGCCGTCTAGTGGTTATCACGCAATATTTCGGCTTCGCTGAAGCGGGACGAAGGGAAGCGTGGCGACGTCTTGAAGTACACTGAATGTAGCGCGAACTAGGGTCCTATTAAAAAGACGGTAAGCAGAATTAGATTTCATTTAAAACACTGTGTTAAGCATTTATCTTGATCGTCTAAAGTTGTTGGTGATTTTAAAGACACAATATGTTCATTTATCTGCATAAAATTTGAATCATTCGTTACTGCAGCGACCCTTAGACGTCCAACACAGCGTTTTGTTTCCTGAAAAAAAGTAGTTTCGTTTTCGCATGGGCATTACTTTTTGAACCAAAAAAGAACAAAACAAAAATCAGAACTAAAAATAGATAAACATTTTGTTACAAGTCAAGTTAAAATATTGAGTTACACTCACAGACCATTTTATTAGGTACACCTCTTCACACACCTCATATAGGTGGACTTTGTAATTGTAGTTCTACAATTGCAAACAGTTGCCCATCAAGTTCTTTAATCATTTTGAGTCTGCTTTAGTATGTTCTCGATTGATCAAGATGCCCACAGAGGAGATTTAGGGTGGTGGCTGATTCTCAGTACTGATAATACTAATAATAATAATAATATTAGTAATAATATTAATAATAATACTTGTTCTTGCTTGTCCTGATCATCAGAAAACAGAGTAAAGGGGATTAACAAAGTATGTAGAGAAACAGTTGGACTACAGAATGGAATTGTAAAACTAGAAAGTCATATAGGTGGACTTTGTAATTGTAGTTCTACAATTGCAAATAGTTGCCCATCATGTCCTTTAACAATTTTTAGTCTGCTTTAGTATGTTCTCGATTGATCAAGATGCCCACAAAGGAGATTTAGGGTGGTGGCTGATTCTCAGTACTGCAATGATACTGATATGGTGGTGGTGTGTTAGCGTGTGTTGTGTTGGTTGAATCAGACAGCACAGAGAACAAAACTTGCAGGTGTCTGATCCACTCGCACCATCATCCACAACCCTAATAATACTTGTTCTTGCTTGTCCTGATCATCAGAAAACAGAGTAAAGGGGATTAACAAAGTATGTAGAGAAACAGTTGGACAACAGAATGGAATTATAAAACTAGAAAATCCATCTACAGTATATGGTAAGTGGAGAAATGGCCTGTACCTAATAAAATGGCTGGTGAGTGTAAAATGAACTGACATTTTTGAGCTTTCATACGACTGTGGTGATAAATAAGGACATTTCATTAAGCTGTATTTGTATTGTGCATATTATATTATATTTGTAAGGATCACTCCCTGTGAGTGTCCTGTGTTCAGTCACATGTGAGGAGTCCTTAGGGGTACACACCAGCCGGATTGTTAAGTGTCAGTCGGGTTAGGTTATCAGACTACAGCGCTGGGAACAAAAGTGAGGAACAAACAACTCAGTGCAAGCAGTGAGGTTTATTACAACAGATTTGTTCAAAGGAAGAGAGGACAGTCCTCTCTTTTATACACACACGGTCCTGCCCTGTGCACACAAGCAACAGGGTGGACCCATCATCCTAGTCTAACATTCAGGTAACTATTCTACACTATAAGGAGTTGTTCTCCAGTTATTGCAGATCCTGAAGAAAGAAGAGAAAATGTGAACAAGATGTGTAGAAAGAAGAGGTGCCTCCTTCCTGTTGGCAAGAAAACAGAAACACACAAAAAAAAGCAGAACATCCAAAATCTTGCACATAAAAAAACTACTACGTTCATTCAGTAATTATGCATAAGCTAGAACGTAATTAAGATCCTTCAATATTAGATGTTTGTATCGGTGGTCTTATTTTGTCTGTCACTGCACCTAATAATTAATTTTCTATTGATTAATCTAACAATTCTTTTTTTCCGATTAGATGATTAATAAAAAAAACTATTACCTTAATGTGATTGGGTTTGGCATTAAAATAACTTCTCTAAAATAATAATAAAAAAAAATTCTAAGACCACACGGTGGTCTTAAGGGCACTATTGGAGCACAAAAATGCTTTAAAATCAACAGCTTTATCAAACATCAAATCTCAGCCACAAGAGATTCAATAATTCAAGTGTAATATAAAGCACATTAGAATGATGGTGGAATATTGTTAAATTAGCCTTTCACTATTACTGAAATGTCTAAAAATCAAAAATACTGGACGTAAAAATGTATCGCTTTTTTCTCAAATAGTTTACTTTAAATTATTAAATCATCAGGAAACGAGTAGGTTCTTAGTGAAAAAAACTGTACTGTACTTTGAGGCACATATGACATGACATTTTATGGACTATATATTTTTTGTTGAAAATACACAAGCGCCGACATTCAGATATATCTGAATGCGATATGAAAACAGGGTACAGCGGTATTAAGAGAAGCTGCATTCATGTACACGGGACAATGAAGAAAGGGTTAGTAATACACTAAGTTAGTTAGTAGTCGATGCATTGCCCCAGCTCTAGTCACCAGAATCATTGGGGAGAGATAAAACAAAAATAAACTTTGCTATTTACTCCAACTGTTTCTATATTAAGATGATCTGTAACAATGATTGCCTGCTCTGATTCACCTTTTGAGCTAATTATCTAATTTACTCTCACTCATAAACAAGACCACTAAACTAGTTGAAACCATCCACTTAAAACAGTAATCCATGCTTTGAGACTTGGCAGTACTGATTGTTATCCTTACTTCTTAAGATTTATTCAAATCGCCCCAATACTGCATAGTGAAATATTAAACAGAGTAAAAGACACACCTGTTGGAGTTCAGCCTTCACTTTGAGACTGACTGAGTGGTAAGATTATAGACCCAACTCATACTGCTGTTGTTTATGGACAATTGTATACATATTGTAAGTAGTCTGATAAATTTTTGGAAATAGAAAAAATAAATTAAAAAACGCAGACCTGGAGGGCAAGTCTAGAGGCAAAGAAGAAGTCTGGCTTATCAGGTCCATCTGGCACATTTTATTAAAACAGAAATTGACAAAACATTTAAAGAGATGCATAAAGTGTAGATAAAAGTTTATGGGAAGGTGCAAGTAGACTGGTACAAATGGGTCAGTCATCAAGCTGCAATTGATATCGGAAGATAATTCATTTATGAAGATTTGGGTAAATGCAAGATTTGTTTAGGAATTTTGCCGCACATCCAGACAGATTACATGTGTGACCAGGATCCATCATTTCTGAGGTTACTGAGGATGAAACCTGTTGGATCAATTATCAGAATTGAAGAGGCAGTCCATACTCCTACGGGTACTCCTAAACTTTACCTGGAAAACTAAAAAAAAAAAAAAACATTTTCTACAAAGATGGGATCATTCATGACAAATTCGATTAAACTAAGAACTCTAATACACAGAAGTTATAAAGCGCATACATTTTGTGCAGCCCCAGCTCCACAAGTCTGCATGACAATGTGCTTGCACACTGTTTGATTGTTCTGTGCCAGTCGCATGATGTGACTGTTTATGTTCACCCACCATACACCCTGATGCTTGCACCTGCTGACTTCTTTTCCTTGCCTTAATTGTCATAAAGGGATATAGGTCTGTGGACATATCAGGAATTCAGATTTGTGTGACGACAACTCTAAAGGCGATACCAAATAAAATACTTTTTTTTTTAACAACAGTCTTTGGAAGGTGTTCTAACATTGTTATAGGTATCTTGTATCTGAACGATATTACTCTTATTGGTCAAGAAAGTTATTTTGTACATATGTTGAATTTTGTTGTTTATATTGTAACATTTGTCCATACCTCATACACAGATATACAATTCCATGTGTATAATTGGATTACATTAGTCTCTTTTTTTAAATAAAAAACACAAAACTGTCACAAAATGCCGCTGTACAACGAAAACCATCTTACTGCCCCTACACTTTAAAAGCTACATTTTAGAGATGGTCTCA